>CM042230.1:1370000-1510908 GCA_023566465.1 Cottus gobio | reverse complement strand
GCTCCGACTTCTAGTCACAACTTTTCTTTTCTTTTTCTTGGAGGAAACTGGAAAAGAGGTGCGGAAATACCACAGACCCACTGGGAGCCAGTCCAGCCTCCCCCAGTCTGACCAGCAGACCTGAGAGGTTCTGATGGTGTGTGTGTGTGTGTGTGTGTGATGAGTTCAGGTCTCATTTAAAGAACTTTATGACACCTTTGCCCCATAAAACCAGTATGATATTCATATTCAGGAAGTCATAGTGGTGAGTTCACGTTGGCCACATTTCCATATTCTAGTATCTCAGTCATCATATCAATAAACATATTCCTACATGTCTTCCACACCGGATAAGAGGTGTTTCAATAACGGATATTATTATGAGGAGTAAAAGTAAAGGATGTAAAGCGGCAGAGTTTATTATGAGTAAAAGTAAAGGACATAAAGCGGTAGAGAGTTTATTATGAGTAAAAAGTAAAGGAAGTGAGGCAGCAGAGTTTATTATCAGTAAAAGTAAAGACGTGAAGCGGCAGAGTTTATCATGAGTAAAAGTAAAGACGTGTAGCGGCAAAGTTTATCATGAGTAAAAGTAAAGACGTGAAGCAGCAGAGTTTATCATGAGTAAAAGTAAAGGACGTGAAGCGGTAGAGAGTTTATTATGAGTAAAAAGTAAAGGAAGTGAGGCAGCAGAGTTTATTATCAGTAAAAGTAAAGACGTGAAGCGGCAGAGTTTAACATGAGTAAAAGTAAAGACGTGTAGTGGCAAAGTTTATCATGAGTAAAAGTAAAGACGTGAAGCGGTAGAGAGTTTATCATGAGTAAAAGTAAAGGACGTGAAGCGGTAGAGAGTTTATTATGACTAAAAGTAAAGACGTGAAGCGGCAGAGTTTATTATGAGTAAAAGTAAAGACCTGAAGCGGCAGAGAGTTTATTATGAGTAAAAGTAAAGGAAGTGAAGCGGCAGAGAGTTTATTATGACTAAAAGTAAAGACGTGAAGCGGCAGAGTTTATTATGAGTAAAAGTAAAGACCTGAAGCGGCAGAGAGTTTATTATGAGTAAAAGTAAAGGAAGTGAAGCGGCAGAGAGTTTATTATGACTAAAAGTAAAGACGTGAAGCGGCAGAGTTTATTATGAGTAAAAGTAAAGACATGAAGCGGCAGAGTTTATTATGAGTAAAAAGTAAAGGACGTGAAGTGGCAGAGTTTATTATGAGTAAAAAGTAAAGGACGTGAAGCGGCAGAGAGTTTATTATGAGTAAAAGTAAAGACGTGAAGCGGCAGAGTTTATTATGAGTAAAAGTAAAGACATGAAGCGGCAGAGTTTATTATGAGTAAAAAGTAAAGGACGTGAAGTGGCAGAGTTTATTATGAGTAAAAAGTAAAGGACGTGAAGCGGCAGAGAGTTTATTATGAGTAAAAGTAAAGACGTGAAGCGGCAGAGTTTATTATGAGTAAAAGTAAAGGAAGTGAAGCGGCGGAGTTTATTATGAGTAAAAGTAAAGGATGTGACGCGGCGGAGTTTATTATGAGTAAAAGTAAAGGACGTGAAGCGGCAGAGTTTATTGTGAGTAAAAGTAAAGACGTGAAGCGGCAGAGTTTATTGAGTAAAAAGTAAAGGAAGTGAAGCGACAGAGTTTATTATCAGTAAAAGTAAAGACGTGAAGCGGCAGAGTTTATTAGTAAAAAGTAAAGGACGTGAAGCAGCAGAGTTTATTATCAGTAAAAGTAAAGGACGTGAAGCAGCAGAGTTTATTATCAGTAAAAGTAAAGGACGTGAAGCAGCAGAGTTTATTATCAGTAAAAGTAAAGGACGTGAAGCAGCAGAGTTTATTATCAGTAAAAGTAAAGACGTGAAGCAGCAGAGTTTATTATCAGTAAAAGTAAAGGACGTGAAGCAGCAGAGTTTATTATCAGTAAAAGTAAAGACGTGAAGCGACAGACAGTCAGACAAGCTGCGGGAAGAGAGCGCTCTTACCTCGGTGAAGAAGTTATCCATCGCCCTCGTTGTTTTAATCCTTTAAACTTTTCTGTCGGCTCAGTCACACTCATGTGTCGCAAGCGGGACTCCAGGCGCAACGGAGGACAGGGACCCGGATCCTGAGGGGGGTCAGTCCATGGTGATCCTCCCGAGCGCCGGGGCAGGATGGAGGACCGCGGTCCGTCAGCGTGGAGCTACAGTAGCGGGGTTTACTCTTTGTTTCATGGGCTCGCTGCTCCGGCAGAGGAGGAAAAAAGAAAAGAGACACTTCGGGGTCTACTCCTCCAGGACCCCGGGCTCCTGATCCCGGTCCCCCTTCGTTAGTCCTCGGGTCGGTCCGCTGGTTGGGCAATACGCGAACGCGCAACGGGAGAGCACGACACGAGAGGAGGCTCAAACTTTGGAGACGCACTCAGTCCGTCAGTCAGCCCGGTGGCAGTGATCCCGAGGCTCCGCCCCCTGCTCCCCCCGCCCCCTGCTCCCCCATTTGTCACATTAAATATTTACATATTTTCAAAACTTCAGAGTTTTGAAAGTGAGAGTTAATGGTTAACATTCCAGCTGTAGGTTCACGATACATACTCATCATGGCTAATCCAAACACAGGAGTGTGTGTCTGGTTTTCTCCCTGGCAGCACACAGAATGACCCCTGACCCCGGCTCATTTGGGCCCTGGGGCCACGCCAGACGTCCTTCCTGTCAAATGGGATGCAGTGCCCCCTGCTGTTGACTGGCAGGAGAGCAGCAAACATGAGAGCGCCCCTCTGGCTCTGAAGAGTGAAGCCAAAGTCTGACCACCAGGGGGAGACTCCTCTGGTTGTATAGAAGTCTATGCTTCATGTGTTGAAGCTGCATTCTCTCTCCTGACCACCAGGGGGCGACTCCTCTGGTTGTACAGAAGTCTATGCTTCAAGTGTTAAAGCTGCATTCCCTCTCCTGACCACCAGGGGGCGACCATACAGTGACGTATACGCCGTCTCTACTTCACTCCTCCTCAGTCCACATATGGTCACTTCCTGTTCACTGGTTGTCAAAAAGCCAAGATGGCGACGGCCTAAACGCAGAACTTGAGGCCTCATAACATCAGCCCACAAACCAATGAGTGACACCACGTTGATGACGCCCACTTCCTGTCTACAGTCTGTGGCGCTGCCACCTCAACTGTTAACATCACTTACGACTATGAATGCAGTTCCTTTCAAAGTAAGAGCGTTAGCTGCCTCTGGTATTCCAGTGCTGCAGGAGATGCAGGAGGCCTCTGAGGTGCTTCAGACGATACTCACAGTTTCATCTGTGAAGCTTCTGTAGTCGAGGCCTGGTTTCAACCACGAGGCGACCCTGTGACTACATCAGCCACCCGTTAGAGAGCAGGAGACTGTGACTGTGAATAATAAATGTAGCGGTGCGGAGGATGCTAACGAAAAGGCTGCAGAGTGACTGTAGAGCCAGCTCAGAGTTCTCAGTCAGCTGATGAAGAGCGTGTGATCTGGTTGAAAGCTCAGGGAAAGCAAGAGGACCGTGGCATCTAAACAACCTCTCAATGTTCAATTAAACATCACTATCACAGTTTTTAACTGACATGCCACAACAGATTATTTATTCTACTCTCAAATCATCAAATCAGCTTATTGGGGAACAGAAGAAGACCTGAGCTCTTGTTGCTTGTTCATGCATCGTCCCTCCCTGCAGCTCACCTGTCTGGACAACATCACCTCAGTGACCCTTGACCCCTGGCTCTCGACCCCTGACAGAGGTTAAGTAACAGTCCTTCCCTGCAGCGAGGGTCTTCAAGCCCCTGAGGGTTCAGACTGGATTCAGAGTGAGGAATGAGCTCCGCCCACCTTTTAAAAAAATGCTTTAAGCGAGCGCGGCTTCACCTTTTGGTCTCGACCTTCTGTGGCGAGGATTTATTACATGCAGGCGTTGGACCATTGCATTAAATTTAGCTGACGCTTTTATCCAAAGCGACTTACATGATATACATTAGACTGTAGACACAGCAACGGTGAGCAATGAGGGTTAAGTGTCTTGCTCAAGGACACAACGACATGGACTGGCTGAGCCGGGGTTTGAACCACCGACCCTCTGATTGAAAGACTGACTTGCTAACCACTGAGCCACAGTCGGACCAGTTGGCTGTGTTCAACTGCATGTTCCAGCCTGTTGACGAGTCACATCATGTGATGCAGAGATTCAAAATGATTGGTAGGTGGTTTGGTTTGCTTTGGTTCAAATCTTTTTTGTTCATATATGATCTATTATTTCTAATAATTAAGTTGTAACCCACCAAAATCACAAATTTGCCTCAAAGGTGTTTTTACAGAGCCTTGACATTTGACAACACACAAACATATTTAAATCATCATATCTTTACAGGACAAAAATACCAAAGAAAATAAAAACAATATTCATTTGATTTAATCTTTTATTTATTTATAGATTATGTAGATTAAGAATATCATAATTTCTTATTGCTAGTATAAAAAAGTAATATCGACTTTGTTCTGCTCAGTAAAGCTGAAGCCTAAATTCAGACGGCTGTCGTGACTCCTCCCCTTCACCACTTCAAAGCTTTCAACTCCACTGTGATCTTCTTCTTCTTCTTCTTCTTCTTCTTCACACCTCAGACCACATCTTCACTCTAATAAAAGCTCCCAGTAACGGCCCTTTAATTCAAAATGATGATCGGAGGTGATTCAGCTTCACGTGAACAACCAGGTGGCACCAAATTAATATTTGCATAAACAAACAAGACGAGTTCATACAGAAGAAGAAGAAGAAGAAGAAGAAGGAGAAGAAGAAGAAGAGTAAACTGGTTAAATTAAGACAAACAACAGGCAAGGAGCAAATGAAACGTCTCAATTGTTGGCTAACACTGCCCCCTAGTGGCGGAATCTAAAGACTACAAGGAAACACTGAGATGTTTTGGTTCATTCTCAGAGCATCTTCAGAAGCTCTGGAGGAAAAGCACTAAACTTTTTATTTTATTTTACATTTGATCAAGATTAGTTTTCACAGAGGACAAAGATCAATATGCACAAACTACAACACATTTTAGAATTGTTAATATACGAAAATTTAAAGATAATGAAGTAATTGCATACCTATTTATTATTAGTAAATTATTATTTAAATTATTTATGAAGGATTTACTGTATAACATATGTTAACTGCTTCGCGTGCATTAATTCGTGCATCAACAAGTCCCCATCCCGGCGCGCAGGGCAGGGGGCGCGCGGAGCCAACCAACGTGGAGAGAGACGGAGGAGTAATTACACTAAAACATGCGCAGGAGAAACGCACCTTCTCGTCCAGTGCGCAATTATTTATTAATCACTCAAATCTGCCAGGAAGAAGAGATTTAACTTCCTCTTTGGAAACACAGCTACTGATAGATGCTGGAGAGAATATTAATAGACAGTAGTGGAATATTACAGTGAATAAAATACCATAAAGTAGGCTCACTGTTGACAAAAGGACCGTCTCACAAACTCATATTGACGCTTTAAGATATATTGTACAATAATAAATATATATATATATAATATAAAAGTCTCAGTAAAACAGTCTCTCCTTGTGAGGAAAAAAATTGCAATTGTGCATCTGTGGTGCTTGCGTGCGTGCGTGCACAGCCCGCGCGCGTGCACGTGCGCGCGTGCGGAGGATCGCCAAGCCGAGCCGTACCGTGAGCAGGCACAAGCCGCTGGGCGCGCAGGAGAAGCCGCAAATTGTGTGTTCAGCAGCCGCTACTGAACCCGAGGAGAGCCGAGGAGCAGCGGAACTTCGTGCACGGTAAGAGGGGCGCGCGCGGCTGTCTCCCGCTTTGCTTTACTAGAAATAATAAGAAAAACACGCTTTGGATGCTTTTGGGATGTTTCTTTGTAATTTATTTATTTTTCATCCCTTTTGTCCTTTTCTTCCTCCTCCCGTGCGCGTGGAGCCGCGCAGACAAAAGACCCGCTTTGTGGCGCAAAACCAAAGTGGAAAGAGAGGTTTTACAAAAGGAGATGAATTGGAACATTTAAAAATTCCAGAAATCCATTTTTCTTCTATCCTCCTTTTTTTTTTTTTTTTTTTAACAGGCGAGAAAAAAAAATGTGCACGAGCTTAAAAAGGGGTGTGTACCGTCTGGAGGAACACGCGCTTCAGCCTCAGACACATTTGTTCTCCTTTTCTCACTTTCTATTGAGGTAAAAAAGAATGCGCTTCCACTGCGCGCGTCCTCTCGCGCGCACCACGCGCTCCTGATCAATTATCGATTGCCCCGAATTTGTGTATTATCATGACATGATTCCCGCAGGCTGCTAGGCAACGCCACATCATGTACAGACAGGAGTGGAGGAGCCCTCTGGTCTCCACCTCTTTGTCTGAGCCGCTCGGCCGCATGCAACACAGCCCACTCACACGCGCGCGCGTCCACGCACACGTTTCGCGTCTCCAACCGGATTATGACACGATTTAGATGAATTATTGATTACATATTTCCGTTTTATTGCACCGAGAAGATGAAGAAGGTGGAGGATGAAAGAGGAAGGGGGAGATGGGGAGCGTGTGTGGGATGAGGAGGAGGAGGAGGAGGAGGGGGGGGGGGTGATGAAGAGCTGGGGTGCACATGAATAACCCCCCTCGTCCGCGTGCACGTACATCCCATTCACCCTCTCACCCCGCGTCCCCTCTGCTGCATGATTGATTTTATTTCTGCAGCGAGTCAAACTTTATTAGTCGTCCTCCGCCGGTCGGAAGCCTTGGTCCTTTGTTTGCCGCGGCACGCATGCGCATTGGGAGTAGGGTGTGGATGGGATAGAGATGCCACCTTGCCTGTCAATAGGATGGAGAGGAGGAGGAGGAGGAGGAGGAGGAGGAGGAGGAGGAGGAGGAGGAGGAGGCGGAGGTGGAGGAGAGGGAGGGTGGGGTTTTAATTTGAGGTCCGAGGAAGAAACAACAATTTATTATGGAAATAAAATGCTCAGTGGGGTTTGTGTGTGTGTGTGTGTGTGTGTGTGATAACGTGTGTGTGCATGTATGTGTGTGTGTGTGCGTGTGTGTGTGTGTGTGTGTGAGATGGTGATGTGTACCAAGACGAGACGAGTAGATTAAAGTGATGCTGTTTAGTGATGAAATAATTAGTCGATTAATCGATTAGTTGATGCAAAGAAAATGTATATATATTCATATTAAGTTTAAAATCCTTGAATTACTGCTTTTCTCTGTGTTCTATATTTGTAAACTGAATATTTCTGCGCTATTCTTTGTCCTGGCAGACAAAATGACCAATCGATCAATAATAATAAAGTGCATTGGTTGCAGCTCTGACTTGATATTAAATAATCTGCAAACTTTCTGTTTCTGCTGATTTTTTAAGGGAAATTATTCTCTTCATTTATGTCGCTATCATATAAATATAAAGCAATATATGTGCATATTTATTGATTCTGTGAGTTAATGCTGAATGCTTGATGCTACACATTCTGTTGCCTTGGAGAAAGATGGAAATGCTGCTTTCATGTTATATCAATATATATCTCTAATAAATATATCAGTATGGTGTACGCTGGCAATAGTAATCATATAGAAGCTGTTCTAAATATTGAGCACATGCACTTTTAATACTTAGGTACATTTTATGGCTGATTGGCTTTCGGGAGTCCAGTGCGTTCATTCATCCTGTTGGACGAGACAAACAGCGAGAAGTTACAACGGTGACTCATCCACTACCGCCGCTGCTCAAGGTGTGTGTGTGTGTGTGTGTGTGTGTGTGTGAGGAGGGCAGAGACATGACATACTGTCTGAAGGCCCAGACGCTGCTCAGCTTGTAAAGGAACTAAACTACCTAGTCAGACGTAGAAAAGAGTTGACGTTAACTCACTAACTCACTAACACTAACTAGCGCCTCACATGACAAGCATTTTGTTTGTTTGCACTTTGTATACACTTATTAAAGGCATAGTGTCTTTTCAAAATAAACCTCAGTTTTAACAGGAAGTCAGGTTTAGGCAACATAACTACTTTGGGTTAGAAAAAGATTGAGGTTGATGTTAACAAGTCAATGTTGACTTTTACTTTTATTTGGGACACAAACAGTGTTCTGGGTGAAAGTCCTGTGTTTGTTTCAAGTACAGAGGGAGGGAGGGAGAAGCTTTGTCTGTTTTTGTGCTTCTCTCCGTGTCCTGATGTCAAATACAACAAATACAACTCTCTTTGTTGAGGCCTAGTGAGTCACGTGACCAACAGCATCACTTTGATCCATCTTAATTAAACGTGACAGGTAGCTTCCCTTCCCGTGCCTGCAGGAAGGTGGAGAACAGGTGCAGGTGGAGCCACCGTCACTGAGCGAGTGGACAATGAAACCCGACGGGATCGGGTTCTGCTCCTGGAACTCTGATTAGAAGAAACAATGACCTCATGCTGATAGCGAGGGGGCTTCACTCCAGAGAGGAGCTTCAGTATCGTGAACACGGTGATTTCTGCTTTAATAAAAAGACTGACTGAGCTGACAATGTCAGGCGGCGGTCAGAAATAGCGCTGCGTGGCGTGCAGGCGGCTGCGTGGCGTGCAGGCGGCTGCGTGGCGTGCAGGCGGCTGTGTGTCGTGTTGTGCGGCGGGTTTCATTGGCGTGCAGGCGGCTGTGTGTCGTGTTGTGCGGCGGGTTTCATGGGAGCAGGTTGTGTTGTGTGTTACGCTGGGAGGAAGAGCCGAGCCGAGCAGGGTTTGGGACGCGGCGGCCAGATGCTGCCTGCCTCGCGGCGTGCAGCGGAGTGCGCAGACAGCATGAATTATGTGATTGTGTTTGTTTATGGCATGAACACGGAGACTTGTGAGGCTCATCTCAGTCGGAGGGACGGGGCGGACGCCGCTTTGTTATTGCCACAACACCAGAAATGTAGCAGGCGACAGCAAAAACAGTGAAAAAGCTCAATTCTCGATACCCAATCCACGTTAAAAAACAACATGTATTTAAACACTCCTTTATTATCCTTTGCATACTGTGTTTTGCCAATTTATTATGAATTCCTTTGGATCCGCCTCAAGTTCCACACCAAAAACTAAATTTTACAAGATTACATCGTGATAACGTGATGATGTCATCCTTCCATCCGTAATCTTGTTTCACTAAATATAACTGACCTTCTTCTAATATTGACTACAGCTTGAAAGCATCGTACTCTTACTCAATGCTTCCGTTAACGAGCTGTTAGCACCGTTAGCCCACCGTCTGCTAACTAGCTAGCGGCTTACTAGCTAGCCGCTAACTAGCTGTGCTCCTGCCGATTCCAACAGGGATAAGTTGTCCAGGATGAAGCATTATTAGGATCTTCTTTTGTCCCCGGTACCAATGGTACCTTCAGTATTCGCAGCCACGAGCATTTAATACTAATATAATAATAATAATAATAATAATAATAATAATAATATAATATAATAGATCTCCAGAATATTGATGCCTTTCTTCAAACACCTCAGAGATGACCGCGTGAATGCAAAGCATCTGATGATCCGGCTCCCAAATACCAATGCTGTCTCTTCTACTGCATCTAGCACATCTACCATTCAGTCATCTGCAAAGAGGCAGATGTTATAATTCACTGTGAGGGGTTTCCATTCGTCCGGTCACTCGACAAAGAGTCCAACGATTAAGAAAAGAAGCTTCATACTTTTAAATCTGTAACTCTATTCATCCAGTGTGTTCAGGTCAGATAACACCTGGACCAGACAACAGGAGGTACAGATACATATTGTGATATTGATGTATTTTGTTTATTAATGATTTTGTTACTTACTTCCCTGACAAACCAAGAAATGTCCAATATTGCACATAACACTGCCTCGAAAACATGACAACGGTATGTAAAGGTAAAAAGATGTGCAAAATGTATATTATTATTATTATTATCTCATGGTAAATATAGGCATCGCTCAACCCGAGTTGAGAGAATAACATTGTATAACAACTTTCAGTGGTTTTCTGACCCTACTGGCCAAACAATAGATTTTATGCAGCTTTAACGACACTCAAATCCATAATTATCTTCAGTTTTTTTCCTTTCAAGCATCAACTGAAATTATTAATTTTGCGGATTCAAGGGTGCGCTAACAGAATCTGAGCATGTTCCTTTAATTAATTAATTAATTAATTAATCAATTAGAGGACTTTTGATCTGCAGAGCACTTCAACATAAGCACTAAACTGCTCTCTGACCCGCGGCTCCCGGTGTGTCACAGGCAGTGTTTCTGCAGATAACGTTTATGAAAGTGGAAGTGCCCCCCCCCCCCCCCCATGCCCCCGCCCACTCGGGTTCGGCGGCGGTGCAACACGTCCTCGGCAGCTCTTCCACCACGAGCGCCGTCTGTCACATCGCGCCTCGTCTTTCGGGAAATTACAGCTCGAACAGGAAGCGACAACGCTATCGGATCTGCTCCCCGGGATGTGAACCGGTACTCTCTCTCTCTCTCTCTCTCCCTCTCTCTCTCTCTCTCTCTCCCTCTCTCTCTCTCTCTCTCGCTCTCCCTCTCTCTCTCTGCTGAATCCCAAATGTCACTCGCTCGCTCAGTGAGTCCTCGTGGATTTGAAAAGGGCCTCGATCCGAGGCCACGTTCCCTCTGACCGGAGGAGACGGACCCACCACAGAAGCAGTGAACCCTGTTGTTGTGAAGTAAACCCACGGCAGAGGAACAGATATGCAGTATTGTTCAGGCTCTTCAAGCTATATCAACACATGCATTTGCTTTGATTGGTTAAATAATAACTCTGTGCTTCAGGCATGTTTACCATACCCCCCCCCCCCCCCCCCCCTCCCTGCATTCCTGTCTCATGATTTCACACGACTTCAGGCGGAGGTTTTTCTGATAATGCATGCAAGAATCAATTATTAACTGCAGGAATTTCCCGATGCGAGTCATAGATCAGCGTGCACCTCAGTTAGAGACGCAAAAATAAAACACAGTGCCATGAGAGCCTTGGGAGTGAACCACAGCAGAGAAGTTGTGGGCGGGGCCAATGAAAGACGAGCTGGAGCTCACTATAAAGCTCCGTTTAGACCAATATTATACTTTCATCTTCAGCAGATATCCTGTTTGGGTTCAGAGTGGAGCCCGCGGAGATGCAGATCTCCTTCAGCATCACTCAGCGTCGTCATCCTCCTCTTCGTCTTCACACTGCTGTTAACTCTTTGAGGTCTCTGAGTCTGAGCGTAATGAGACGCTACAGCAGAGTTTAGACTCGTAGGTGTTCCAGTCCCAGTTCTGTCAGCTCCCATCAGCGAGAGGGGAAGTGGCGACGGGAAGAAAATTACAAGAATAATTCTCACTGGGTTGTTTTGTTTTTCCTCAACGACGAGACTATGAGGAGGTTGTTGTCTAGTGTATTTTAATATTTGACTATGAATGATATCTGCAGCAGAACTTTACATTATTTAAAATTTTACTTATATAAAAAAAACATATTATTTGTCTTTTCAAGATTAAAGTGAGTGTATTTTCTTTTTTAATGTTTTTAAAATAATATTTTTTTTTATATTTGTATTTTCTTTTCTTTTGTATACTTTATAATTACAAAGTTTGGATTATTTAAAATAAACATACAAAATAAATATATTATTATTATTAAAATATATTTAATTTAGTTTTAATATTACATTACATTTCATTTTTTTTTTTTTATATCATATTCCAAGTTCCTAATAACAGAATTAAAATGAATTCAGGTTTTATTATATATATATCTTTATTATATAGTATTTAGTATAAATTCATTATACTATAAATATTTTCTAAATACAATGAATATCATTAATTTAGAATATATAATATAGTCACATTTTCTTTCATTTGAAATGTAATAAGGTTTATTTTATATTAAAAAATATTAAAACCTGTGTTTTATCCTTTTATTTGAAATTCCTCAATACATTTAATCTGAATTAGTGTCCCTACAAATTAATTGCGGCTTAAACATAAACCCACAGCAAGCTTCCCGTTCTTAACAGGTCTCATGTCTGTAACCCAGTTGAAGGCAGATCGACCAATCAGAGGCCGTCTAGACGTCCAGTCAGCTGCATGCTGTGGGGATGTGATGCTGTGTGTCTCGGCTCTCAACCCCGCGGCTCTTTCATGGGTTAGCTGGAGTTTAGAGTCGACTTTGTCTCCTCGTCTGGTCTGACGCCCAACTCGCTGACTGCAGGGCTCTCTCTCTCTCTCTCTCTCTCTCTCTCTCTCTCTCTCTCTCTCTCTCTCTCCTCTGTTGTGGCTGGAGACAGCAGACGCCCGCCACATCTAATTCCTCTCCGCCGGCGCCCGGCCGCTGGCTGCCGGGTCACGGGGTCGTTCGGGATGCGGCGCTGAAAGGGCCGGTTCAGCCGAGCCAGCCAGACAAACGGAGGAAGAGCGAGCCGGTGGACGTCTGCACCAGATACGCTTGTTGTGCTCTCAGAGCTCGGCCTGAAGCCTCGGGGGCGGGGGGCGTCCCCTTTCCCTCAGGTCGATGCCGTAGTGGAAAGCAGGAAGTAGATCGTAAACAAGTCACATGACTCGCGTGCAGTTTGTTTGTTAGACACTTCAGGTTGACCCGCCCCTCCTCCAGGAGCGACATCATGGCAGGAAGTCTCATTGAGTGATTGTTTCCTGTGAGAAAGTACAAACTATTTATATAACATGTGTGGGTCGTTTTAAAGATGTGGACGCTCTTGTAGTTCCCTGTTTGTGGGACGAAGCTGCTAAAAGCTAAAAAAACAAAATCATTGTGAGAGTAACATCCATCCCGTCTGTAACCAAGCTGGTATCTGAGAGGAAACTGTTTTGGTCTCGCTGCTTCCTATAAACGTCGGAGGGAATCTTCCCCTCCTTTCATGCGGCAGATTTATGGAACGATATTAAAGACGATTCCAGTGGCCGAGCTTTATGTTGGTTTTTTTCCCGGGCACCTCGACTTAGCCGGTAAAGCGGATCATAAACATCAGAGAGGAGTTCCCAGAAAGCAGTCAGGAGTCATGACCCTGTCTCAGGGCCGTGATTCACTCAAACAAACACTTATAATCTCATAAACAGACCACGAAGGGAAGAAAATATGATTTTGATATTTTCTTGAGCAATACAGAGTTCATCCTTTAGACTAATGTGTCTAAAGTTCCCAAATCTTTAAACCGCTGTGGAAATATGAAGGGACCTTTTAGTCCCAGGACCAAAATGAGCAGGAAGTGCTTCAGATATCTCATTATGCTAATGATAACTAACGATAGTGATGTACAATACGAGCTAAAACATGCAGAACAACCGACAGTCTTTTATTAAAAACTAAAACGTTTCCCATCAGAGTTGCTGGTTTTATTCCCAGAAATGCCACTCGGCTGCGATCCGTTCTGAGGAACCCGCTCTGCAGCTCTGCAGAGGCATCGATTGATGTTGGACCACGTCTGGCTCCGGGTGGGACGCCTTCAGGGCCTCCGGGGCTTTCGGGGATTGGTGCAGACAGATGGGGAGGAGGACGTGTGGGACAGCGGCGCTGCTGGTTGGTGGGCTTCAGACCGGAGTGCTATCGATTGACACGAGAGACAGAAGCCGAGCTGAAGGCAGAGACTCTGAAACCATAGCCGGTGGGTCTGGAGCCAGAAGGAGCCTCTGTACCTTTAATGAGATCAAATCCATCGCTGCCGTGTTCGCAGCGCTCTCACTGGAGTTGGACTGCGCTTCAGGAAAAAGCTGGAAAAGCTGTTATTAGACATGAAACTACTCCCAGTTCTCACCATAGAAAACGTTGCTGCGCTACGTTGCTGCGCTACGTTGCTGCGCTACGTTGCTGCGCTACGTTGCTGCGCTACGTTGCTGCGCTACATTGTTGCGCTACATTGTTGCGCTACATTGTTGCGCTACATTGCTATGCTACTTTGTTGCTAAAAACCCATGAAATGCTTCTTGCTAACCCTCTTAACCTCAAATACTTTATAGCTAGCAAGCTAACGTTAGCATATCTTCATGAATGGTCTCACTTGTGATGCCTGCAGCTCACGGTGGAGAAACGCAATCTTCTAATTATTGGTATTCACAACACTTTGATTTATCATTTGATATTTCATGCAACTGAAAGTCACATGTCTAATGTGGCCTTTCCTCACATGGCGGTCTGTGATAGTAACTCACGCATAAGTTATTGATAAGCTTTTGATATGAACGCGTCCCGTTGTCCTGGAACCAGACGGAAGAGAAAAGGTATTAAAACATCGCCCAGAACAATAAACACAGCTGAGAACACAGAGTCCTTAATTCATAACACGACCACAATATGACACCAAACAAACACTGGTTATGACGCCGTGCACCACGTTTATTGATTTATTCAAATCAGATTAATATTCTGCATTCACTCTGATGAGGGAACTAATTGGAGCTTCACATGGCTTCCTGTTTACATAATGACCACGCCGCAGGTACTTAAGGTTTCCACACACACACACACACACACACACACACACACACACACACACACACACACACACACACACACACACACGAGGAAAGATGCTAAGACGAGGTTACGATTCCTTTGAAAGGATGAAGATAAGAGTACTTGAAGTCTCCTGTCTTACAACGTGTATCTGAGGAGGAGGAAGAGGAGGAGGAGGAGGAAGAGGAGGAGGAGGAGGAAGAAGAGGAGGAGGAGGAGGAGGAGGTGTGTGTGTGTGTTGGGAGGAAGGAACATTGGCAGGAGCCCGTGATGGAGTGGAAGATAGAGCCGGCTGTCACAACAGTTTGGGATGCGTCCTCCGCTCAGCTCCATTTTGATTGGTGTGTTATGATGTGACTTTTATTGCAGCTTATCTCACATGTACAGTGCACTCTCAAAATGGCCGCCGCCGCTCGGCCCTCAGCAGAGGACCGCCGAGCAGAAAACGGGGCGTTCTCATTAGCATGTAGCATGTAGCTCTGCTGAGGCTGGAACTCAAAGGAGATTCAAATGAAAAACAAACACTCTTCCGGCCAATCAGGCGTTCGTTTAGCTCGCTAGGAAACAGGTAGCGCTAGCTAACAAGCTAAAAGGAAGTCAGCTGACTGAACTGTAGAAGGGATCGTCGGTTCAGAGACCAAATAAAAAATCACAGCTGATCCGTGACACAAGCGCTGCGTCTGTGAGACACAACACACACTTCCTGTCGAGCAGCAGACGTGCGCTCGTCCGACAGGAAGTGAGCGTATGACGGAGGCCCCGTGGTCGAGTTGGTACTGAAACCTGGTTCATGGTCTAGAGACTCGTGGAAACCATCACATGCAGCTTTCATGAGATTATGGAGAAACATCCTCATCGTGCTCAGAGTCCAGGGAGCTTTGTGCGTTTTGTGGTCTGCGTTGGTAACCGAGGTTTGTGTCGACTCCTCGTGTGAGCTGACCTTCACCTGACATCTGGAAGATGTTAAAGACGACGCCTCCTTCTCATTAGACGTATCCTTCAGCTTGAGATGAATATTGAATGAACAGAACATGTAGTCTACAAGCTGCATTGCACACTAGCCGCCGAGTTGCATCCCAAAGTACGGACGTCTATTCATCTTCCGTAATGTTTTCCGTCTTCACACTCGACACATTTCAGAGCAATAAAATTACTAATTGCTAAATTAATAGCATAAATCCTGCAGTTCACATCCACACAAAGTAGATCCTCTGCTCCACTTTGCTTCCTCACAGTCTGCAGCTCTGCAGCAGCATCCTCTGGGGTCCTTCAGCTGGTGTTTGGTTCCCCCTCCGAACCGAGACAACAGGAATAAATCGATATTATGAATAAATTGCTGTGGCAGATCCGCTGGTATGAAAACACAACAAGGTGTTTTGGCTACAGCGACTTGCAGCGCTCCTAATTGGGAGGATTCAGAGCGCCTTTGAAAGACGGAGAGGGCTTCAGGGCGTCGCAGCATTTAGGAGACGGGGGGCTCGTCGCCAGACTGGGAGCGTTGGGAGGGGTTGTCAGCAGCCAGACTGGGAGCGTTGGGAGGGGTTGTCAGCAGCCAGACTGGGAGCGTTGGGAGGGGTTGTCAGCAGCCAGACTGGGAGCGTTGGGAGGGGTTGTCAGCAGCCAGACTGGGAGCGTTGGGAGGGGTTGGCAGCAGCCAGACTGGGAGCGTTGGGAGGCGATTCAATCATCGCCGCCTGCATCCAGCTTCTGGTTCAGCGGCCGCTGATACTGAGTGAGACGCAGCTGAATGGGTAATGGATGGAGGCCGACGGGTTCAAGGGGAGGTCGTTGGTTTTCTGCAGAAAAACAACAATTTTCATGATTTATTTTTGAAAGCGCAGCATTAAGCAACGGGAGACAAACGGCAGTTGAAAGATTCTCTGGAGCCGGTTCGGGTTACGAGAGTGACGTCATCCGGTGGAAACAACACACGACTCCAGTTCAACGGGAACCTTGCTGGATGTCTGGTGGCTAACAGGCTAACAGGCTAACAGTTGTAGTTATCTTGCAGAATGCTATTTGTTAAGGAAACCCAATACATAATACAATAGAAACATACAGAGAGTGCGTCAATAATTCTGCTTTAAAACTGCGAATCAACCAAATGTGGCCATAACCTCGGTTGACCTTCTGTAATACAACTAAACTTCGAGTAGCAGTCCGCCCAGGATCAGGATCAGGATCAGGTTCCCAAAGTCAACAGAGAACCTGAAGCTCAGTGGACTTTGCTCTTCATGCTCAACAGACTCGTTCTGCACCGGCCAATCAGACGAGCCTGTTGCTTTAAAACGTTGAGTCTTAGGTCTACACGGTCCAGTCTACACGGTCCAGTCTACACGGTCCAGTCTACACGATCCAGTCTACACGATCCAGTCTACACGGTCCAGTCTACACGGTCACTCGTTAACCTGCAACACCGGCGGCGTCTTGGCTGTCCAGCACGTCGGCCGTGCTTCCGTTGTCAAACTGCATGGCAACACTTCTACATCGTGGTTAATGACAATATGTTTAATTCCTCTATTGGTGGTCGATCAGTCTGCCGAGTCACAGAGGAAGCTGTTATCTGCTCACCACCAGTTCCTCTGCTGTCGAGTCGCCTCCGAACGCCGTGACGGGCCGACGTGTGTGTGTGTGTGTGTGTGTGTGTCTCTGGCTGTTGAACAGTTTAAACAGAAAAGCTTTTTACTGGCCGTTCTTTGCATGGAGGTAATTAAACTCCAGACATTAATTACCTGGAGATCTGACATTTCTGTCACTAGTGTCAGGAGAGAGAATGCAGCTTTAACACATGACGCATAGACTTCTATACAACCAGAGGAGTCGCCCCCTGGTGGTCAGGAGAGAGAATGCAGCTTTAACACATGACGCATAGACTTCTATACAACCAGAGGAGTCGCCCCCTGGTGGTCAGGAGAGAGAATGCAGCTTTAACACATGACGCATAGACTTCTATACAACCAGAGGAGTCGCCCCCTGGTGTTCAGGAGAGAGAATGCAGCTTTAACAGATGAATCATAGACTTCTATACAACCAGAAGAGTCACCCCCTGGTGGTCAGGAGAGAGAATGCAGCTTTAACACATGAAGCATAGACTTCTATACAACCGAAGGAGTCGCCCCCTGGTGGTCAGTAGAGAGAATTTACTTTTGGTAAAAAAATAAAAATAAAAAAAAGTCCTGTTTGCTACAAACGATCAAAGTAAGAAAAGAGTACGTAACAAAACCTCCTGTGAGACTTTTTGATCATCTCAAAAACATCACTCCTCTTGTGATCACTCCCTCAAACTTAATAAGAATCATTTACATAATGATTTATATTTTTGATCCAGTAGAAAACGCAGAGAATAAAAGGAATCCATAATATAATCCAGGGATTTGTTTTTCCTGGTGGAGAGCTCTCTCTTGAAATGTTTCCAGGAGGAAATGTTCTGTCTCTTGAGCACATGCTCCACTTTCTGTCCCAGGAGACCCAGAGTGATTTCCCAGAGGATCAGAGTCCTTTGGGAAATTTGCTGCTATTTCTCTTCCCTCTTTTTTTCTTCAAGTCAACTCAGAACCACAGAGCGACATATACGCTATCAGAAGTTTATTTATCGCTTTCTAATCTTAAAAACTCATCCGGGCTCAAACCAGCGCTCGGCTTCATATATCCGGAGGATGTGTTCTGTTTTCTGCTTTGGAAAGCAAAGTCGTCCTATCAGGTTCATCAGGTTCACGACGAGCCATACAGGAAAGAAACACAAAAGTTATGGAAACGCAGCGGGTCAGGTCCGCTTCAGGTCTTCTGCAGACTTCCCTGCAGCTCCGTGTCTTATCTTTGGAAAAACACCTGATGAGAATTTTAATTGAACTTCTGTCAGTTTGAGCGAGGTCTGGCCATGAGAACCCCTTTAGTAAAGATGGAGAAAAGTAAGTTAACCAACATCGCCTTCATTTAGAAGTTATTTAGTTTAGAGGAAAACGTTCCTACCCTTTCAAACTGACTTGTTTTCTTCTGTCGTCGTCACATCGAGCACAGTAAGTGTTTCAGTGTTTCATTGCCAAAGCACCACTTTGACCTCTGCTTCTGGTTTCTGTTTGCTGCCGATAGACCAAACTATCCTCGATGGGCTGCTGGATCTTCGAAGGGCATCCGCTAAAAAAGCCTTAAATGTAGAAGGTGGTGGAGATTGGCCGAGACATTTACGAGGTGACATGGAAGCAGCACCCATTGAAACCACTTCAGAGACAAAGAGAAGAGGAGACACAGATCCTTGAAGAAGAATCTGTTATCCAGAAATACTGAGGAGGGCTGTGGCGAGAGAGTTATGTGAACAGATGGTGGAGATAGTTTCACCATTTAAACGGATCGGCGGTCAGCAGACCAGTTGAGTTATATTATAGGTGGAGCTGATGAAGAGGCTCAGAAAACATGAATTCTATTGACAGTGTTTTGTCTTTCTGATTTTGCATTTAGCCAAAACTCAAACTAACTCAAGACTGTTTTCAGCCGCGGATTAATACGATTTTATATATTCAACGTAAAACAACGTAACGTAAAACAACGTACATAAATCATCGGAACGTAAAACAACGGTACGTAAAACAACGGTACATAAAAACATAAAACAACGGTACGTAAAACAACGTAACGTAAAACAACGTAACGTAAAACAACGTAACGTAAAACAACGTAACGTAAAACAACGTAACGTAAAACAACGGTACATAAAAACATAAAACAACGGTACGTAAAACAACGTAACGTAAAACAACGTAACGTAAAACAACGTAACGTAAAACAACGTAACGTAAAACAACGTAACGTAAAACAACGTAACGTAAAACAACGGTACGTAAAACAACGTAACGTAAAACAACGTAACGTAAAACAACGTAACGTAAAACAACGTAACGTAAAACAACGGTACGTAAAACAACGTAACGTAAAACAACGTAACGTAAAACAACGTAACGTAAAACAACGTAACGTAAAACAACGTAACAGTCAGCATCGATGTCGTGGTGCTGGATGCCGTGTCCGTTTCTTCATCTGAATCCTAACGTGATGATTTCCTCTTCGTTTTACGCCTCACGGGAGTTTGTTTCGTGAGACCAGATCTGATGAAACAATCCAACAGGCTGCTGGGTGACATTATTTCAGGGCTGACAACTTCCGTGAACACCACCCGTCTGGTACCACAGGCGGATAAAACAAACAAACACCAAATATGGTCCAAGCGCTGGGCTCCTGCTGATGACGGAGGGAAAATAACTTTCTCCGGGAAGAGTCCTTGACTTCTGGTCATGAGCTTACAGAGCAGGTTTACTCTGGGGGTGAAGGCGAGGCCACGGGTCACAGTCCTGCTGCCACATCAGACCACGAGAGAGGGATGAAACCGTTTGGCTGTCAGGCTCATTCATGCATCCGGCCGACAGCGTATTCTCCATCGTTTCCCCTCAAACCAGCGCTGACTCATCGCTGGTCGTCAGCAGGTTGAGCGTCAGCACCCGAGTCCTGCTGGAAGTTAAGTGAACCGGATCAGCCCTCAATCGCTGCTCCAACATGGGACTTCATTTAGTTCCTTTCCTTCTTCCTCTTCTTGCTATTATCGTCTTCTGACTTTTCTTCTTCATTTTGTCTGTGTTCCATCTTCAATAACTCTTAACCAGTAACATATATATTGCTTTATAGACATCTAAACACATCTCAGAAGTGTTACATTGATTATAACACCAACTTTATTCTGATTGAGGAGATATACTCGTTTTAGTTGGGTATGCAAATCTTTGCAATTTTGAGTTTAAAAGGTTAAATCAAAAATACGAGATGCTTTACATTCATGAGGAAGTAATTCCAGGAATTATCGTGTTATGGGACCCTGAAGTCTTTCTCACTGGGTCGTTGAGTCTTTTTCTAAAGTCACTTCTATCAAGTTAAAGAAGACTGTTGTTAAACTCAGCCGACGGTTTGAGACGCACTGTCTCTTTAAATGAGAATGTTTGGATTAGTTTACACTCGGTGACGAACGGCCGCTTCTTGTTTTCTTTATAGCAACCTTGAGGCTGTGTGTGTGTGTGTGTGTGTGTGTGTGTGTGTGTATGTGTGTGTGTGTGTGTGTGTGTGTGTGTGTGTGTGTGTGTGTGTGTGTGTGTGTGTGTGTGTGTGTGTGTGTGTGTGTGTGTGTGGACCGGCCACAGGTCACATATTTCTCAGACACACTGTCCATTGCTCATTAATAAACAGTGTGTGTGTTTATCTGTCTCCATTTGAGCCAAACATGTGTGTGTGTGTGTGTGTGTGTGTGTGTGTGTGTGTGTGCGGGTGTGCGGGTGTAATGTGTGTGTCCTCTGTACACGCCTGTAAATTGTTAGATGGTAATGACCTCCTAACCTCAACAACACACACACACACACACACACACACACACACACACACACACACACACACGTTTGTACATCTATACAGGTGAGGACCCTCATGGCATGATGCATTCTGGGTATTCCCCGCTCTGCATCTGAATTGACTGACGTGATTGAAGGTGACACAGAAAGTGAAGAAACCTTTTCTGGAAGCATTTTTGCCAAAAGGATGATGGTTCTTGGTAGAACCCCAGAGGGTTCTCGATGAAACCCAGTGACTATAAAAGGTTCTTGGTAGAACCCCTGGTTGGGTTCTCGGTAGAACCCTCTGTGTGGATTCTCAATGAAACCCTTGGAATGTAAGAGGGTGGTTGCCTGGGTGGTTTTAGGAGGAAACCCTAGGAATATGAAGGGTTTTTTGGAAGAACCCCCTGCGTTGTTTTTTTTTAGCACCATTAGAAGGTTCTGGATACACAGATGGTTCTAGGTATAACCCCTTATGTTGGGTTAATGGTTCTGGTGAGCACCTTTATTCCTGAGGGCGTAGAAGTCTCTGTTGTTGAGTCGGCTTCCGGGTCTGAAGTTCAACGTTCTGCTTTTGTTCGTATCGATCAGACCCAGTTGGGTGGGCGGTCCTTCCTGGATCCTCTGACCTCGCTGTTCAAATATTAGGAGGTGAGCTCACGGTACTCCCTCCTCTCCACATGCCTTTGGCAATGTTCATTTTAGGTAAAAGCTGAGCATGCGTTATGAAATGTTTTAACTCCAGCACTGTGAGCCTAGTTATGCATAACTTTAAGCCTTATTAATATTATCTAAACTTTAGCTGTAAAAATAGATGCATCACTGGGAAATGTGGAACCAAGCACCTGACTTCCTCAAAACCAAACAATGGAGAGAAATGCTCTTCTTCAGGGAGCAAATATATTTTACCTTTTGAAGTTCCGTATTTTCAACTGCTAACCGCTAACTGCTAACTGCTAACCGCTAGCCGAGCTGCAGA
This sequence comes from Cottus gobio, assembly GCA_023566465.1. Classification (NCBI taxonomy): domain Eukaryota; kingdom Metazoa; phylum Chordata; class Actinopteri; order Perciformes; family Cottidae; genus Cottus; species Cottus gobio. The sequence goes on along the minus strand of CM042230.1, from coordinate 1,489,174 downwards.
TTGTTCGACAAATGTGTCCAATTGATGATAAAAAAACATCGAGCACGATGCAAATCTGAGTGAGAGCAACGCTAAAAGACTTTTATTGGACTTTAGTTTCACTTTTACTCGTAGAAGACGTGAAGCGTTGTGACCCAGAGAGCCAGAGCCAGATGTCTTGAGGGGATGTTGTTACTAAATGAAGATTCAGAGCAGACTTGCTCTGAATCAGGAAGTTGCTTTATGCTGATTCGATGTGTTTTTAATAATGCGTCCCCGTGCACCTGCAGCACAGTGTTGGTTCTTCATCATCTCCACCGGCTCCCCGTCCGGCCATTCGGGTTTTACGGCTCACGGAAGCTTTTGTCCTTAATTGCTTGTGTACACTTAATTCAGAGGTTTGCATCGTCGGTGTCCTGGTTCCTGGTTGCTGAGATCTAGGTTGCCATCCACTAGTCAACCATTGTCAACACCATTGATTACCTGATCAATGATCCTGTAAGTAATTTGTAATGTGCTCCAATGTTTTAGTTTCAGCTGAAATAAAGAATGAAGACAGTTTGTTGACTGAAGGAAAAAACTAAAACCAATAACGCTTCACTTCCTTCTTGATGTGTGCTTTAAAGATGGGATCTGATTAAAAACCAGCTCTACTCAAGAGGGTCAGGTGTGAGGAACACACACACACACATATGGATTGATATACACACACCCACACACACACACACCTGAACTCTTTAAATCACAAAGGTTTGAATGAGCCCAGTTCTTATATTTCATCTGAATTTCATTTCATACACACACACAAACACACACACACATATACTGTATATATACACACACACACGCACACACTAACGAGTCTATTTTTTCATTGCTCTGCTGTTGTCCGTTGTTTTATCTTCTGTTATATTTCCATATTGCTCCATTAATGAGTCTTCTCGAGGGAGGATGAGTTAAAGTTGTTCTGCTGAGTCATCGTCAGAACTCACAAACTGTTTCCAGCAAACAAAGTTTAACATTTAGTTTTGGAACGAGTCCAAAAACACAGACATGGTTTCAAATGCATTTTTTTACGTTATAGAAACATCATTTCAAACAACTCTCTGAAAACCTTTAACTCTAACGATAGAAGAATAAACCAGACGTTCTAGTAGAACCACGTCCCGTGGATGCCGTGACCCAGTTACATCAGCTGCTGCCGACCGCAGAGCAGTGGATTGTGGGTATTCTGCCGCAGCCTTGGCGGCACCTGTTGGATCGGTAAACGGCCCTGAAAGCGTGACCTGGATGTGTCAGGCAGCAAACTCGGTTCTCCAGGAGGAACCAGGCCGGAGGAACCAGGCTTCACGAGGAACCGGGCGGCGAGCGGAGAGGAAACGTTTTACAACCAAAAGACGAGACGGCGGGAACTCTAGAAACAAAACGTTCCGCGTTAATCCATCAGATTTTTTATTTTCAGCTCTGATGACATTTTGTCTTTTTCAGAGACATTTTCCAATTAATTGTTATTTCAACAGAGTTTGACAGCTTTTATTTTTAGCATTACTTCATTAAAATGTTGGAGACATTCATGATTCACCAAGATGAATTTCCATATTTCCAAAACCGCTTATCCTATTCAGGGTCGGGGGTGCTGGAGGCGATCCCAGCTGACATTGGGGTGAAGGAGGGTTCACCTGGACAGGTGACCAGCTTATCTCAGGGCTCATATAGAGACAGACAACCTCTTTAGAGTCCAGTTAACCTGAGCTGCAGGTCTTTGGACTGCGGGAGGAAGCCGGAGCACCCGGAGGAAACCAACGCTGACACGGGGAGGACATGCAGACTCCACACAGAAGGACCGCCCAGACCGGGAACCGAACTCCGGTCCCTCTTGCTGTGAGGTGACACTGCACCATCGTGCGCCCCCTAATTGCAATAATTGAACAATATTTCACAATGAAGTTTGACAGAAACACAACTCCAGCTTCCTCTCCGGCGGGCGGCGTCCGCTAACTCGTAAGCAGCAGCTGAGCACACAGCGGCTCTGTCGGCCGATCAGTCACCATTTCCAGCCCGGGAGTTTTCCCAAGCTCTGTCAATTTGAGGATTGATCCTCTAAACACCCATGAATATGTGTGTGTGTTTGTTTGTGCCTCTGAATGTGTGTTTAGCATTAGCTCGAATGCACATGGGTGTGTGTGTGTTCAGCCTCAGGCCAGAATAAGCAGTCCGTGTGCACTCTGGGTAATTAGCCTGCGCTCCAGAACAAAGCCGGGACTTAGTTTGGATCACTTCCTGCTTCAGGACAAACCCCCAGAACAAGCGACCTGATCCGCTGTGTTCTTCTGTTGTGAACCCTCAGGCCTTCAGGTCTGATGACATCAACCTCAGCTCTGCCTTTCTGTTTGGGGCTTTGAGCGTATGCCATCATGCTAACGTGCTAAGCTACAATGGTGAACGTGGTTATTACTGAAAACATGTTGTGGGACATCCATCTTATTGAGATTTACCACCAAATCTGACCTTCAAGTCCAGTTTGGTGGAAGCTACTGGACTCCTTTGTGACAGAACAGGACTTCCTGTTCTCTCACTCCAGTTTCAAAGGTCTCTATATGATATTCAGAGCATTAATAAGCACTATTTGCTGTAAATATAATGAGGAGCCATGTCTACCTGACAGATGATGAAGTCTCTCTCTCTCTCTGTGTTTGGTAATCCGAGTTCCTCAGCGCTTTGTTTGTGTAGCCGGCGTTAGCTCGCGGCCGCCGCTCTCATCTGGCGGTAACAGCTGTTACCACTACGTGTCACGTAGTTCGTGAAATAGTCACGAAATACAATCTATTGGTTTGTGTGTTTTATATAAATAATGCAAATTAAAAGTCAATTAGGATTCTTATTAATGGTGGAGACACACCATTAGCACCATTAGCGGCTTAGCCGCTAGCTGAGCCGTTTGCTGAGCCGCAGAAAGTGTGGCGACGCTTTGCATCCTCTGGCTCTGATGCGAGGCGCCAGCAGCTCGCAGAGTTTTAAAATAGCGCATCGCTGTCGGGAAATCAGACTTTGACTTTGTGAGAATTTGGCCTCCTGAAAACATCGTGGACTCAAATCTGCCGTTTCAGCGAGTGTGTATATTTAAATTCGGCCTTCCCAGCATCCTCTGCTCCTCACTGCTTCTTCCAACTCAGTGCAGTTTTGTATGTGTGTGTGCGTGTGTGTGTGTGTGTGTGTGTGTGTGTGTGTGTGTGTGTGTGATTGGGACAAATTTTCTGCTCCAGTTTTCCAGCCCGTCCGCTCAGCCTGCTGCACTTTGGTGAAACAGACTCGTCTTAAATCAGCCAGCTGGACGGCAGCTGGAGGAAGTGTTCAGTGTTCCTGCTCCAAACGAGCATCACTGGAGTCCTCCACATATCACTGGGCTTTATATATATATATATATATATATATATATATATATATATATATATATATATATAACATTTATTTGTGGAGCAAAGCAGTGCACATGTATGTGTGTGCGCAGGTTAAACACACAACATGCAGCATGCTAATGATGCTAATGATGCTAATGACTGCGCTTCAGTTGGGCTAGCAGCTTCCAGTCTTCATGCTAAGCTAAGCTAACCACATCCTGAATCCAGTTTAATACAATATTTTAATCACAGAAAGGTGATGGATATTAATCTCTGCACCTAACTCTTGCTAAAATATTTTTGTGATTTTACAGTTGTTATCCCATGAGGGATAATCAAATCACTCAATAGCTCATTAGTGATAATAAATCGGTTTCGCTGTGACAAGGATGTGCAGAGTAATGACATCAGAGCATGACTGGTAATCTGGAAACTAATTAGATGAGGCTTGTTTTATTTGTTCAGGTATTAGTTCAGATGTAATTATTAAAACATGCACATCCACAGATATTGATGTTACATTTATTCTGGCTTTTCTGGAGGCATGCATGCTTTAAAACATCTATGTGGAGCTCTGCAGTCTGTCTGGACCAGCTGCAGGAGCTGCAGTTCAGAGACACGACTGTTAAAATGGAGGTCAGTGTGACACGGGGGTCAACGTGTCGAGGCTTCAGGCCGGATCCAACGTGGGCCTCCGCCAGCGCCCCAAACCTCCTCTGTTGGGAGCAGAGACCCCGTGAAGCTGATGCAAAGGGATGCGTTCTTGATTTATTGTCAGGTTTATTTTTATAGGTCAGTATCACAGACAGGTATCCAAGCACTTCTCCCTTCAGCCAGTTCACTCCTGCAGCTCCTGCAGATCCTGCAGCTCGTGTAGCTCCTGTAGCTCCTGCAGATCCTGTAGCTCTTGTAGCTCTTGTAGCTCTTGTAGCTCCTGCAGATCCTGTAGCTCCTGCAGCTCCTGCAGCTCCTGTAGCTCTTGTAGCTCCTGCAGCTCCTGCAGATCCTGTAGCTCCTGTAGCTCTTGTAGCTCTTGTAGATCCTGCAGATCCTGTAGCTCCTGCAGCTCCTGTAGCTCCTGCAGCTCCTGTAGCTCCTGCAGCTCCTGTAGCTCCTGCAGCTCCTGCAGATCCTGTAGCTCCTGCAGCTCCTGCAGCTCCTGCAGCTCTTGTAGCTCCTGCAGATCCTGTAGCTCCTGTAGCTCTTGTAGCTCTTGTAGCTCTTGTAGCTCTTGTAGCTCTTGTAGCTCCTGCAGATCCTGTAGCTCCTGCAGCTCCTGCAGCTCCTGTAGCTCCTGCAGCTCCTGTAGCTCTTGTAGCTCCTGCAGCTCCTGCAGCTCCTGTAGCTCCTGCAGCTCCTGCAGATCATGTAGCTCCTGCAGCTCCTGCAGCTCCTGCAGCTCCTGTAGCTCCTGTAGCTCCTGCAGCTCCTGCAGATCCTGTAGCTCCTGCAGCTCCTGCAGATCCTGCAGCTCCTGTAGCTCCTGTAGCTCCTGCAGCTCCTGCAGCTCCTGTAGCTCCTGCAGATCCTGCAGCTCCTGCAGATCCTGCAGCTCCTGCAGCTTTCTTGCTGTCCAGTTGATTTTACAATGGAAATAAACGGGCAGCGAGCGTGTCCGAGCCGGACGGGGAGTCGGGCGGTGACAGCTTTAACCTTTGACGTGTCATCTCGGATGGCAGGAACACAGAACCTGCCGGGCCGGGCTCGCCACTGCTCCAAGAGGGCCAGGGATTTACTAGGACCTCCTGGAGACCTCCATCTGCCAGACCAGAGAAACAGGAGGACGGGATTACAACCCAACCAGAAAGCAGAGATCAGTCACTGGTAGGGCTGGGCGGTATGGCCAAAAATTCATATCACGGTATTTTGTAAGATTCTGTCGGTTTCACGGTATATCACGGTATTAACATTAATTTATTGACGCCGAAAAGGACCTGCTGCCACCTGAACAGCTGTTCACCGCTCGTTGTTCACCGCTCGTTGTTCAACTCCCTCGCAACTGCCCAGCAAGCTGTGAACAGCTGTTTGTGTGGCTTGACTTCCGGTCTGTCTCTTCCGGGTTTTTTTCACCTGCATTCCCCTGGGTCCTAAGTCCCTCCAGGTTCAGCTTCTTTGCAATACATCGTTTTCTAAACTATGTCGGACTTTTCAAACCCTCCAGCCAGCAGACACAGCTCCTCTCTGGGCAACACGTTGTGTTGGTGCGTCTCTGCTCTCTCTTGTTCCTCCTGCATCGCTCTTTTACGTTTTTTAATGTAGCGACGGAGTTTCTTCTTTCTGTGATAGTAGGCGGGCTGTACCCAGCATGCAGTTCGGCGGAGTAAATTGAATAAATGTACAATTATTAGTGTTACAAATTGTTTATGTGTCACAAACTGTTGTTTTTTGGTGTTGTGCCCTGTTAAAGAGCGTTAGTTGCGGGTTATTAATTGTTGTTATAAAATTAAAACCATGACTCAATGCACGTAACACACGTAGCTCCAACCGCTTCGCCAGTGACTACGGCTGGGCACCGGTGTGCCGGTATGTGAAAAAGTCATACCGTACGTAAATTTGACACCGGTGTACCGGTTGAAACGGTATACCGCCCAGCCCTAGTCACTGGCAGAGACAAGATCTGGGCTCTACTACTAAGACCTCTTTGGTCGAGACGAAGAGTTAAGAACGGCCGTTTGTTGTGTCGTTAGCAGCGTGATGCTTTCTGTCTGCTGAGCAGCACTGAGAGGAACAGAACAGAACAGCTGTTGCAGTGCAGTCGTTTCATGAAGGAACCGTTCACAAATGGGCATATGAGCCATTGTTATTATGAATATATATTACATTACATTACATTATTAGAGTCTCAGTTAGATGTGCCTAAGAAAATACAACACGAGACAGATTGGCTGCAAGAAGCAATCCAAATGATTTCAAACTCTCAGGCTAGAAAACACTGCAGGTGAAGCAGGCAAGAGCAAAGACATTGAGAGGTGGGAGGAGGGGGGGGGGGGAGGAAGGAGGGGGGGAGGGAGGGGGGGAGGGGGGAGGGAGGGGGGAGGGGAGGCCATGAAAGGACCATGAAGCTCATGCAGCACGTCCTCCCTCCTTTAGTGGAAGGGTTCTATGTTCCCTTAGTTCTATGTTCCCTCAGCTCTATGTTCCCTCAGTTCTATGTTCCCTTAGCTCTATGTTCCCTTAGCTTTATGTTCCCTCAGCTCTATGTTCCCTCAGTTCTATGTTCCCTCAGTTCTATGTTCCCTCAGCTCTATGTTCCCTTAACTCTATGTTCCCTATGAGGTTGAGGGAACATAGGCCTAATTTGCATGGGAAATAAACGAAGGTGCTTGAGGAACGTGGGCTGAAGGAATATCGGGCTGAAGGAACATCGGCTGAAGGAACAAGTCTTCCTTAGTTTAGGGAACTACTCGGTTAAGATCGGTCGGAGATGAAACCCCTCAAACTGAACCCTGAGAAGAAGTCTGAAGGTGTTTGTAAAGAGCCTTGAAAGAACCGACACAAACGGGTTGATTTATTTTTTACAAATACTTTTAACAAGAAGAGATTTCCAGCAGCAGAACCTCGGTCAGGGAACAAGGACTGATTTCACGGTGATAGCGATCAGGGATTTACACGGTTAGCAGACTAGCTCTTTGCTGCAGTCACAATGGAAGTGTGTCTAAAAGGATTGAGGCGTTCGCTTCCAAATCCTAATGGGTACGCCGAAAGGTCAAGAAATCATTTAACTCCATTAATTTAAAGATGAAGCGATAGAACGACGTCTTGGTGTTTCGGGACATTTCCTCATTACCTCACTGTTGTATTTCTCTCCCCTCAAGTCGTTTCATCGAGGAATTTAACTTATTCTACTGTTACCTCATTGTCAGGCCTTTTAAGAACTTTTTCACTTAATTGTCAAGCCATTTAAGACCCTTTTCACTTAATTGTCAGGCCTTTTAAGACCTTTTTCACTTAATTGTCAGGCCTTTTAAGACCCTTTTCACTTAATTGTCAGGCCTTTTAAGACCTTTTTCACTTAATTGTCAGGCCTTTTAAGACCCTTTTCACTTAATTGTCAGGCCTTTTAAGACCCATCCATCCATCCATCCATTTTCCACCGCTTATCCGGGGTCGGGTCGCGGAGGCAGCTGGTCAAGCAGGCCGACCCAGACTTCTCTCTCACCCGCAACATCTACCAGCTCATTCTGGGGGATCCCGAGGCGTTCCCAGGCCAGCTGGGAGATATAATCCCTCCAGCGTGTCCTGGGTCTTCCCCGGGGCCTCCTACCAGATGGACGTGCCTGGAAAACCTCTAAAGGGAGGTTTTAAGACCCTTTTAAGACCCTTTTAACTTAATTTTCAGGCCTTTTAAAACATTTTCCACTTAATTGTCAGGCCTTTTAAGACCCTTTTCACTTAATTGTCAGGTCTTTTAAGACCTTTTCCTCCTAGTTTCCCTCCACTCCGGGTAGATAACGTCTTCTTCCTGGGCCCTGACGCCATTGTCCTCATGAGTTCACAGCTGGCCGACCAGGCTTCCCCTTTGTGCTTCCCTGACTGCAGCCTGCAGGTCGAGTTAAGTCCTTTGTGCGGCCCGGGGCCTTTCCTCCAGGTTGTGTCGGCCCGGCCCCGGCTCTGCAAACACTAGATCCACACGCCCGGCGGCGAGAAAGCGTGCCGGTGGATGAAAGGAAGCCATTGTCCTCTCAGATGATTGTGAGTCATTGTGCCGGCAGCGTAAAGCCAGCAGTCAGATGGTGACGCAGAGAGGCCTCATTGTGGCTCATTGTGGCTCATTGTGGGTCTTTGTGGCCCCGTGTGAAGCTGAGGCAGGAACGCAGCGACCGGCGGGCGACGAGGGGCTTGAACAGCCGAGTGATCCAGTCAGCCGGACGAGGCTTTAGCATTTTGAGTGGATTCACCGTTCTGTGAGTAGCGGCTTTGTTTGGGAGGAAAGAGGTTCAAATTCACAGATTGACAAATAGGATTTTGATTTAATGAGGAAAAATCTCAAGGTTTGTTAAAATCACCAAATTTGAAAAGATGACCTTTTCATTAATGGCAAATTGGCCAATTTGTAATATTTGTAATATTTTGCACATTGCAATGTTTGATTCATGTGAGACTGGATACCAGACTTATTCAAGTTATTGTAGTCTTCTCGAGTCTTTGCTCCTAATAAGCCTGATTTAATGTGGCGATGGATCCTCCCCCCCACCGTGGACACAGATGGTGAAACCATGAAAACATGCTTCAGCTGCAGGAGTGAGCCAGGAATCTGCAGGTGTGTGTGTGTGTGTGTGTGTGTGTGTGTGTGTGTGCGTGCATGTGTGTGTGTGTGTGTGTCTGTGCGTGCATGTGTGTGTGTGCGCGTGCATGTGTGTGTGTGCATGTGTGTGTGTGTGTGTGTGTGTGTGTGTGTGTTGAACCTGCAGTGCGATCTGCAATAACTGTCTACCTACAGCTCTTAATCACATGAAAATGCAGTAATGGGTCCTTTTACCCAGAAATCCATTCAGTTTTCAAAATAAAATACATTGTTCTACATGTTATTTCTTCAATGTGCTTTACATGATGCTCTAGCTTATTATTTATTTATTATTTTACAAAAAGTTACTCCTCATTTTCCAACAAAAGCCGGCGACGCGTTACGCACACGCAGTCCTTTCAAAATAAACTTCAGAACCCACATTTCTGGTTCCTCTGCTCTGAGAGAGGACGCATCGAGCTGGGAGGTTCTCCCATGACCACGTGCTTCACTTGGAGGGGAAGAAATGCATTATGGGAGTTCTATGAGCATCTTCTTCTTGGTGTCTTGCTTAATGGAAGCTGATGCACGATGTCAGATTCTGCACCTGCTGCCTCTGAACAGAAAAGTACTCTGGTGCAATACATTCATTATTTCTAGCACAAAGAAAGACTCTTCGTCTTCTGAAGAGGAGCGTCGCTCACTTCGTCATTTTCCACGTGCTTGTCAGGAGCTTCCAATGAGCTCAAGACTTCCATGTGGTCCGGTGCTTTCTTCTCGTTGTGTGATTCTGTTTCTATAACACTAAACGTCATTTCTCTCTCTCTTTTGCTTCCAGAGGCCAGAGATCCAAAATGGGAGGCAAGCTCAGCAAAAAGAAGAAGGGATACAACGTAAACGATGACAAGGCCAAAGACAAGGACGCCAAAGCCGAGGGGGCCTCCGCGGAGGAGAGCGAAGCGCCGAAGGACAACAAAGACGAGGCCCCGGCCGCCGCCGCCGACGCTAAGGAGGTAGCCAACGACACGGCGGCCAAGGAGCCGGCGGCGGCAGACGCCGCGGCGCCCAAGGACGAGGAAAAGAACGCCGCTCCCGCCACCAAGGAGCCCGAGAAACCCGCCGCCAACGCCGAGCCGAAAGCTGAGGCGCCCAAGAGCGCCGAGCCCGCCAAGGCTGAGGAGAAACCGGCGGCCCCCGCTCCGGCCAAAGAATCGGCCCCCGCCGCCAAGGAGCCCGAGGCCAAGGCCGCGGCGCCGGCCCCGGCGGCCGAGAGTAAAGATGAGGCCGACGCCAAAAAGACTGAGGCCCCCGCGGCACCAGCAGCCAAAGCCGAGGCCCCGGCCGACCCCAAGCCCACAGAGGCGCCGGCGCCGGCAGCAGCGGCGACTCCCGCGCCGGCAAAGGAGGCCGCCACCGCCGCCACCGCCGCCACCGCCCCTAGTTCAACACCAGCCGCCGAACCTCCCGCCAAGGAGGCGAACGCCACAGAGGCACCAAGCAAGGATCAAACCGTAGCAGTTCAAGATTAATGGACAGCTTCTTTTCGGAAAATGAAAAAAAAATAAATACCTAACTCAACGAGGATGAAGATAAAAAGAAATAAACAAAAAAAAAGGAAATTAACTAGCCCACCCATATTATGATAATAACAATAATAATAATAATTGTAATGGTAATGAATTGTTTGATTGAGGAGGACTGGAGCAACCACCTGGAGAAGGTTTCCCACCGCTGCAGATGATTATTGCTATTATTATTGTTATGTTTTACTCTATTTTTTTCTGCTGTAGTATTTGAACTTTGATACGAGTTTGTGTCGGCCATCTTCGCCTCGCCATCCCATCACCCATCACCCCTCCTTCTCACGTCAAGGCTCCCAGTAGGCCAAACCTCCACCTGCAGCTCCTGGATTTCACAATATCCAAATTTGGCGGGAAAAAATGGGACGAACGGGGGTTTGAGAAATCGCTTCACCAGCTGGACCTCCATTGGATCTGTCCACTCTCAGGCGCTCGGCCCGGTAACTCCAGCTCTCCTGGTGGTTCCTTTATTCAACCCACGGCCAAAAGGGTTTAAGGGTTTAAATCTCTCGTAAGGACTGAGATCGCTCCGGCTTCCTCGAGATGTCCGGCGGGCGGACGAAGCCGACTCTGCAGAGCAAAACACATTCTTAGGCGTATAAAAAAAAACAGTCGTAGGAATTTTTTCAGATAAAACTTCTAGATTTTGTACTGAAACCCTTAGCTATATTGTAAGTGAACTAAGAGGTTTTTTTTAACATTTGTAAAACACTTGTAAAATCTGCAGAGCCTCGCTGAAACGATCGCCTCAGGGTTCTGAGAAAGTCGGAGAAGTCTCTGATCCTCCAAATTTGAACAGATTTATTTGTTTTTAGAAGACGTATCTTCTCCCGCCGACCCGACGAGATCGGCTCAACAGCCCCAGTTTGAAGAACGCGTTTAAAACCGCGTCTTCGGGAGACTTTCGGGAGTTAAAGCTCTCTTCTGTGATTACATACTTAAATGTACAAAGTCCTACATTCTACTTAAGTCAAGTATTAGCAGCAAAATATACTTTGAAGCTAAAAGTATATGGATATAGTGGACAATGATGGACGTGTGCTCGCCACATGTTGGACAGAGAATCACAAAATGAGAGCAAACCCCCCAATAATACCAATTTCTTTGGATTTCGGAGACAATATTCTAATCAAAGCTCTTTCCACCAGTGGATCCTTTTATAAATTGGCACATCCAGTGAACGCTAATATTATTAAACCAGTGAAACCAGTGAACAGACCTCACCAGTTTGGTGTCCCAGCAGGTGAAACCCAGACGAGCTGGTCCGTGAACCCATGCAGCTCTCGAGACTCTCAGTTGGATCCCGTCGAGGTGAAACCACGGTCCCCGTGCCATCATTATGGGATGGAAAAGCCTTGCACGTGAAAAACGGGAGCTTCTGATTTTGTCATTTTCACCCCTCATGCATTTTCCTTTACTTTTCAAAAGAAAATATATATATATATATTTGTATGTGTACATATATGCAGGGGTGGAAGAAAAAAGGTACTCAAAATATTTTACTCACGTAAAAATCTGTATCGTCGAAAAAAACTCATATTTACTTCAAGGTGAACGCACTGAGACGAAGGACAAAGTTTACTGTTGTCGAGCTTCAGGATCCGCAGAAAGGTTCATGAGTCCAGTGATCAGTGACATCATCTTTTCTTGAGATTAATTGTCAGATAAACACATCGGAGTAAAATTGACAAATGTCTTCTTCTATCGGACTGAACACGTGAGTGTTTCGCCAAATAGCAACTAAGGTGCAAGCGCCCCCAAATTGGCCGTAAAGCCTGGTCTCCACCTCCGGCCTGTATGTAGACGTGCTCTGTGTATGTATTTGTTCAGCTCAGACATCCATCCAACTCTTTCAGTTCCATCCGACGGCCGGGCGACGTCTTTCCTGCCAGCACTCGTCAAACCGTAGCAGCATCAGAAACGAGGAGCGTCGCTCGGCTCACGTTTCCTTCCTCTTGACTCAGTAAATTAATTGCATGTCCGTGGTTGGGTGAACCTGTAGTCCCGTCTTTTTGGTCAAGTGGAAACAAAAAAAAAAAGAATAAAAAAAAAATATTTCTCAGTCTGCATCCATTGCAACTACAGTTGATATTTCCATTCCATGTTCTCACTGCTATCTCCACACGCTCATTCAAAAGCAAAAACATGAAAAAGATGATATGGAAATTGATGCATTCAAAATTATATGTACTTGTATAAATGGTGCAACAGTAATAAAATGTAAGAAATTGACTGAAACTCGAAGGATTTTTGTGTAAGTCAACTTTTTGTTCATGCACACACACGAGTTAACAAAAGGAACGTCGCTGGCATCAGATCCAATGAAAAGACACATAACAATGTGTTGGTTCATATCTCAATACCGTCTGTGGGCTCGAACCCCCGAGCCCGTTGGGCCACACTCTTAGAAATCAGGGATCCAAAAGGCTTCTTCCTGCAGGGCTGATGTTCTTACCAGATATCTTCTTTTTGAAGAAGAGGGTTTTCGTGGGTTCTCGTAAGACTAAGGGATCCATTGAGAACCCTTTTCATCCAAAGAATCCTTGTAGAAAGAGTTCTTCAAGGATTGTTGAAGAACTCTTCCCAGACCACACTCCCAAGAACTGATAGAGAACCAGGATTGTTGTGGGTTCGGCATCCCATCAGCCCCTCCATGACCCTCTTAAGGAACCCCAGGTAAAATCTAGTGAAAACCCTTGGAATATGAACATGTTGGAGAACATGTTCTCCAGCTGTTGGTGGAGACCAAACAGAGCAAAAGATTATATGTTAACCTCACTAATACACCACAGCCTCAAAAACATCAAACAGTGTGTATTTTGACTGGATTCAAGCTATTTGAAGACGTCAACTTAATTTTCGGCCGATAAATCTTCGCATCCCTATTTTACACTGGAATGATTTCAAAGCCCGTTGCATCTCATGAGGACCCTGAAGGTGGCATCGGACTCCAGAAGGGCATCGTCCTAACCCGTTGGGAGGGAATATCTTTGGGTAAAACCAATTAGAATTAGAGAGAAAAAATGCATGTCCACAAAGCACCCGAAGGTCCTCACAGAGCACTCGAAGGTCCTCACAGAGCACCCAAAGGTCCTCACAGAGCATCCGAAGGTCCTCACAGAGCACTTAAAGGTCCTCACAGAGCACCCGAAGGTCCTCACAGAGCACTTAAAGGTCCTCACAGAGCGTGTTTTCGCTCCACGTTATCACATAAAGAAAAGAGAAACATTGTCGGGGACGCCAGAAAAAAAAGGACAAATACTGAAGAACGACGCCTCGGCAACAGGGACGATTGATGTCTTTATCGCTTCCTCTTCCCCCGCTCCCTCCACCCCCCTCTCTCTTTGAGGTGAGGGAGGGGCCGTAAATCAAGGGCTTAAGCTCTCCGCTGGGACTTACGCCTCTTCAAACGCTGTTTCTCACCCAGTAATACCTCCTCCTGCCTTCACTCAGGCGACGACAGGCCGAGATAAGAAGTGCAGAAACAGGAAGTGGATGTATCGCATGGACCCAACAAGACCTGAGGGTGAAGGTGGGATAATAAAGTAGTTCCTGGCTCACAGCCACCCGAGTTAGACAGGTAGACATGCCAAATACGTTCATTCACAAAAATGTCCTCATTATATTCATAGAGAACAAAATCCAGTTGATTCTATGTTTCCATTAAAATATATTGAAGTAGTTTATCTGGAGGTGATTTCTACGATGTGCAGGAAGGAACGACTTAAAGACTTAAAGTTACTGAGTTCAAGAGAGAGATCTGCAGAGAGGACCTGGTAGAGTGTGTGTTACACACTAAAAACACAACCTCCTCTCCAGCAGCCAGGCAGCCGGCTGCAGGATGTCTGGACCGAGGCCTTCGGACTTCCATATTTCATATTTCATTTGAAAACACTTTGTGAGGTTCTGTCTGTCAGACGTATTACAATGTTTAGAAGCAGAAGCTCTGACCTTTAGTATGTGGGGCGACTCAGAAACACATACACACACACACTGCAGTGGTACCTACAGGCTACAGAGCTGGCTGGAGACAGATGGTGGGAAGAAAAAAAATGCTGGCTTTGTACAACACGAGAAATGTTGACTGTCGATGTTTCTGAACCAAAAACACATTTTATAAATGAGTCTGTATCGGCCTCGAGTTACATTTACAGGAACAAAACAAGCATAAAAGATAATTCATAATTTACTAAATGAACATCATGCTGTATTAAAGAAGACTTGAAACTAGAGATTGAGACATAAACTCATGTTTACAATGTTTACTGAGGGAATACATCAAGAGAGAAGTAGAGTCATTTATATAGACTTCTATACAACCAGAGGAGTCACCCCCTGGTTGTCAGGAGAGAGAATGCAGCTTTAACACATGAAGTATAGACTTCTATACAACCAGAGGAGTCGCCCCCTGGTGGTCAGGAGAGAGAATGCAGCTTTAACACATGAAGCATAGACTTCTATACAACCAGAGGAGTCGCCCCCTGGTGGTCAGGAGAGAGAATGCAGCTTTAACACATGAAGCATAGACTTCTATACAACCAGAGGAGTCGCCCCCTGGTGGTCAGGAGAGAGAATGCAGCTTTAACACATGAAGCATAGACTTCTATACAACCAGAGGAGTCGCCCCCTGGTGGTCAGGAGAGAGAATGCAGCTTTAACACATGAAGCATAGACTTCTATACAACCAGAGGAGTCGCCCCCTGGTGGTCAGGAGAGAGAATGCAGCTTTAACACATGAAGCATAGACTTCTATACAACCAGAGGAGTCGCCCCCTGGTGGTCAGGAGAGAGAATGCAGCTTTAACACATGAAGCATAGACTTCTATACAATCAGAGGAGTCGCCCCCTGATGGTCAGGAGAGAGAATGCAGCTTTAACACATGAAGCATAGACTTCTATACAACCAGAGGAGTCGCCCCCTGATGGTCAGGAGAGAGAATGCAGCTCTTTCCCAGTATATAGTGGTTGGAAGGTAAACAGCTGATCTGACACCACCAGTCTCCAGCATGTGTAAATCTCCCAGCAGGCCTCAGTAGAGAGGTACGAGTCTTGTGGAGAAGCTTCTTCATTTGTCTCCTCCTCCTCCTCCTCCTCCTCTTCCTCCTCCTCCTCCTCTCCGGTGAGACTGTCCTTTGAAGCCTGTGCGACGAACTGTACGAGCGCCGCTTTCAAAGCCTAAAGTCATTTAGCTTGCTGACTGTGAGCAGGTCCTTACCCAGCATCCATCTCTCTCCATTTTCAAAGCCAGACGTTGTGGGGGAGGATCAGAGAGCGAGAGAGAGAGTGAGAGAGAGAGAGAGAGAGAGAGGGGGGGGGAGCTAGACGAGGCTTTGTGGAAGATCAGTCAGATCCTCCTGACGAGCCGATCCTCTCGACCGGGGCCTTCGGGCCAAATGTGCAGAATCTGCCGGCATCTCCGCTCGGCGCTGTCAGGACGGATCTGTCGGGCCGTTCGTCACCAGACATTCGTGGTGATAGAGATCGGACTCGCTCGGCTCGGGGACACAGACGAGGATCTAATGTCAGAACTTCATCATATTTCAGCGGTGAACGTAGAAGGCAGAGTGTAATAAGATAAGATGTACAAACTGAAAATCTTCCGGTTGTTTTCAGTCATTGGTGCTGTTCTCCATTTATTTACCTATTTTGAAATCTTTCTCCTCCATGTTGGACTCCATGTTTGAACCTCAGTGTTTTTCCAAATAGTTTTCTATTCATCAACAAAGCAAATGTACTAATATGAAAGATATTGTGTGTTTCATTGATTTGCACCAATGTTGAACTCCTGTATGTCAGCTGACCTCTAACCGTTAAGTTTTAAAGCCTCGTTGTAATGGACCCTCTCTGTAATTATGATTGGTGCCAAAATGAGATCGCTATCATTTGAGGACAAATAATAAAGTGATTTTAAGGGTTGGAAAGGGATGTGTTTTTTAAGGAGGGAATGACAGCTTTACGTCTCGGATCGTCTTCATATTAAAGGAGAATGATTCCTGAAGGACTCGTTTCCAAAGATGAACACACAGCGTTATGGAAATGAACTCTTTAATTCCATAAAGTGCCATTTAGCTGTAATGACACCGTTAACGTGAGACGGAGAGCTGACATCCTGGAAGAAAAGCACCTAAATCATGCAACCTGATACAACCTGATACAACCTGATACAACCTGATACAACCTGATACAACCTGATACAACCTGATACAACCTGATACAACCTGATACAACCTGATACAACCTGATACAACCTGATACAACCTGATACAACCTGATACAACCTCATACAACCTGATACAACCTGATACAACCTCATACAACCTCATACAACCTGATACAACCTGATACAACCTGATACAACCTCATACAACCTCATACAACCTGATACAACCTGATACAACCTGATACAACCTGATACAACCTGATACAACCTCATACAACCTGATACAACCTGATACAACCTGATACAACCTCATACAACCTCATACAACCTGATACAACCTGATACAACCTGATACAACCTGATACAACCTCATACAACCTCATACAACCTCATACAACCTGATACAACCTGATACAACCTGATACAACCTGATACAACCTCATACAACCTGATACAACCTCATACAACCTCATGCAACCTCACAGTCCTCATAAGGTTTCTTATGAAAAGATACTCCCGCAACTTCAACTGGCCTCCTGTCCCACAAAGCCCCTCCCACCCTGCTGGCGTCCTCCACCATCAATCTCCATCAATCCTACACACAGTACTATATATCACTACACACTACTACAATATGTATATATATATATATATATATATATATATATATACGGTGTTGAGGAAGTGAGCGTTCATCATTTTCAGCCACGACTTGGAGCCAGTGGAGCACGAGGCCACTCCTAAAATATTCAGTGCTTCCCATGATCCCCTCACGTTGCCGGTCTCCCTCGTTCTTGCGTAATCTTACATAACGTGTTGAATATTTGAACGGGTTCAGCTCGTAGCACTTGTTCGCCGCCGAAGGAACGAGGACGAATGCCTGGAATCACTACACACACACACACACACACACACACACACACACACACACACACACACACACACACACACACACACACACACACACACACACACCAGAAGTAGACAGCTGTGTTCCCTCACATAGCGTCACAGGGTGTTTGTTTTGTAACGAAGCACTTAAAGTTTGTTTCCTACATTTCCCAGAATGCCCTTTGGCAGCCCACAGGGAGCTCTGGACTTCCTGGACTTCCAGCTGAGCATTGTGGGGATTTTAATAATTTTTCCTAAATGTGAATATTTCTTCTATGAAAACACTAAATATGTCAGATTGTTTTTTAACCGCATGTTGAACAAAATAAACCTTTTTCTAGATTTCTACATTTCTAGAGTCTCCACAAATAAACCCTGAGTTGCTTTATAAACCTGTTTTATAAGATATGACATTTAGAAAAACCCAATGAATGTATTTTAATGGAGGAGTTGATGGAGGGAGGTTTGGGTGGACAGAGAGAGGAGGAGAAACCCAACGGGGTGACCTGGAAGACCTCCAGATGCCTGCTCACCTGCTCACCTGCTCACCTGCAGACACACAGCAAGCCATCGAGAAACCAGCGGGAAAGAAAACTCCACCACCGGCCGAGCTGAGCCGCGTCCTGATTGGTCCGGAGCTTCCTGCTTCATCGCGATTGGCTACGGAGGCGGACACGGTGCCGACTCTCGCCTAGCAACAGGCACAAGTGCAGCCACTGTAGTGCCCCCCCCCCCCCTCCTGTGGGGGAGCAGCTGATAGATGGAGCATGTGGAGAGAGAGAGAGAGACGGAGAGAGAGAGGGAGAGAGGGGGGGAGAGAGAGGGAGAGAGAGGGAGAGAGGGGGGGAGAGAGAGAGAGAGAGGGAGAGAGAGAGAGAGAGAGAGAGAGAGAGAGAGAGAGGGAGAGAGAGAGGGAGAGAGGGGGGGAGAGGGAGAGAGAGAGAGGGAGAGAGAGAGAGATGGAGAGAGAGAGAGGGAGGGAGAAAGAGAGAGAGATGGAGAGAGAGGGAGAGAGAGAGAGAGAGAGAGAGAGAGAGAGGGAGGGAGAAAGAGAGAGAGATGGAGAGAGAGAGAGAGGGAGGGAGAAAGAGAGCGAGAGAGATGAGAGAGAGAGAGAGAGAGAGGGAGGGAGAAGGAGAGGGAGAGAGAGATGGAGAGAGAGAGGGAGGGAGAAAGAGAGAGAGATGGAGAGAGAGAGAGAGGGAGGGAGGGAGAAAGAGAGAGGGAGGGAGAAAGAGAGAGAGATGGAGAGAGAGAGAGGGAGGGAGAAAGAGAGCGAGAGAGATGAGAGAGAGAGAGAGAGAGAGAGAGAGAGAGAGAGAGAGAGTAAGGAACATCGGATGGCATATGTACATGAGCAGACAAACACATAATCACAGGGCTGAAGATGCGCACACACACACACACACACACACACACACACACACACACACACACACACACACACACACACACACACACACACAGTAAGTACATCTCGTATTGTCTTGTTGAGTCTTACATAACCATAATAACCATAACTATAATATTGATAACTTCCTCCTGAAGACCAGCTGGAGGGAAATCAAACACTTGTTGTAATTCATGTTCCTGGGCTCACAAAACACTTTTACATTACATTACATTACATTACATTACATTACATTACATTTCATTTAGCTGACGCTTTTATCCAAAGTGACTTACAATAAGTGCATTCTACGGTTACAAACAAGAATCAGAACAACAAGAATCAAGAAGGTACAATTTCATCAATAAAGTTCAACTACAAAGTGCTATCAGTAAGAGCCATTTCAGTGCTACTAAAGTGCTACATCCTTTAAGAGGTGAATATGGTAGAACCGGGTCAGGTGGACCGGGACAAGCTGGACCAGATCCCTCGGTCTCTTTGTAACAAGCAGCTGTTGCACATGAGCGTCTTCGTCGTGGAGACAAACTAAAGTTACAACGTTTCTTTTTTCTTTTGGTTTTTCA
This sequence comes from Cottus gobio, assembly GCA_023566465.1. NCBI lineage: Eukaryota > Metazoa > Chordata > Actinopteri > Perciformes > Cottidae > Cottus > Cottus gobio. Next base: position 1,469,968 of record CM042230.1, on the reverse strand, counting down.
ATCAGAGAACATATTCGTGCCTCGGGTTGTTCTCTAGAGAGCAACGCAGCAACCGAGCCGGAGACGAGCTTCTGCAGCTCGATCTGCAGGACGGCTGCTGCTGCTTCATCATGATGCTCGTCTTCATCACTGTAAATTGGAGGGGGGGATTGTTGTAATTATCTTCTCAACTCTCTTCCTGTCTCTCTCGTCTGCGCCCACCTGCCTTCTTATTTCTTCTTTCTTTCAATTCTTTCTTTCTTTCTTTCTTTCTTTCTTTCTTTCTTTCTTTCTTTCTTTCTTTCTTTCTTTCTTTCTTTCTTTCTTTCTTTCTTTCTTTCTTTCTTTCTTTCTTCTACAGTCGGCCGGTGTCATTGGCTGGCTGCGTCGCCATGGCAACCGTCTATTTGGAAATGATGAGTATTATATGATGTGTATTATATCATCATCTTGTTAGTTTCCAGAACACAAAAACAACAAACAAAACAAAATTCTACAAAATGTAGAAAAATATACATTAATAATTATAGGGGGTGGGGGTGGGGTGGGGGGGGTGGGGGGGGGTTAACCCTAACCCTTCAGACTGAACTGGAGTTGTTTTGCTTGTTTTCTTCAGATCAACAGTTTGAGATTTGACCAGCTGTGCAGATCTCCACTGGAAATACTGGAAATATTTATCAGTTTGGGGGCACTTGTCACATTCGGTTAGGTGTGTGTGTGTGTGTGTGTGTGTGTGTGTGTGTGTAGGGGATTTTTGAGACCATCATCTTCCCCCTCCTCCCCCTCAGAGCCAGTCTAGCAGCTTGTCCTTCCCCAGGGCCGAGTCTGCTGTGTCAATCCAAGTCCGGGTGGACACACACACACACACACACACACACACACACACACACACACACACACACACACACACACACGCACACACACACACGCACACACACACACACACACACACACACACACACACACACACACACACACACACACACACACACAATCATGTCAACAAATGTTCAGACAAGCACTCACAACTACATTTATAAACAAACACAATAACAAGTTAAAGGCAGAAATGGACTTTAATATACAAACTAATAATGATTATGTTTTATTTAATTTAGAAAAAGCTGTTTATATCAACATAGGGCCACAGCGACTCCTCTGGTTGTATAGCAGTCTATGCTTCATGTGTTAAAGCTGCATTCTCTCTACTGACCACCAGGGGGTGACTCCTCTGGTTGTATAGAAGTCTGTGTGCTTCATGTGTTAAAGCTGCATTCTCTCTCCTGACCACCAGGGGGAGACTCCTCTGGTTGTATAGAAGTCTGTGTTTCAATCCATTATTTTACCGCTGATCATCTCTAATGTTTCAGAATAAAAGCCTCACATTGGCCTCTGTAGCAGCCACCAAACATCAGTTGTGTTTTTATATTGACGACGCCGACATTGTTCTCCGGTGTCAGTAGAGTAAAGAGTTATTTTCAGTCGGCCTCGTTGCAGAACGCTCAAAGACGACGAGCGTCTTCCCACTTTTCTTCAATTTATCTTCATGGGTGTAATGGTTGCCAGGCAACAACAGCAGTACATTTGTGTGAGGAACACGGAGAGAAACTACAGAGTTGTGATTAAAAGAGAAAACATCTTTGATCTTTGTTCTTCTGCTCGTTGAAAACTCAAGTCTGACTGAGAGATTTTTTTCTTTCTTTTATGAGAGCGGACGTGAGCTGTCAGGAGAGAGACTAATAATAGAGGATGCTGACAGGCTGCTTTTGTTATGTAACTTATCATTATCAGTCATATTTTACTTGTTTATAGCAAATAATTAAGTTTCCTCCTGGACGTGTTCATCTTTATTCTTTTGGCTCTGGAGAAGGCAGTGAACAGTGCAATGAAAGCCTTCGTTAAAGTGTCTTAAAGCTGCATTCTCTCTCCTGACCACCAGGGGGCGACTCCTCTGGTTGTATAGAAGTCTATGCTTCATGTGTTAAAGCTGCATTCTCTCTCCTGACCACCAGGGGGCGACTCCTCTGGTTGTATAGAAGTCTATGCTTCATGTGTTGAAGCTGCATTCTCTCTCCTGACCTCCAGGGGGCGACTCCTCTGGTTGTATAGAAGTCTATGCTTCATGTGTTAAAGCTGCATTCTCTCTCCTGACCACCAGGGGGCGATTCCTCTGGTTGTATAGAAGTCTATGCTTCATGTGTTAAAGCTGCATTTTCTCTCCTGACCACCAGGGGGCGACTCCTCTGGTTGTATAGAAGTCTATGCTTCATGTGTTAAAGCTGCATTCTCTCTCCTGACCTCCAGGGGGCGACTCCTCTGGTTGTATAGAAGTCTATGCTTCATGTGTTAAAGCTGCATTCTCTCTCCTGACCACCAGGGGGCGATTCCTCTGGTTGTATAGAAGTCTATGCTTCATGTGTTAAAGCTGCATTTTCTCTCCTGACCACCAGGGGGCGACTCCTCTGGTTGTATAGAAGTCTATGCTTCATGTGTTAAAGCTGCATTCTCTCTCCTGACCACCAGGGGGCGACTCCTCTGGTTGTATAGAAGTCTATGCTTCATGTGATAAAGCTGCATTCTCTCTCCTGACCACCAGGGGGTGACTCCGTTGTTGATGCCCGGTTGATAAAGTGGTTCTACTTTTATCTCCTCTGGTGGTGAAAGTCAAACTTTACAACCTCCCGGTGTTGATTTCTTTTCTCCACATTTTATTGGCTCGCCTCTCGGCTGCTGCTCTGACTCACTTTCTCCTCCGGGATCAGCGGTTCATTCTGTTGCATCTCGTCTTCGATCCGAGTGCCAGCGCCGGGTATCCAAGTGCAGGGGATCGAAGTCGGGGTTAAGTGGCGTCTGACTTGTGTTGTAAAGTCGTGTCGGACAGACCGGGCCAGCGGGACTCGTTTTCCTCCAGTGCTGAACGACCCGGAGTTAAACGACTGGACCAATGAGAGCTGAAAGTATATTTCACTCGTTTTTCATGCTACAAATCAACAGTGAGCGAGACGAAGCTGAACCTGCTCGGTGATATACAGTCGGTCCAACATGACCCATATGTGTAACGAAGGGCGACTGTGGCTCAGTGGTTAACAAGTCAGTCTTTCAATCAGAGGGTCGGTGGTTCAAACCTCAGCCAGTCCATGTCGTTGTGTCCTTGAGCAAGACACTTAACCCTCCTTGCTCACCATTGCTGTGTCTACTGTATATCATGTAAGTTGCTTTGGATAAAAGCGTCAGTGAAATGTAATAATAATAATAACGAGGGGTTAAGGACCCGGATGCAGTACAACAGCAAACTTTATTCTAGGTGGACCTTACAACACAAACAGTCCAGGAGCCAGAGGGAGCTGAGGCAGGTCTCGTGGTCGGGGACGGAAGGCGATCACGGTGTTCAAGGCGGGGGAGTCCAAACAGGCCGGGTCTGCGCCGGGAGAGCCGGTGGGGGGTAAACACTGGAGGGTCTGGCATGTTGGTGGTCAGGAGAGAGAATGCATCTTTAACACATGAAGCATAGACTTCTATACAACCAGAGGAGTCGCCTCCTGGTGGTCAGGAGAGAGAATGCAGCTTTAACACATGAAGCATAGACTTCTATACAACCAGAGGAGTGTCGCACCCTGGTGGTCAGGAGAGAGAATGCATCTTTAACACATGAAGCATAGACTTCTATACAACCAGAGGAGTGTCGCACCCCGGTGGTCAGTAGAGAGAATGCAGCTTTAACACATGAAGCATAGACTTCTATACAACCAGAGGAGTCTCCCCCTGGTGGTCAGTAGAGATAATTCAGACTTAAGATGCCTGGCTCAGCCAGGTTGTTGCTCTCCACAGACTCCGCCTCCTCGCTGACACAATGTGCTGAGACAGCAGACTTGCAGCCGCTCAGGGACGAGGCTCAATGGGTTCTTCTCTCCGTTTGTCCGGTTCGTCTCTTTTCTTTTGTCCTCGCTGACCCATTTGAGAACGTTCAGGTAAACAGACCGCGGCCCGGCGAGACCCGGCGCCGGGGCTCCGGAGCTTGTTGCCTAGCAACAACAGGCAGCACCCGTGGCTTGTGTGGTTTTATGTAACAGTGGGTTTGATGGTTGAAATGTAGGGCGCTCGGGGGAGGGGGGGCAGGTGTAGGGACGTTTGTGTCAGCCAGTTCATGTCCATGCAGATGGGGATGGACATGAACAGAAAGGGCACCCAGCGTGAAGAACTAAAAACAGATCCATCCATCTGGGTGTGTGTTTAGTGCACGGTGTGTTCAGTGCACGGTGTGTTTAGTGCACGGTGTGGTCAGTGCACGGTGTGTTTAGTGCACGGTGTGTTCAGTGCACGGTGTGGTCAGTGCACGGTGTGTTTAGTGCACGGTGTGTTCAGTGCACGGTGTGTTTAGTGCACGGTGTGGTCAGTGCACGGTGTGGTCAGTGCACGGTGTGGTCAGTGCACGGTGTGGTCAGTGCACGGTGTGGTCAGTGCACGGTGTGTTTAGTGCACGGTGTGTTCAGTGCACGGTGTGGTCAGTGCACGGTGTGTTCAGTGCACGGTGTGTTCAGTGCACGGTGTGTTTAGTGCACGGTGTGTTCAGTGCACGGTGTGGTCAGTGCACGGTGTGTTTAGTGCACGGTGTGGTCAGTGCACGGTGTGTTTAGTGCACGGTGTGGTCAGTGCACGGTGTGTTTAGTGCACGGTGTGTTCAGTGCACGGTGTGTTTAGTGCACGGTGTGTTCAGTGCACGGTGTGTTCAGTGCACGGTGTGGTCAGTGCACGGTGTGTTCAGTGCACGGTGTGGTCAGTGCACGGTGTGTTTAGTGCACGGTGTGTTCAGTGCACGGTGTGTTCAGTGCACGGTGTGGTCAGTGCACGGTGTGTTTAGTGCACGGTGTGTTTAGTGATGTCTGTGATGTCAGTGATATCTGTGATGTCTGTGATGTCATGTGATGTCCGTGATGTCATGTGATGTCTGTGATATATGTGACGTCTGTGATGCCTGTGATGTCACAGACCGAAGGGAGTGGGAGGAGCTTTAAAGAGAAGACTCTAATGTGTGATATTATTAGCCTATGAGGCCGACACTGCAGACCACACAAACAAAGACGTCCATGAAACTAAAATGTTCGTCTACATTGTTTAATACTATTCTTCCCTCACGGCCTTCGTTTTTCTCTCCGTCCACACAGGGCGCTACAACGAGTCCAGCGACTCCTCAGATACCACAGAAGAAGAATCTGAGCATGCTCAGTGTCCTCCTGAAGCATTAGAGGGTTCAGTGCTGACGTTTCTGAGCCCTGTGAACACTTTCCGTGAGTCCGCATTACTGCAGACTTTTACCCACAATGCATAGCGTCGTGACGTTAAACATACAGGGGTTAAAAAAAAGTTAAACAAAGAGGAATTGACAGATTTATTTTCATTTGGTTGAAGATGTTTTGACAAAGAAAAGAGTTAATTTGACCTCTCACCTCGTGAGGGAAGAGGCCGAGCATCGTCCAGATCAGGGAGTCAGAAATACATATAATATAAAAAATAATATAAATAATAATGATGATGGGGTGAAGGGGTCAGAGGTCACGACAGACGGTGACGTGTTGCTGCTTCTGAGGCAGAAACCCTCAGCGCTGACTGAAGGAACATCACTGAGCTTCTCCTGCCACCTGGTGGACGTGACAACACATTGCATGAGGGCCATGTTGAAATAAAATGATCAACAGGGTCAAATAGAATAAAAAGCTCAGAGAAACACAGAATATTATAACTTGTTTAGTCCCTCTGATTACAGATTATTCTCTTTTATTTAGCAATGCTTCTTTAATATTGTATTTATTATATATATATATATATTATATATGTATTTTTTTATTTATTTATTCACTGTGTTTTCCATTTGCTGGGTTTTCTTTAGTAACATTTGAAAGCTGCTTTAATCAAGTGATGAGGAAATGATGAAGTTGTTGAGTTCAAGTTAAATAAAAATGTTGTTTATCCCAAAATAAGCTGTATGTGAGAACATAAAAAAGCATAAATATTAGTTAAGAATGTATATCTTGAAATATGATGAATGCAATGTGACACAATATAAGGCAACTCGACACGAGGCTCGTATAAAAAATTAGACCCCTTTATTGTGTTCTCATATATAAAAGAAATACAAAAAAAGAAATCGACACCGGGCGAGGGTCAGAGCGGGACGGGGTTCTGGGTTTGGGGGCGGGCGACATAAAAAGAGGAAGTGGAAACGACAGCAGGAACGTCAGTCAGTCCGACGGGAACGTTCCAACAGACATCGAACAGACGAGGGGGGAAGCAGTCCGGCCCCCCTCCTTAACCCCTCCTCCTCCTCCTCCTCCTCCTCCTCCTCCTCCTCCTCCTCCTCCTCCTCCTCCTCCTCCTCCTTCTTCTGGGAACGAGGAAGCAGAGTTTCAGTTCTATGCACATTCACCAAAAGCCGAGCAGTTTGCGGTTTGGAGGGCAGAAACAATCTCATTGGTTGAGTTAAACTTGAGTGGGAGGAGCCAGAGAGAGCTGACAATATTCATTCAGTCTTCAGCGACATTCATGACGTTGGAGAGGTCGGCGGGTTTGTTTGCTCCGTTAGCTCGTTTGCACGTGTTAGCTCAGCTAGCTCTGTTAACCCCATTAGCTTAGTTAGCTCAGCTAGTTCCATTAGCTCCATTAGCTCAGCTAGCTCCATTAGCTCAGCTAGCTCCATTAGCTCAGTTAGCTCCGTTAGCTCAGCTAGCTACATTAGAGCAGTCAGCTCAGTTAGCTCCGTTAGCTCACCGGCTAACAACCCTCATAATGTGAAAAACTCCTGCTTGTTTTCCAGTAAACACGTCTCTGTTTACATTCAGTGTTTCTCTCCTTCCTCCATGAAACCTTTGGAAAGACTCGACCTCAACTTTATGCAATTTAAGTTTGTCTTTCGCAAGGCGTCGCCAAACTTGAGTCAAATGGTTTGTTCTCTCGCTTTATGTTTTCAGAAGCATATTTACTGCTAGTTATTTTTATGTGAAAATTTGGGATCCGTCCTTCGAGCCAGAACCAAGCTCCGCCCACCTGCTGAAGCAAACCGGACCGTTTGTTGGCCGGATGGTGTGGTGGATGGTGTGGTGGAGGAATGGTGTTGTGGAGGATTTGGTGGATGATGTGATGGATGACTTGGTGGATTATTTGGTGGATGACTTGGTGGAGGATTTGGCGGATAATGTGGTGGAGGATTTGGTGGAGGATTTGGTGGATGGTGTGGTGTATTACATTACATTTCATTTAGCTGACGCTTTTATCCAAAGCGACTTACATGATATACAGTAGACCGTAGACACAGCAACGGTGAGCAATTAGGGTTAAGTGTCTTGCTCAAGGACACAACGACACGGACTGCCGGAGCCGGGGTTTGAACCACCGACCCTCTGATTGAAAGACCGACTTGCTAACCACTGAGCCACAGTCGCCCCCAGTGTATGATGTGGTGGATCTCCACCTTTAGGGTCAGAAGGTTTGAAAGGGTTTCTTAAAACTTATAAAACAGATTCCATTTGACCCGAACAAGAAGCGACGAATGTCTTCGTGCCAACGGGGGGAACGGACGGCAGTCAGCACAGAACCGGACCTGCTCATCCGGAGGTCTGGAACCAGCCGAAGCTTCCGGCAATACAACACTAAAGTTGCCGTGACTGCCGAGGAACTTTTCCGTGTCCAGAATAAAACCTGCACCCATTGCGCTTTTTAACTCAACCACTGGGATCGTTTTTTGCCCGTCGAGCAGCTCCGCCTCTGAGAAAGCCGCGTGGAGCCGAAGCTCCGGTCCGCCCTTCAGGACAGCTCGGCCTTGTCGGCGGCCTCGGGGTGGTGCCCCGCTCCCACCTCGGAGCTGCCGGGCGCTAACAACGTCCTCCGGTTGTAGTGGTGGTGGCCCTTCAGGATGCCCGAGTTGTTGTTCTCGTTCAGTATCTGCTTCTGCTTCTGCCGGTTGAGCGACTGCACCAGGCCGAGCACCACGGCGGCCAGCGAGTACTGGCCGGTGATCTTGCGCGGCTGCATGATGAGCGGGTTGGGCTGCACGCGGCCCAACAGGTAGTGCGTCCGGATCTTGCCCTCCTGCTCGCTGATGCCCTTCACGTAGATCTCTCCGCGGTACTCGAAGGCGAAGCCGCGCTCCTTCAGGATCAGGTAGGTGTCCTCGGGGACCTGGATCTTGCCGCTGACCCCCGTGCTGTCCATCCGGCTGGACAGGTTCACCGTCTTCCCCCAGATGTCGTACTGAGGCTTCTTGGCGCCGATCACGCCCGCCACCACCGAGCCGTGGGCCATACCTGTGGAAGAGGCACAGGTGATCAGATGGTGCAACTTAACCCCTGGACTCCTAAAGACGGGCTTTATTGGAACAAATCACCGTTCATCACAACCTTCTGGTTACGTCGTCACCGTGAGGTTTTCATCTCAATAAAAGGAAAACTTTGAGCTTCGTGATGAACTAAAGAAAAATGGTGTCCACTTCTCATCTGACTCAAAAGCTCAGAGGGGTTCACCGGAAGCAACGAGACAATTTGCTGATTGTTTCTATACATGTGAGCTGAGCTGAGCTGGGTTTTAACTTTAACTTATTTGTTGGATAAAGCTTGAAGGGTGCATCCTACACCTCATCATGGGAATACAAACATATTAAATAAAGATATTAGAGATTAAAATAGGGATAAAAATGTACCCTAACCCTAACCCTCGTGAATGAAAAAGGAGTACTCACCGATCCTCAGCTCAAAGTTGTTGAAGGAGTGCTTGTTGATCTCCTGGATGCTCTCGTTGAGGGCGATGGCGAAATCCGCCAACGCACACAGGTGACCCCATTTGTCTTCACATTGCTGCGGGTCAGAGCAGAAGAAGAGTAAGCTGCAGTACTGGGACCAGGGTAGTGGGGGCATGTACCCAATGGCACATTTACCATGAAGACCATAGACTCATGTTTACAATGTTTACCGAGGGAATACATCAAGAGAGAAGTAGAGTCATTTATATAGACTTCTATACAACCAGAGGAGTCGCCTCCTGGTGGTCAGTAGAGAGAATGCAGCTTTAACACATGAAGCATAGACTTCTATACAACCAGAGGAGTCGCCCCCTGGTGGTCAGGAGAGAGAATGCAGCTTTAACACATGAAGCATATACTTCTATACAACCAGAGGAGTCGCCCCCTGGTGGTCAGGAGAGAGAATGCAGCTTTAACACATGAAGCATATACTTCTATACAACCAGAGGAGTCACCCCCTGGTGGTCAGGAGAGAGAATACAGCTTTAACACATGAAGCATATACTTCTATACAACCAGAGGAGTCGCCCCCTGGTGGTCAGGAGAGAGAATGCAGCTTTAACACATGAAGCATAGACTTCTATACAACCAGAGGAGTCGCCCCCTGGTAGTCAGGAGAGAGAATGCAGCTTTAACACATGAAGCATAGACTTCTATACAACCAGAGGAGTCGCCCCCTGGTGGTCAGGAGAGAAAATGCAGCTTTAACACATGAAGCATAGACTTCTATACAACCATAGGAGTTGCCCCCTGGTGGTCAGTAGAGAGAATGCAGCTTTAACACATGAAGCATAGACTTCTATACAACCAGAGGAGTCGCCCCCCTGGTGGTCAGTAGAGAGAATGCAGCTTTAACACATGAAGCATAGACTTCTATACAACCAGAGGAGTCGCCCCCTGGTGGTCAGGAGAGAGAATGCAGCTTTAACACATGAAGCATAGACTTCTATACAACCAGAGGAGTCGCCCCCGGTGGTCAGGAGAGAGAATGCAGCTTTAACACATGAAGCATAGACTTCTATACAACCAGAGGAGTCGCCCCCTGGTGGTCAGTAGAGAGAATGCAGCTTTAACACATGAAGCATAGACTTCTATACAACCAGAGGAGTCGCCCCCTGGTGGTCAGGAGAGTGTGTTTTACAGTTAGTATAAATCCACCATAAAAACATAAACAAGTTGTATTTCCTGCTTTGTGTCTCACCTGCTTTTCGGGGGACAGACCAGAGACGGCCATGTAGGTGCTGCCGATCGTCTTGATCTTCTCGATGTCTTGGAATCGATCCTCGCCGAGTAACTGGGACAAGAAAGAAAGAGATGAATTATTATTATTATATATTATTTTACAACCAGAAAAGACTGAACAAATAAATACGCTTTAGCTGCATTTTTCCTTTGGCTGCTATAAACCCTTCAGACAATGAAAAATTGTTCTGGGTTAGTCTTGGTTTCTTTTTATCACGGGTCCCATTTGAAATCATTTTACTGGACTAAAAGAACTAACAAAGTCTGGTGATAATTGAAGCAGCGTGTCTCATGCAGCGCGTGGTATCTCATGTTAGAACTGTTCCCCTCATGTTTTTAACTTTGATGCATCTATGTTACGGGTTTCTTCGGCCGTGAATCCCCTCGAGACTCGGACCACCCGAGTGACACCCACATGGACCTGCATGTAGTTGTGATGAAGTATTTACTTTTCCTGCTTATACTTCATATGAATCGTGGCTCAGTTGTGAGGAGTTCCTCTTTCGGTTTGCTTCTTTTTTCCTTCAGTGGAAACAAACCGAAGTATAAATACTTCTGTCACTCGATAGCGGCCGGATCTCCGACCCAGATTCATCTCAGGGTCCTTCAGGCCTGATGTTTAGTCTTGAGCTGAATGTGAGGCCATGCAGACGCATCCTCTCCTGCCGACGCTGCTTTTGCATTAATCCCCTCTGAAGTGTTCCGGGACGCAAGCCGGAACACTTTAATCTAAAAAGTGGACGCTGCAGACGTGGGAGGCGGACCCCGCCGTGTTGAGGAGTTAGACTGAAGTGGAAGCGGGAGCACTTCAAAGGGATGGCGGTCTCACCGCAGTCTCACCTCGTCAAAGTCGGCGATGATTTCGTTGAGCAGCCGGAGGCACTCGACTCCCTGGTTGTTCATCTCCGTCTGGGAGTAGAAGTCGGCGAAGCCCGGGATGGATGCGAACATCACGCCCACGGAGTCGTAGGACTGGGAGTACAGCTCCTGTGGGGGAGGGGGGCTCATGGTCACAGGGACAACTACAGGACTTTTCTTCACATACAACGTATCTGGAGTTCAAAGCATTACTGAGTTGTATCGGTGCAATTAATGCAATGAAAACATTAAATGATAAATGTGATTATTTTGTTTTTCAGCTTGTGCAAATACGTCTTTAGCTTCTATACTGTGAATATTTCAGCTGTGCAGTTACATAAGGGGGGTAATTCAAATCCTTCACATTTGATTGGACCTCTGAAACGTGGGCGGGCCTAGTGTGATGCAGAGGCTGACACACACCTCCCATCGCTCAAGGTTTTAAGATTCAGATTAATTGATGGACTGATGTCAGGATATTATTGGTTGAAATTGGGAGGTGATATCTTCAATGTCATAATTTGTTTCACAGGCAAAAATGGATTTGAATTGTTTCTTTAATTGTTTTATTCTCTTCCTTTGCATATATTGTTCAATAAGTGCACAACATGATGATTGGAAAGAGCTGGCGCTCTGTGATGCTCGGGAAGTGGGAGATGCTGCAGCTGCACCACACTGTCTCCACCACCGGGGGGCAACGTCGACACACTCACACACTAATGGCACCGGAGTGAATCATTGCATCATTTTGGGGATGTTTTAATAACAAGCTGGTAAACATAGTGTCCAACATTTCATATATTAATAATTAAAGGAGTCCAGCTTCTCTCTCTCTCTGTATTCCGCTTGACTTTTCCATTTAATTACACTCGTGAAAATAAGCCTCCGACTTAATTGTGACATCGCGCCTGACATTATGCAAACTCAATGAGCTCGGTCAAATGTCAAAGATGCAGTTTAACTAATTTAATTTCTTCACTGAGTCTCTCCAGGATCACGTCAGTCAGAGTTCTGAGGTTTGTAGAGATGCCATATATGTCTCTGGTGTCCACCTGTCAATCACCCTGTAGCCCCGCCCTAAAGCACCCCCTGCATTATGGTCTGTTTGACTCTAAATGAGCATAATTTACTAAATGAACATCATGCTGTATTGAAGAAGACTTGAAACTAGAGATTGAGACAAACTCATGTTTACAATGTTTACTGAGGGAATACATCAAGAGAGAAGTAGAGTCATTTATATAGACTTCTATACAACCAGAGGAGTCACCCCCTGGTGGTCAGTAGAGAGAATGCAGCTTTAACACATGAAGCATAGACTTCTATACAACCAGAGGAGTCGCCCCCTGGTGGTCAGTAGAGAGAATACAGCTTTAACACATGAAGCATAGACTTCTATACAACCAGAGGAGTCGCCCCCTGGTGGTCAGGAGAGAGAATGCAGCTTTAACACATGAAGCATAGACTTCTATACAACCAGAGGAGTCGCCCCCTGGTGGTCAGGATAGAGAATGCAGCTTTAACACATGAAGCATAGACTTCTATACAACCAGAGGAGTCGTCCCCTGGTGGTCAGGAGAGAGAATGCAGCTTTAACACATGAAGCATAGACTTCTATACAACCAGAGGAGTCGCCCCCTGGTGGTCAGGAGAGAGAATGCAGCTTTAACACATGAAGCATAGACTTCTATACAACCAGAGGAGTCGCCCCCTGGTGATCAGGAGAGAGAATGCAGTTGCACTTGACCAGTATAAATGCCATGCTCACAAGATCACAAGGTTTGTGAGCTGATCTGAATAAACTAATAAAATAAATTTAAAAGAAGAAAAAAAAGAAGTTCACCGATCCTCTGATTAATCCCTTAGCTCATCAACAGCTCTGTGTAGGAACATTATTTATAAAACAGCGCTTCAGTATCTAACACATAGAAACAATAATCAGCCTAATTAATAATGTAACAAGCAATCAGGACACAACCTTTCCTAATGGATGCATTTTTAATCGTGTCCCTTTTTAATTAGGAACGGGCACGGCAGCAGCCTGATATCAGCGCTCCTCTCCTGACATTCATAATTCATCCGCCGCTCGCCGTTTTGTTCGAAGAGGGAAGATTGGAGGAGTCGATATAACGAAGGAGCCCGACGAGGACGAGACGGCGATCTGACTCCGGCGCCTGATAATCGACCATCATCCTGCTGGACACGAGGCCGATGCAGAAGAGGAATGAAGACGTCTTCTTGCTGAAAACGGACTCCAATCAAACACGAAAAACACTCAAATATTGAACTTTCTTTGTGGGAGCGAATATAAAACCCTGGTGAAAGTCATCTCATCTTTCATCTTAATTGCTGGCATCTCATTACAGAGCTTTCACTTTTAAGGTGTGATTCATCTTTCAAATCGTTTAAAACAATATTTTTCTTTGTTTTGTTTATGTTGGTTTTGAACCTGGACGATTGATCGGGAGTTCTGTCCACAGGCCGAACCCTCCAGCCTCTCCTTCAACACTAATGCCAGACAGGAGCGGAGGCATTGGATGGTTCCGCTAAGCCCCGGACTTCCTGAATCGTAGTGCAGAATCATCCGGTACCAACGTAAGACCAGGGGATGCTGCCTCCTCTGAAGATGACATCTTTCCAATAAGTCAGTTCATCAAATTTTTGCTCTGCCAGATCCCGTCGGGGTCGCCCATACGTGCCATTACTGCGAAGTGGAAACGTGGAGGAGCAACAACGGCTCAGCGAGCTCGCAGGGAAAAATCAATCGACCTCAGGTGCAAAAACCTGCTGCTGAGTTATAGACGGACTCGGGAAGCAAAACGCCTGCACACTTTATATATAGATATATATATATATATATCTATAGATATATATCTATATCTATAGATATAGATATATATGAACATCATGCTGTATTGAAGAAGACCTGAAGTAGAGTCCATTTATATAGACTTCTATACAACCAGAGGAGTCGCCCCCTGGTGGTCAGGAGAGAAATCAGCTTTAACACATGAAGCATAGACTTCTATACAACCAGAGGAGTCGCCCCCTGGTGGTCAGGAGAGAGAATGCAGCTTTAACACATGAAGCATAGACTTCTATACAACCAGAGGAGTCGCCCCCTGGTGGCCAGGAGAGAGAATGCAGCTTTAACACATGAAGCACAGACTTCTATACAACCAGAGGAGTCGCCCCCTGGTGGTCAGGAGAGATAATGCAGCTTTAACACATGAAGCATAGACTTCTATACAACCAGAGGAGTCGCCCCCTGGTGGCCAGGAGAGAGAATGCAGCTTTAACACATGAAGCACAGACTTCTATACAACCAGAGGAGTCGCCCCCTGGTGGTCAGGAGAGATAATGCAGCTTTAACACATGAAGCATTGACTTCTATACAACCAGAGGAATCGCCCCCTGGTGGTCAGGAGAGATAATGCAGCTTTCACACATGAAGCATTGACTTCTATACAACCAGAGGAGTCGCCCCCTGGTGGTCAGGAGAGATAATGCAGCTTTAACACATGAAGCATTGACTTCTATACAACCAGAGGAGTCGCCCCCTGGTGGTCAGGAGAGATAATGCAGCTTTAACACATGAAGCATTGACTTCTATACAAGGTTGCCGCCTGATTGAAACGCTCTATTGCTCTTAGAAAAAAATGAAATTAAAAACGGCACAAACACGCACCAGCTTTTCAGACGACCCACCGGATTTGCGTGTTCCCATTTGAGACTTTAACCGAGTGCCGCTCTATTGAATGGAAATTAAAAGCACAAAGGGAAAAAGGCAGCAGAGATAAGGCAAACACAAAGAGAAACTTTGTGGAGTTTGATGAAGCTGAGTCACGGAGGGACAAATCAATGTGTTCTCGGCTGCCGACTGACAACATGTTATTAAAATCAAATCAAATGCGTACTACCAAAAAAAGCCCCCCGGCTGAATAAACCGCCCCACCGATTCCCTCCCTCTCTCTGTGCAGCTGTTTGAAAAGCAATTACCAAGCTTAGCTCTCTCTCTCTGGAACGCCGAGGCAGACTGCAATGAACGTAGGCGACTAATGTTAAGAGTCAGAGGAAACACATGGGGGGGCGGGGCCTCTGTAGTGGACTGAACTGTTGACGTCTTCTTTTGGGGAGAGTGATTGCATCATAACTGATACAAAAGTAAGAACGCACTTTAATAACACGTCCTCATAACACGAGTCGGGCAGACAGGAGAATAATCACACTTCTACCTTTTCACCTGAAGAAAGTGTTAGGGGGCGAGGGCTAGAAGGTTAAGTTGAGGAACAAGTCAGGCTTTGTTCAGGAAGTACGGGTAACTTAGAACGTGTGAACAGCGACCTCCTTCCTGCTCATAATCACTCCGGGTGGTCGCCAACCAACGTAACTATGAGTCGTGACGAGCTGCCTGCACAGCCGAATGACGCGTAACAAACGCTCCTTCAAAGCAGTCTGCAGGGTCACCGATGTTCTTTCTCTGGGACAATAAGCTGGAGCTCTGGCTCCTAAACGAGCTGTGGTGTCGTAAACTCAACAAATTGGAAAGAGGATAAAGCAAATTTGAGATCATTTGCATTTTAAGAAGGAATTTGTTTATCTCCAGAGTCTCTGAATTCCCACAAGCACTTAAACACATCACCACGACGCTCTGCTAGCAGCTGTGATTCTACGAGGACCTCCATGTGACCCGGGTCAGTGCCCACCTCGTTGTCCCGGTCCTTCTCCAGGAAGTGGCGCGCCACGTGGCTGGGCAGGATGTTCCTCAGCATGTTCTCGTTGTGTTCTCGCAGCTCCTTCATCTCGTTGATCTCCTCTTTGGCCTGAACGCGCCACAGGAAGTCCAGCCGGGCCGTGTACTCCAGCTACACAAAAAACAGAGGAGAGAGGAAGGTCAGGGCCTCGAACACACAAGGTCAGGGCCTCGAACACACAAGGTCAGGGCCTCGAACACACAAGGTCAGGGCCTCAAACACAAGAGATCAGGGCCTGGAACACAAGAGGTCAGGGTCTGGAACACAAGAGGTCAGGGTCTGGAACACAAGAGGTCAGGGTCTGGAACACAAGAGGTCAGGGTCTGGAACACAAGAGGTCAGGGCCTCGAACACACAAGGTCAGGGCCTGGAACACACAAGGTCAGGGCCTGGAACACAAGAGGTCAGGGCCTGGAACACAAGAGGTCAGGGCCTGGAACACAAGAGGTCAGGGTCTGGAACACAAGAGGTCAGGGTCTGGAACACAAGAGGTCAGGGTCTGGAACACAAGAGGTCATGGCCTGGAACACAAGAGGTCAGGGTCTTGAACACAAGAGGTCAGGGTCTGGAACACAAGAGGTCAGGGTCTGGAACACAAGAGGTCATGGCCTGGAACACAAGAGGTCAGGGTCTGGAACACAAGAGGTCAGGGTCTGGAACACAAGAGGTCATGGCCTGGAACACAAGAGGTCAGGGTCTTGAACACAAGAGGTCAGTGCGAACTCGTTGTACTCTGAGACACAAGTACTTGTGTTCTTTCATGTATACTTTTGACGTGAGATTGTTTGCTTGAGATGTTGCTGTCAATCAAACCTGACGAAAAACAGACACACACACACACACACACACACACACACACACACACACACACACACACACACACACACACACACACACACACACACACACACACACACACTCGGAGTCCCAAAGAGAACGATTTTATGAAATTTTAAAACTCTTCATAAAATAATGATGCTGTTTCAGAACTTTCTCGCATGAATATTTGATACTTTTTAGAAGATTTGAAAGCAAACTTTCGCAGGTTTTAAAATATATTTTCTCCAACAAAACAAATCTTTAGGTCTCGTGGTGAATACGATTCTTGCAGACCTGAACCTCTCTGCTCCATCTTTCTGTTCGTATTCCCTCTTCACAGACTTTCCAGACTTTCCAGACACTTTAATAACTGCTTTATTCATTTCAGACGATGGAGCCTCGGTTCTGTAATTAACGGCAAAATTAAACAAAACCTGTGAAAGGTTTTGGCTCAATTATGGAACACGAGGGAGCGCGATCACTCTGCAGCGATAGGATTGTAATATGCAACACAAATTGCTTTTCTGAATGCACAATTAATACAAAGCAATTTGAATACATTAGAGGCCAACAAAGTCGGTACCATTTAGTTTGTACTTGCAGGAGAGAGAGAGAGGGGGAGAGAGAGAGAGAGAGAGAGAGAGAGAGACCTAATATTAAAAATTAATTTCGGGGGCCAGACAGATAAATAAGCCGGTCAGGATTTAAGCGTCTTTCTCTCGGGCGATTGGCGGAAACTGTTTTGTGATTAATCTTTGTATCAATTAGTGCCACAACCATCTGAGCGGGTGCAACACTTCAACCTCATTTTCTGTTTTTCTAATTACGGACGCAAAGCCTATGGGGGTCTGTGGGGGCCTGTGGGGGCCTGTGGGGGTCTGTGGGGGTCTGTGGGGGCCTGTGGGGGTCTGTGGGGGTCTGTGGGGGCCTGTGGGGGTCTGTGGGGGTCTGTGGGGGCCTGTGGGGGTCTGTGGGGGCCTGTGGGGGCCTGTGGGGGTCTGTGGGGGCCTGTGGGGGTCTGTGGGGGCCTGTGGGGGCCTGTGGGGGTCTGTGGGGGCCTGTGGGGGCCTGTGGGGGTCTGTGGGGACGGTCGGGTCGGTCGGGACCCGCTCTGTGGCTCGGCTCATAAAGAAGCAGACGTTTAACGTCCGGACATAAAGCATAATAAGCTGATTGAGAGCGTCACTCAGATCCTTGTAATGAAAAAGGCTCGAGGAGGAGAGTGAAACTCCCCCATCGCTCTGCTCTAACGGGCTCTTCACGACACGATGACATCACGATGACATCACGAGCCTCTGAAAATACTTTGTGGTTCAAACTGCTGCAGTGAACCAGATTATGATAAAAATGTTATATTAGATGTTGACCAAAGATCTGGGCGGCCGTACCTTGAACACGAGCGTCGTTCTTCGGAGACGCGGTTGTAGCACAGCGCTGTGATGCGAGCATGAGAGCGTTGGGTTTAACTCGCCGTGTCAAGCGATGAACGCCTCACTAAATAGATTTGTACTCGCCGTGCTTTGCAGCAAAGGGTTAAAGGTCTCTCGTGCGCTCGGCCTGATGCATCAGGCTGTTGTTGTCTCGGGGGGGGGGGGGGGGGGGGGGGGGGGGTCGTCCATATGCCACTGGATGACTTCCAAATGGCTGCTTTCCTCTCTTATGGGGCTACAAAGGAACCATCAATTACTCCCGTCTCTCCTCCATTTCCGACCGCCGCCGATCAAAGGTTGCCATAGCGAGGAGCATGAAAGCCGCTTCCATCAGCCTCGTGTTGATGTGTCGGACGTTTAAGGGAACTGGTTTGTTCTGTGTGTGTCACTGGGGTCAGATACCAGCGCGCCCACCTGTTCAGAAAGGGTCCGTCTCTTTGGCTCCAACAGCTGGCAGTTGTTCACACGAGTGTTCACTTATTCCATTTGTCTCGTTGTCCATTCAGAGAACCAGCGATGCTCTGTGTGATCGCTCTGACCAGAGCTTGAATCATGAATGTTTCTGTGCTTCATGCAGACAGGACGGTGATACGCATTCTGCTCAGAGAGGGATTTCATACAATTGGACTCCTAGCATCAGGCTGCAGTGTCAATCTGTTAATCCAGCATGAGGTTACAGCTCATAACCTCCAGCTCACTACATCTCCTCATCTCAAACACCACAGTGCCACAATGAGCATCTTTAAGGGAGAAGGGAGGTTAGTCATGAGTCTCTGTGTCTTACCTGCTGGCCGTGGTAAAACACAGCGAGGAGGAACATGGCCATCAGGAGCAAAGACGTCTCTTTGGTCCCCAGGAAGTTTCTGTTGCAAAAACAAGATAGACGATGCTGCTGAAAGAAAAGGGATCATCTGATGCTCAACACTAACTATAAAAAGTGAGTTAGCGGACTGAAACCATGCAGTTATACACGTGTGACATGTTTATGTGTTATGTGTTATCAGGGTTATCTGGTTATTTGTCAGTTGAATTGATGTGCACATTATTTTGTGATGTTGAGGTTTCACCCGACATTTCACCAGGACATCATTTGTAGCTTTTTCTTAGTTTTTGACATATAAACATTGATCTAATTTTACATGTTACAATATAACATTTATTAACATATATAACATACCAGCTGAACACTGTTGAACAGAAATAAGTTCCGAGAGGAGCAATGTTGGAAATGTTGGACACCAGTCAGCTAGAAGTGCTTGTTATGCTCATTCAGGGGCGAATGTGATAAAGTTGTTGTACTTTTAGGACTCAGACTTGTATAAAGGAGCAGGTTCATTTATGGATTCTCGTCTGAATTGTATTTCTTATTGGTTCATTGTAAGAAGACACTGATCTTGGTTGTTAACAAAATAACAAAAATAAGCTGCTAATATGCATTATTTTGGAACAAAAAGGGTTTTAAACCTGAACAAACTAAAGTTCTGCCTCTGCGTTTGTGTTGAACGTTTTCTAAATAACAGAACAGGCTGGTGGTTTCAAATCAATGTGACTTCACAGGAGAAGAAATCCATTCATTGATACATTTCTGCACAAATACATAAAAGAATACACAAAATGATTTAACTTTTTTCAGTGGGAATCAGACAGACCGCTGTAACTTCCCCTCTTTTCATCTTGACCTTCTCTCTCCGTAAATAAATGAAGCCGACTCCCATCAGCTCCCTATGGAGCGAGTATGGAGACGGTGCTCATATGCTCCGGATGCTTCAGATACTGAAGGTCAGCGTACTGTGACCGGGAACACCGGGAACACCGGGAACACCGGGAACACCGGGAACACCGGGAACGAGTTTTCAATTTGCAACACTGAGCAGGAAAAAAGGTCAACCTGAAGTGTCTTTGTTCTTTACTTTAAAACATTTTGTTCATAAGTTAGTTTCATGTATTTGACTACATTTGCTAGTGATACATATTCAGGGAGATATTGAGTTAGTATATTTTTATTTGTTTACCACGTTTACTACTTTTCTCTCTCTATCCGTCTTTGAACTTATTCTCTGTCATTTAGTTTTGAATGTACTGAAAGCACTCGGAGAGTCTGTCCTGGAAGTGCTATAAAATACAGTTATTATTATTATGATGACATTATTAACACGTATGCTATTCGTCTAATGGGCTCATGACCTGAGCGGTCTGGTGTTTAGGTTCTTGAGTTACTGGTCATACAAGAGAACGTCTGAGCTGAACTCCAGCTGGACGGAACTAGATTATCTCTCCACTGTTACATATTCCATAAGTGCAGAACAGAGGGAACCTTGGTTCTCCGATTGGGATCCAAGGTTACATTATAACCAGGCGCTACGAGGCTCAGCCCTCGTGAGGCACTCACTCTGTGTTGTGGTGGACGGTGTCGTAGCGGACGAACAGCGAGGTGTAGAAGGCCTCGGTCAGCAGGGAGTAGATGCCGATCATCACCAGCAGGACCGCCAGCTTCAGCACCGAGTTGAGCCGCAGGAACACGGCACACGTCACCATGGCCAGGACCCCGGTGAACACGAAGTACTGGGGAGACGGAGACATTAGTGTTTGAGATCAGTCCTCTTGTTTCTGACACTCCTCCACAGACCCTCTGCAGGGAAAAGAGGGCGTGGCCACGCCTCCATCACTCAGCTGCTTATTGAGCCCCACCCCCCCGGGTGGCAGCAGATGTCGAGGGGCGTTTGATTCTTCATCCTGTCGCAGAAGTAAAAACACCAAACAGAACTCAGACTCATCACTCAGCCGGTACCTCTGGGTAGAAGCAGATGTCTGGGATGATGGAGGCCGACTCGTTGTACGTCTGGTTCCTGAAGGTGCCGGACTTGTCGAAGTCGCACCACAGCTGTGAGAGAGGGGGGGGGAGGGGGGGAGAGTCAGTGGTAAATACACCAGACTTCTTCAATGTGGTTCTGACAGCTGATCATTTCAATCTGGCTCGGTTGAAAAAAATATGAAAAGAAAGTTTCGCATTTAAACAACATCAACATGGTATTTATAGAATTTTAAATGTAAATATGTTTTCCAGTTTGTCTTCATCTGTTTTTACATTACATTACATTTAGCTGATGCTTTTATCCAAAGAGACTTACATGCTATACAGTAGACCGTAGACACAGCAACGGTGAGCAATGAGGGTTAAGTGTCTTGCTCAAGGACACAACGACATGGACTGGCTGAGCCGGGGTTTGAACCACCGACCCTCTGATTGAAAGACTGACTTGCTAACCACTGAGCCACGGTTTTATTGAAAATTACTTAAAATGTAAGAATGCTTTCTTCTGACAACTTTTATTTATATTTAGATGTAAAAGGAGGTGTTTTTATTCCTCCTTTCAGCTCGGTTTGGGTCCTCAGACCAGCGGGTTCTCAGACCAGCGGGTCCTCAAACCAGCGGGTCCTCAGACCAACGGGTCCTCAGACCAGCGGGTCCTCAGACCGGCGGGTCCTCTGCTCGGCGCTCGAGCCCTCGGGCTGCTTCCTCTGCTTCGTGCATTAGAGACCTGCAGCAGCAAAAGCTAATTATCAGCTGGTTTCGGGTTCTGTGGTTAAGTAATGACTCGTGTCCTTCAGAGGCCGCCCTGCAGGAGAGGAAGAGCGCCTGCAGACCGATCACGTGGTCCTCGTTATATTGAATTCAAACATGAGGCCACTGAAAGGATGAACGCTTCAACATTTCATCTCGTTTGGAGGTTTGATGTTTGGACTCGAGCTGCTCGGCCGGTGAGGTTTGGGCTTTAAAAACAAATCTTTGATGTTTTTCTTCCTGTAAACAAAGGAAGATCTTAGAAAGATGGAGTCTTTCATTCTTTGCTCTCATGGTTTTGCTTTCATGCTTTGATGTTTTATTGTTTAGTTTCCTCAGAGGAGACACAGCTTCATCGCTCACGGCTGAAATAACCACGATTACTGCTTCATACGCGGTGCTGATGGACCTCACAGTGAATCATCCCGGCTGTATTCTCTGTATCTACTGGCTGGTTTACTGCAGCTGTATGAACCCAACATCACCCATTCTGATGTCATCCAATGTTAATAAACGGATATGAAAGGGATGCAGAAATAACTTCATAATGCCGATTTGTAAAAAATCTGAATTCAAGCTTCGTCCGTTCTGTCCTCAAGAATGACTCTTAAAACGCTTGTTTTCTGAATGGAGTTTGGTTCGGCTATATTTGATTGTACTGCACTTTGGTCAACTGTTGTTGATCAACCTGAACTATAAATACATTTGGATTGGATCCAAACCAACAGTGAATGTACCAACAGAGTGTGTGTGTGTGTGTGTGTGTGTGTGTGTGTGTGTGTGTGTGTGTGTGTGTGTGTCAGAGCCTAATATATCATCTTCCTCTTTGCCAGAGGGCTCCATTTAAAACACATCAATGAGCCACACTGTTGCACTGGCTGACATGTTCCTACATCACCATGAACACACACACACACACACACACACACACACACACACACACACACACACACACACACACACACACACACACACACACACACACACACACACACACTAGTTTAGAGAGTACCGCCAGGGTTTTTAAAAAACACAAAATGAGGAAACCTCTCCTGCTAATATTTTGCATTAAATCTTTTCATACCGGCAGCGATGTAAATATCTGACAGTTGAAACACTTCTTCAATACAAAAGGAACAGATCGTTGATGGCAGAAGACCAACCAGCCGGACGTATCGAGCTCATTTATCGAGTTCCCTTTAAGTGAAATGTTCCCTCCAGTATGTGTCTAGGGCTTTTATTGTGAAAGTAATTATATAACATGCACACAAATAGTTCTGTTCCCTTCTCTCTCCTGACCACCAGGGGGCGACTCCTCTGGTTGTATAGAAGTCTATGCTTCATGTGTTAAAGCTGCATTCTCTCTCCTGACCACCAGGGGGCGACTCCTCTGGTTGTATAGAAGTATATGCTTCATGTGTTAAAGCTGCATTCTGTCTCCTGACCACCAGGGGGCGACTCCTCTGGTTGTATAGAAGTCTATGCTTCATGTTTTAAAGCTGCATTCTCTCTCCTGACCACCAGGGGGTGACTCCTCTGGTTGTATAGAAGTCAATGCTTCATGTTTTAAAGCTGCATTCTCTCTCCTGACCACCAGGGGGTGACTCCTCTGGTTGTATAGAAGTCTATGCTTCATGTGTTAAAGGTGCATTCTCTCTCCTGACCACCAGGAGGTGACTCCTCTGGTTGTATAGAAGTCTATGCTTCATGTGTTAAAGCTGCATTCTCTCTCCTGACCACCAGGGGGTGACTCCTCTGGTTGTATAGAAGTCAATGCTTCATGTGTTAAAGCTGCATTCTCTCTACGACCACCAGGGGGTGACTCCTCTGGTTGTATAGAAGTATATGCTTCATGTGTTAAAGCTGCATTCTCTCTCCTGACCACCAGGGGGCAACTCCTCTGGTTGTATAGAAGTCTATGCTATAGATTTTAGATGTATAGGTTGGTTATATTCTCGGGGAAACCAGAAACAAAGTCACTAAGTTTGGTGCACCCTTGACAGACTCCTGTAAATCTTTAGTGATCAAAACAACGACCTGGAAGTGGAAACTGGACTCACTATATTGATCATGGCCGCCAGGAAGTTGATGAGGATGGAGATGAAGATGATGACGTTTCTCGCCGCGTAGGTCTCGTTGATCCAGCAGCAGGCTTTGCGCAGGACCAGCGGAAGACACTTGTAGTCCTCCGCCGTCGTGACGAGGACCAGGCAGGAGTGCAGGAGGATGAGGACGGAGAACTGGACGGCCATGGTCACCATCCTGCAGAGACAAGAACACCGGCAGCTGTGGAGGGCTGGACGATGGGGAATACTCGTCTTCCGCCACCTGTCCTCCCTTCTTCTTACCTGGCAGAGGGAAGCAGGCTTTGGATGGTCGTGATGAAGATGAGCACGATGAAGGCGCACACAAGATTGGACTTGAAGACCTCGTCCCTCATCTGGGAGTACTGCGACAAGGAGAAGAAGAATAAGAATAAGAATAAGAATAAGAATAAGAATAAGAAGAAGAATAAGAATAAGAAGAAGAAGAAGAAGAAGAAGAAGAAGAAGAAAGGGGGAAAATGGAGGAAAAAAAAAATTCAGAAAAACTCTGGAAACACGGCAACGCATGAAGACATTCAACGGATCAACCACAAGCGCCAGAGAGAGACGGGAGCCGGGGGGCCCTGTGGGGACCTGTTGGGTTCTGGGGGGACCTTGGGGTCCTGGGGGGCACTGGGGGGTTCTGGGGGGACCTTGGGGGTTCTGGGAGGACCTGAGTAATATCTTTTTTTAATTTTATGTGAAATACTATTTTCTCTTAACATTACTTTTACATAATTTTTCAAAATATCTCTTAATATAATTTTCAATATTACTTTTTCCATTTAGTTTCTTGGCTCTGGTGTTATTCTCTCTTCTTATATATTTTATGTTTACTCTTGTATTTAATCTTTGTTGCTGTATTTTACTTTTTATATCTTAGTTGCTATATTTATTTAGTTAATGCTTATTTTTACAATGTGTCAGTAATGGTTATTTACGCTTAATACTCGTTATTCTATTGTTTTATGTTTATATTTGTATTCTATTGTGTTTATCTATTCTTCTGTTGTAATATTAAATGAAACAAGAATTTCCTTCTGGATTATTACAGTTCTATCTGATCTTTAAACTAATGCTTCAACGTGCACCCTCCATTAACGTTAGCGGTTAGCTACGTTAGCGGTTAGCTACGTTAGCGGTGACCCCCGGGACCCCCTGTGACCCCCATGGACCTCCGATCTCGCTCTGTCTCTTTCTCAAAGGATGCTAGGAAATTAGCAAGAGGAGGCTTCACATTTCGTCACAACTTTGGTAAAAAAAATAATAATTTTACCAAATTTTACTATTTTTTTTAAATAATTAAAATAAATTAGGTGGAGGCCAACAGCAAATCACTGCACAATTACTGAAGAGGCCAAACCAAAAAATAAGTAACAAGATTATTGGAGAAGTTCTGAAGATGGAGTTGGGATTCAAGGGGACAACATATATGTGGAAGGGGGAGGGGCTAAAGGTTAAAGGTGAGCTTACTTCAAGGAACACAAAATAAATGAGACCAAGCGCTGCATTCACCAAAGAAAACAATTATGACTTAAATATATTTATATCATGATTACGATGTTATATGATAAATGTAACTCAGCTGCAACAATAAAACAATACAATCTCTAGATTTGTATAAAGTAACAACCATCTAAGAGTCCAGTAATTTAGTCTCATATTAATTAAATATGAAAAAACATTTGAAGGACTCGTGATCTGGAGACGTAAAGTCATAATTATTGAGAAAACATCTCAGAAACGCTTTGAATCTTTAGTGGATGCAACGCGCTCCTGGAAAAGAAGAGAAGAAAAAGCTGAACAACGTTTTGTTTACGTTTTGTGTACAACGTTTTGTTTACGTTTTGTGTACAACGTTTTGTGCACAACGTTTTGTGTACAACGTTTTGTGCACAACGTTTTGTGTACAACTTTTGTGCACAACGTTTTGTGTACAACTTTTGTGCACAACGTTTTGTGTACAACTTTTGTGCACAACGTTTTGTGTACAATGTTTTGTGTACAACTTTTTGTTTACAACATTTTGTGTACATGGTGTTGTTGAGGTTGTCATGAGTAACCTGAAGGCTCTGCAGCTCTGCAACACAAACACTGCCGTGGTTCACTGGCCGGCGCTCAGAGAGCTACTTATTTATTTATGTTTATTAAAACTTGATATTAGGGGGATCTTGTTCCATTCAACAAAGAAGTGAGAATCTTAGATTCTCTGGTTTTTTCATGGACCTGTTACTGGAGTCTGAAGTATGGCGACTGAATACTTCAATATAACCAATACAGCACTTATTTTAATAAATATACATTTGATGATTGAATGTCATTATTGACCTTGAGATCTGTAGCGTGACTTAAATTGAATTCTAACTTTTGCAATTAAATTCAGTTTTAAGCTCCGAAAACATGGCTCTTCAAAATAAAAGTCCTCCTTTAAACTGATTGAGTTCATGTTCGTTTTAATTAATAATCCAAATAAAGTACGTATTCATTTCAGATTAATGATTCAATTTGTTCTTTAAATGAGTTAATAAGTAAAAATTTAAATTTGAGGTTCTTTAAATTATAAAATACAAAATTGAATAAAGCCAATGACATCAACTGTGAGATGGAATAGACAGTAAATTAAATAACGACATGTAAAAGCTCTTCAAAATAAGATAGAATTACATTAAAAACAAATTTATTGACATTTATTTCTAGTAAATTTAAAATTGTTTTCATTTGTGATTATAAATGTAAACCATAAAGTCCATAACTAGTGGCACCTTTCAGACTCCGTACTCTGTTGTATCGCATATTTACTGCCATGGCGTCTCTCAGTTAAACATTTTGTTACATTTTGTTTTAATCGGTTTTATTGGCAATACCACAACAATAATAATAATAATAATAATAATAATAATGCCTTTAGCTTACTCATGAAAGGGGAGAAAACAATCGTTGTTTCTTGTTTTGCTTCTGATAATCTTCATAGAAGATCAGAACATGAGGAGGGAGAGAAACAAAAAGCAAACCGGTGGCAGTCTCACGCCCCGCTACCTTCTCTTCCAGGCTGCAGTCGTTAAACATCAGTGAGAAAGGCGTGACATGCTCCCTTCTCAACTTATCGCCACTCCGTAAGTCGATGGCGTTCTCTATTCGCGTGTTAATTTCCTCGGGGCCGGAGTGGACATGCAAAGCTTGTGCGAGATGGTTGGGAAGCAGATTTATCGAATTTCTCGTTAGGGCGGCCAGAGTCTAAAGGGGGGAAGCACATGCACATAGAATGAACCCGCGGGTCCCGAGGCTTCATTTACAAACAGAACAGGTACGGTCATTACATCACAGAAAGAAAGAAGGAAGGAAGGAAGGAAAGAAAGAAAGAAAGAAAGAAAGAAAGAAAGAAAGAAAGAAAGAAAGAAAGAAAGAAAGAAAGAAAGAAAGAAAGAAAGAAAGAAAGAAAGAAAGAAAGAAAGAAAGAAAGAAAGAAAGAAAGAAAGAAGACAACCAAGGAAACAGGGAAGACCAAAATGCAACGGTTGTTATCGCTGGGTTGCTGAGTCATGCATCGCTCATTCACTCGCAGGATGTTTGCTAGCGTTGATGTTAGCGGCGGCAAAGCTAGCAGGGATCGATGGTCCAGAGGGAGGACGGGACTGAGAACACTCAGAAGAGGACAGGAAATAAAACATAAAAGCATGAAATGGTGGAGAGAAAAAAAAAAACCAGGCAGCCGAGAGAAGAGTCGCACAATACTGGGAGAAACCAAACGAATGCACCAATAAAAAAAAAAAAAGACAATCAATTTGAATTCACCTGTTCAAAACGTTTTGAAAGAAACTCTTGAAGTGCATTATGTCCTCAACCGGAGTTAATATGCACGATGGTAAAAAGTAATTGAAGGACAAAAAGGCTCTTTGGTTTTACAAGAGTCTCCTCGGGCTTTTATTTACCACTTCATCACTTCCTGTCTCGCTCTCTCTGTGAGAAGGAAATACACTGAAGGTCGTAACCTTCCGTCTCCTTTTATCTCCACAGGAAGTCTGACGCTCCGTTAGTCCGTTAAATACCAAACGTGCAGGTGTACAACAACTCGTGGGTAAATACCAAGTCACTTGTTTATCCGTGTATAATTATGTAATTGGCCTTTAAAATACCCTCGAGGGTTATAAAATATGACATAGCTGCAGAGTTCAAACCTCCAGGTCCGTCACGTGACTCCACCCATTAAAAAAACGAGTGTAAAGCTTTATAAGAAGTGACAATAAGACCAAATAGAAACTAAAAAAGGAAAACATGATTGTGCATGGCAGAAAGAGCAATATTGCCAATGATATTGAAAAGCGATCAAAAGTGTTATTGCACACACTTCATTGAAATGCAATATTGCGCAATGTCTGACATGACGTGGTTGTCACAGTTTCAGCCGTCCTGCAGAAGGGGGAGGAGCTATATAGCCACTTCCTGTGGCGTTAGAACAGGAAGAGACAGGAAGTCTATCACTCTCCTGTCTGCAGAACATTTCAGATAAAAGCATAACATCAAGTAATCCTCGACCTTACTTTAAATTCATCAGATGATAATAATAAAGTATAGACTGTCTGGCTACTGGAGTATTAACTGAATGCAAATTGGTCATTTTTGCTGTCAAAGCACAGCACAGATAGGAGAACTCAAAAAGCCCTCAGCTGCATATGAATGGAGACGCGTTTATTACCATTAACATATCTGGAGCAGACGGAGAAAACACACGAGCTTCATTATAATGAAGACAATCGGACGGCGGTTAATGGAATCAGATGACCTCCATTATGGGTTCATGCCATGTGGACCTTATTGTCTGTGCACTTTAGGATGATGTCAGCTGTGTGGAGAACACAGAGGTATCATGTCTGAGTGGAGAAGACCAAAAGTATCCGTTTTAATCAGAGAACCTGAAGTGAGCCTGAAGGGCTCGATAACTGCTACACTGTCAGTTAAAGGATATTAATGTTTAAGTCATATAACATGCACACAACTAGTTCTGGACCCTTCTCTCTCCTGACCACCAGGGGGCGACTCCTCTGGTTGTATAGAAGTCTATGCTTCATGTGTTAAAGCTGCATTCTCTCTCCTGACCACCAGGGGGCGACTCCTCTGGTTGTATAGAAGTCTATGCTTCATGTGTTAAAGCTGCATTCTCTCTCCTGACCACCAGGGGGCGACTCCTCTGGTTGTATAGAAGTCTATGCTTCATGTGTTAAAGCTGCATTCTCTCTCCTGACCACCAGGGGGCGACTCCTCTGGTTGTATAGAAGTCTATGCTTCATGTGTTAAAGCTGCATTCTCTCTACTGACCACCAGGGGGCGACTCCTCTGGTTGTATAGAAGTCTATGCTTCATGTGTTAAAGCTGCATTCTCTCTCCTGACCACCAGGGGGCGACTCCTCTGGTTGTATAGAAGTCTATGCTTCATGTGTTAAAGCTGCATTCTCTCTCCTGACCACCAGGGGGCGACTCCTCTGGTTGTATAGAAGTCTATGCTTCATGTGTTAAAGCTGCATTCTCTCTCCTTGGGGAAAACCGGTAGCTCAAATCTGATTGGTTCATGGCCGTGCTGTGCAATCGGTGGATCTTATTACTGCGCCTGAAATACCAACGTCACAGCACTCCTTTGTGTGCGATCGGAGCCGCTGTCCAACAATCTTTGCATGTTGACAGTTAATTAAAAATCCATGCAGTGGTTTTGAGAATCGATCACTAACCACAATATCGCATGCCTGCATGTGTATCAATAACCGGTTGTCCTTTAACCACAAGGCGGGCGGTTCAATCTCTGAGCGAGTCTCTAAGTGACGAGTATGAAATGAGTCTCACTCTTTCACAACGACCAGGAGCTCCACATTCATGAGTTCAGCACGGACAAGCAGCTGCTGCCGGGTTCATCAAAGGGCATTTTAGGGGAAAGTAGGCGGGACAACATTGACTTGAAGCAGAATACAAAATGACTGCTGGAATGCTTTGAGCATCACACACTGATCATTAATTATCTGAGAATTTATTTTTGTGTTTGTTCCTTCTCAGTTGAGAAAAGTAACTGGATTCAAAACATGGAAATATTTCCCACCCTCAGCCCTCATCCCTCAGCCCTTAACCCTCAGCCCTTAACCCTCAGCCTTCAACCCTCAGCCCTTAACTCTCAGCCTTCAACCCTCAGCCCTTAACTCTCAGCCTTCAACCCTCAGGCTTTAACCCTCAGCCTTCAACCCTCAGCTCTTAACCCTCAGCCCCGTCCTCAACCCTCAGCCTTCAGCTCCGTCCTCAGTCCTTAACCCTTAACCCTCAGCCCTCCACTCCAGACACAAGGGCTCAAAGCCATGCGCCGCACGGCCATGATTGTTTTTGGCGCTTGCCTCCCGAGGACAACGCGGCCTAAAGGGCACGTGCGTCCGTCTCTGACATTTCTCTGTGATGCTGAGCATAGGGAGGAAGTACGGACGTACATGTATGATACGTATTAATAACAGAACATATTTGATGGTGGAAATGCCAACATGTGATGCCAGGAAAAGGGTCTTGGGCCTGACTTCTCATTTCATAATTATATTATTATCATTAAAGTTAGATGATGCTACAGGATCAATGAAGGGGGAAGAAAACACCAGAAAGACTCAAAGGTTAAATAAAAGCTGTCACTACTCATGTGATCAAATATATGGTGCAAATGCTAAAGCAAAGAAAAACATGGGGGGTAAAGTAGAAAAGAAAAAAAAATATATATAAATAAAGATATATAAAAATACATATATATATATATATATAAATATCTATATATGAATATATACACGGAGAGGCAGCGTTCAGCTTTTCTGCTCCACACATCTGAACAAGGTCCCTGAGAGCTGCAGGTCTTCTGAGACCCTCAGAGACCCTCAGCCTCTTTAAAGCCAGACTGAAGACCTTTCTGTTTGCTGTTGCCTTTAATTAAACCAGATTCTGTATCTTACTACTGCATTTTATATCTTAAGCTGCACTGCAACTTTTATTCAATTCTGTATCTATTTATTTTTGCTTTTTAACTGTTTTTTATTGTTTTAATGAATGTTCTTAATTGTTTTTAAATCTTTTATTTTGGATTGTGTTTTTATGCTTTTAATGGTTGTATGTGAAGCACTTTGAATCGCCTTGTGTTGAAATGTGCTATACAAATAAACTTGCCTTGCCTTGCCTTGCCTAAATAGATAGTTAAATACATATATATATATATATAATTAAATGTATACACATATATACACTCACCTAAAGGATTATTAGGAACACCATACTAATACTGTGTTTGACCCCCTTTCGCCTTCAGAACTGCCTTAATTCTACGTGGCATTGATTCAACAAGGTGCTGAAAGCATTCTTTAGAAATGTTGGCCCATATTGATAGGATAGCATCTTGCAGTTGATGGAGATTTGTGGGATGCACATCCAGGGCACGAAGCTCCCGTTCCACCACATCCCAAAGATGCTCTATTGGGTTGAGATCTGGTGACTGTGGGGGCCATTTTAGTACAGTGAACTCATTGTCATGTTCAAGAAACCAATTTGAAATGATTGGAGCTTTGTGACATGGTGCATTATCCTGCTGGAAGTAGCCATCAGAGGATGGGTACATGGTGGCCATAAAGGGATGGACATGGTCAGAAACAATGCTCAGGTAGGCCGTGGCATTTAAACGATGCCCAATTGGCACTAAGGGGCCTAAAGTGTGCCAAGAAAACATCCCCCACACCATTACACCACCACCACCAGCCTGCACAGTGGTAACAAGGCATGATGGATCCATGTTCTCATTCTGTTTACGCCAAATTCTGACTCTACCATCTGAATGTCTCAACAGAAATCGAGACTCATCAGACCAGGCAACATTTTTCCAGTCTTCAACTGTCCAATTTTGGTGAGCTCTTGCAAATTGTAGCCTCTTTTTCCTATTTGTAGTGGAGATGAGTGGTACCCGGTGGGGTCTTCTGCTGTTGTAGCCCATCCGCCTCAAGGTTGTGCGTGTTGTGGCTTCACAAATGCTTTGCTGCATACCTCGGTTGTAACGAGTGGTTATTTCAGTCAAAGTTGCTCTTCTATCAGCTTGAATCAGTCGGCCCATTCTCCTCTGACCTCTAGCATCAACAAGGCATTTTCGCCCACAGGACTGCCGCATACTGGATGTTTTTCCCTTTTCACACCATTCTTTGTAAACCCTAGAAATGGTTGTGCGTGAAAATCCCAGTAACTGAGCAGATTGTGAAATACTCAGACCGGCCCGTCTGGCACCAACAACCATGCCACGCTCAAAATTGCTTAAATCACCTTTCTTTCCCATTCTGACATTCAGTTTGGAGTTCAGGAGATTGTCTTGACCAGGACCACACCCCTAAATGCATTGAAGCAACTGCCATGTGATTGGTTGATTAGATAATTGCATTAATGAGAAATTGAACAGGTGTTCCTAATAATCCTTTAGGTGAGTGTATATATATATCAAAAGCAGTGTGACGGTGCAGTTATCATGGGAGCCGGCAGGCGCACGGCGAAGCGTGAAAGAGGTAAAGACAGAGCCGTGCGGCCGGTAGGCGGAGCCGGGGGTCTGATTTCAGGGCTCGTCTCCGGTGACCTGATGCCCGGCGCCGCTTGAGTCTCCTGGGCGTGATGGCGACAATCAGTCCTGGACAGATACACATATACACATATATACACATATATATATATGTAACAACACAGATAACACAGATAGCGTTCGGCCTCATGCCGACAGGTGACTCCTGCAGCCGCCTGACGGATCACCTGTCACCACAGGTCTGCAAACAGCTGTTTACAGCTGACAGATTTCCTAAAGTCAATAAACTCTGCGTGTCCATGGAGCGATCCAGACTCCATTCAGAAAACAAGCATTTTCAAAGAGCTTTGCTTGTCGTCACAAAGCATGAGTTCAGACTTTTATACAAATCTGCATTATTAACTCCTTATTTCTGCATTGTTTTTTATACGTTTTCTGCAAACCCCTGGACACGGGGAGGCCGCCTGACGTTGTGAACCAGACGGGTTCCTGAAGGAGGACGTGAGGAAAACGTCATTCAGCTGGAACTCAACCTGCTTTTCCTCTGCAGTGACTGTTACATAATGGAACAGAAATAAAACTCTCTCTCTCCCTCTCTCCCTCTCTCTCTCCCTCTCTCTCTCTCCCTCTCTCCCCCCTCCCCTCCCCATTCATTCACTTCCTATCTGTCTGACCCAAGCAGCCCAATATTCCACATTGTCCCCGATCCAGTGAGGCTGAAAACTGAATCGGACTAACGGGACGGGACCCGGAGGACGGAATAACCGCCGGAGAGAGAAGTTATGCGACATGAAAGAATCCTTTGATCTGCAAAACGACGACGCTGACGGCTTTCATTGTGCCGGAAACAAAGAAGTGAAAGGAAAAAACAATCCAAACGCACAAATGCATCAAGTCCTGACAGGCCTGCACCGCCTCACACACACACACACACACTCCGGCCTTGTCCAGCGTTCCTCAGCCTCTGACGACACAACGCTCCCGACTCTCAGGTCTGAGTCACCTCTCGGTGCTCCACCCGGGGCTTTGAAACCTGCCGATGACTAATCGACTTCCTGCGGCGAAGAGTTTGGAAACGTTCCCGATGAGACGCCGTTAAACCGCTTCCTGCTTCTGGAGCGTTTAGTCCAGGCGGCTTGTTTGGTTTCTGGCGCTCACCGTCCACCAGAGAGGTGACAGCTCATCCCCAACCAGTCTGGGGACGCAAATGTGGCCTGAATATTTAGTGTTACCCCCCTAACACACACACACACACACACACACACACACACACACACACACACACACACACACACACACACACACACACACACACAGAGCTATTATGTGTGATGACATATCTGAGTGGAAGTGTGTGTGTGTGTGTGTGTGTGTGTGTGTGTGTGTGTGTGTTTGGCTGGAATGAATCCCAGGCGAGTGAACAAACCCGGATCCGGACCTGCAGAACCCGGATCTTTGCGTCTTGTTGGGTCTGCAGTCTAAGATCAGCAAAAATATCAGGAACCAATCAAAACCCACTTGATTGTGTGTGTTAATGAAAGGAACCGAGGACACATGGGTTAGGTTCCACCAGTAAGATGTCACATCGTCTGCATAGAAAGATCCACTGTTAAAAACCATTGTTCCCACCAACAGGACATGAAAAGGAGAAAGGAGCGCCGGGAAAACCACACAGAGCGCTGATCCACGCTTTACTGTGTTAAAGTGAAGCTGCTCTCACAGGAAGCATCAGGACATTCGCCTTCATGTGCACAATATGATTATTATGGGATGGGCTGTTTGAGTCATCCTTTCCTTCACACGCTTGTTGGTTGTGAGCGTTAAGATGCTCGACTTTAAGAAGTGACTCATTTCAAAGAATGGATCAAGAGTTTGCTGACGACTTCATGGTGTTTATCATGAACCCTCCCTATCTCTCTCTCCCTCTCTCTCTCTCCCTCTCTCCCTTCCTCCCTCTCTCTCTCTATCTCTTTCTCCCTCCCTCCCTTCCTTCCTCCCCCCCCCCTCTCTCTCTCTCTCTCTCTCCCTCCCTCCCTCCCTCCCTCCCTCCGAGGCCTCCGGGGGCTGATGTGTTGTCAAAGGAAAAGAGCGGGAAAGCAGGCATGTGAAGAAGGGATGAAGAGGATGTTTTTAATAACGTTGCCACACAATCAGAAGCTCGTCATCCTCACAGACGGAGAGATGAAAGCCGTCCACTCACTGCCAGTAAAAAGAACATTAAAACAGACGAGAAGATCACGAGCACTGCAAAGAGATCTCCATCTTAAGAAACCACTTCATCCTGCAGATACGGTTATTTTACTCGTTTCAATTTGGTCTTATTGGTACAATCAAGATATTACCATATTTGCTATATAAATACCAGTTGAATGCACAGAACAGGTGTTGCTGTTAAGATGGACATTTCCTTCCTGAGCCATAAAGTGCACGACATGAGCCTGAACCAGGAGCGGTGGACTCACGTTCTGCTTCCCCACGATGTTGTCGAAGGGCAGCTCCGGGCTCCAGGACGCCTCGTTGAAGGTGGTGCTGCTGGCCCGCCGGTCGGCCGAGCTGGCCGCCTCCTTCATGATGTCCTCGGGCAGGCTGAGCGTGCTCTCCTCCGGCTGCTTGATCAGGTAGGTCTCAATGTTGTGGCGGCGCAGGAAGTCGTTGCGGTCCTTCCCGTGGCCCTCCTCCACCTCGTAGTCGCCGTTCAAACAGTCCAGAGCCGCTTTGGAGATGTGGATCCTCCTGGAGCGGGAACAAGGCATCATAGTTTATGATCTTTTAAAGCTTTGGCCACTAGGGGGCAGAAGAACGCCACAACAAGCTGAACACTCGGATCGGACACATTATCGCTTAAAGGTAACGAGAGGAAACAGATGCTCCTTGGTCCAGTAAGACCAAGGAGCTGGTGGTGGACTTCCGCCGGGGCAAACGCTCTCCTCCGCTACCATTGAGCATCCAGGGACTGGACATTGAGATGGTGACGTCTTACAAGTACCTGGGTGTTCACTTGAACAATAGACTGGACTGGTCCGACCACGCACATGCACTTTATAAAAAGGGACAGAGCAGACTCTTTCTGCTGAGGAGACTAAGGTCTTTTGGGGTGCAGGGAGCACTCCTGAAGACCTTCTTTGACTCTGTGGTGGCATCAGCCATCTTCTATGGAGTGGTCTTCTGGTGCAGCAGCATCACGGCAGCTGACAGGAGGAGACTGGACAAACTGATAAACAAGGCCAGCAGCGTGCTGGGGTGTCCTCTGGATACTGTGGAGGTGGTGGGAGACAGGAGGATGATGGCCAAGCTCTCATCCCTGATGAACCACGCCTCCCACCCCATGCAGGACACCCTGGCAGCTCTGCACAGCTCCTTCAGCCACCGGCTGATTCACCCCCGGTGTGTGAAGGAGAGGTACCGCAAGTCCTTCCTCCCTGCTGCTGTCAGGCTGCACAACAAGCTGACCTCCCAGTAGCCCACAAACATTCTGGACTCTCAATACTCTCTGGTGCAATATTTTGGAATATTTTGTAATTTGTATATTCAATATTCTGGTCACTTTAATCCATCCTGGTGCAATATTTTGTAATATTTTGTATATTCAATATTCTGGTCACTTTAATCCATCCTGGTGCAATATTTTGTAATATTTTGTATATTCAATATTCTGGTCACTTTAATCCATCCTGGTGCAATATTTTGTAATATTTTGTAATTTGTATATTCAATATTCTACTGTACATTCAATTTCTTCTTTACTGTTTATTTTTTTATTATGTTTATTACTGTTTATTTATATTACTTGATTTTTATTTTATCTTTACGTACTGAGCAATGCTGCTGTAATCCTGTAATTTCCCCACTGCGGGACTAATAAAGGATTATCTTATTTTATCTTATGCTCGTCTCTAACTGCTCTGAAAGGACCTGAGAGCTCATTGGAAAGGAATTCATCGCCTCACTAAGTTTGCTACCTAAACCTTCCTGAGGATTTATTTTCCTAACCCTAGCCCAGTACTTGTGTTGCCAAGTCTACAAATTACTAGAAATACCGCCTTGTGGTTATTTGCCTCTGACCAGTCGAGTTAAGGTGAGGCTATGACCTTGCATGGTTAAGGTGAGGCTTTGACTTTGACTGGTTACAGTGAGGCTTTGACTTTGATTGGTTACGGTGAGGCTTTGACTTTGATTGGTTACGGCAGTGGTTCTCAAACTGTGGGGCGCGACCCTCTAGTGGGGCGCAGAGGTATTACAGGTGGGGCGCGAGAGGGTTGGGGAAATGTAGATTTTTTTTTTTTTTATTATTTTAAATAATTGTGAAAATGCCCGGATGTGATTTGATCCGCCCATTTTACCGGGGATGCATAGGATGAGACTTGTGCGTACTTGAGACAGCCAATATCCCAGAATGCATTTTGCATTTTCAAATCTGTGGTTTAAATTACGCCGTTACGGTTCCGCATGCGCGACAGCGACAGATCCTTTTGCGAGTTGCGACTCACACTTGTAGACCTAATGGTGTGTTACCCGCGTGAGTTTAGTCGCTCGACTTTATGTGGTTAATTTGCGTCATTCGCTACTGGCTTTACTCGGCGGGGCTTATCTCTGTGGCTTATCTCCGTAAAAACAGTACCGTTTCCCCCATCCACCATTAAACTAACCACTAGTTCTGCTTTAAACTTCTTGTGGAAGTCCCTCTAATGTCGGACCATCAAACGCCCCCGTGTCCGGGTTCATAATATCATCCGTAGCCACACAACAGCGTCTGAATGACGGCCGCTGCCGGCGCTACTTCAGGTGGATCAGCAGCCGTTTGATTCAGCACCGGCCGGACGGCTGTGATGACGCGCAGAGCTTCCTCTGTGAGATCGGCTTTTCTGCTGTTGCCTCTCTCAAAACAAAATACAGATCGAAGCTCAACTTTGAGCATGAATTGAGAGTGGCCGTATCAAATCTACAACCCCGTTTTACAAAGATTTGTAGTGGAAAGCAGGCTCATATCTGCACTAATTTAGTTTAGTTTTGCACCGGTTGCACGTTATTGTTGTTTTGAAAAGAAATGCAGTGTAAAACTCTTTATTGCCAAATATTTTTAACTGGTTTTATTTAGTTTTTCACAGGTTGAACTTTATTGTTATTATCCTGAAAAGATATTCAGTACAAAACATGTTAATTAGGCTATTACAATAAGCTATTTTTGCCAAATATTAGTTATTTTTTTGCACAACTTTGTACAAAGTGATTGCACGTTTTATTTGTTTTTGTCCGATGGAGCAATCTGGTTTACATGAAAGTGACTTACATTTTCTTTGTTCTATTATTAATAAAAGCACAGATAGAGGAGTCACAAAATGTCGTTATTTCAATAAAAATTCAGCATGGACCATTTTGTTACAATTTTGTAGGGGCGGTGGGGCCCGAACATTTTTCGTCCTCCAAAGTGGGGCTTGACAAACAAAGTTTGAGAACCACTGGGTTACGGTGAGGCTTTGACCTTGAACAGTTAAGGTGAGGCTGTGACCTTGAACAGTTAAGGTGAGGGTGTGACCTTGACTGGTTACTGTGAGGCTGTGACCTTGAACAGTTAAGGTGAGGCTGTGACCTTGAACAGTTAAGGTGAGGGTGTGACCTTGACTGGTTACTGTGAGGCTGTGACCTTGAACAGTTACGGTGAGGCTGTGACCTTGAACAGTTACGGTGAGGCTGTGACCTTGAACAGTTACGGTGAGGCTGTGACCTTGACTGGTTACGATGAGGCTGTGACCTTGAACAGTTACGGTGAGGCTTTGACTTTGATTGGTTAAGGTGAGGCTTTGACTTTGATTGGTTAAGGTGGGGCTTTGACTTTGACTGGTTACGGTGAGGCTGTGACCTTGAACAGTTAAGGTGAGGCTGTGACCTTGCATGGTTCGCTCACCCTGGGATTCCTCCGGACTCCAGCTTGTTGGCGATGTCCACGTCCCAGGACCAGACGTCAAACTGCCACTTCCTGAGTCCCAACACACCGCACAGCACGGAGCCCGAGTGGATCCCGATGCGCATGTCGATGTCGTGTTTCGTGCGCGATCTCACATATCTGGTAGAAAGGAAAGAAAAATAATAATCACCATCCGAAGGATCCAGCAAACATTCGAGGGCTAGTGCCTTGCTCAAGGACTCCTGGACAACAGGATGAACCACCAACCCGTCCCATAGCCAGCCTGCTCTTCCTACAGCTGCCTAATGATTGATAATTCATTATAAATTAGACATAACTGGAATAAAACATGCAAAGACACTGGAGTGGTCCTTTAAATTGAATACTACTAATAACAGGGTTTAATATTCTGTTTAAAATTCATATTTAAATTGATAAATTAATTCTGTCTGAATGTGAAAATACATGTTTAATAATGAACATGTATGCTTTAGTAAAATATTAAAATAAATATATATTTAGTTTGTCTCTCCGGGCAGATGTTCGGCTCTCCGTCCCCTGCAGGGTTTACTCCAGGTCACTGTGTCATGAAAGCTTCAGCCTCATGACAGCCTCATGACAGCCTCATGGCAGCCTCATGACAGCTTCAGCCTCATGACAGCCTCATGGCAGCCTCATGACAGCTTCAGCCTCATGACAGCTTCAGCCTCATGACAGCTTCAGCCTCATGACAGCCTCATGACAGCCTCATGACAGCTTCAGCCTCATGACAGCCTCATGGCAGCCTCATGACAGCTTCAGCCTCATGACAGCCTCATGACAGCCTCGTGGCAGCCTCGTGGCAGCCTCATGACAGCTTCAGCCTCGTATCAGCCTCATAGCAGCCTCATGGCAGCCTCATGACAGCCTCATGACAGCCTCATGGCAGCCTCATGACAGCTTCAGCCTCATGACAGCCTCATGACAGCCTCGTGGCAGCCTCATGACAGCTTCAGCCTCATGACAGCCTCATGGCAGCCTCATGACAGCTTCAGCCTCATGACAGCCTCATGACAGCCTCATGGCAGCCTCATGACAGCTTCAGCCTCATGACAGCCTCATGACAGCCTCATGACAGCCTCATGGCAGCCTCATGACAGCTTCAGCCTCGTATCAGCCTCATAGCAGCCTCATGGCAGCCTCATGACAGCCTCATGACAGCCTCATGGCAGCCTCATGGCAGCCTCATGACAGCTTCAGCCTCATGACAGCCTCATGACAGCCTCATGACAGCCTCATGGCAGCCTCATGACAGCTTCAGCCTCATGACAGCCTCATGACAGCCTCATGACAGCCTCAGCCTCATGACAGCCTCATGGCAGCCTCATGACAGCTTCAGCCTCATGACAGCCTCATGGCAGCCTCATGACAGCCTCATAGCAGCCTCATGGCAGCCTCATGGCAGCCTCATGACAGCCTCATGACAGCCTCATGGCAGCCTCATGGCAGCCTCATGGCAGCCTCATGACAGCTTCAGCCTCATGACAGCCTCATGGCAGCCTCATGACAGCCTCATGACAGCCTCATGACAGCCTCATGACAGCCTCATGGCAGCCTCATGACAGCCTCATGACAGCCTCATGACAGCCTCATGGCAGCCTCGTGGCAGCCTCGTGGCAGCAGGCCGTACCTGATGGTCTTGATCATGCTGAGGCCCATCTCCACACAGCAGTGGGCGTGGTCCTGTCTGGGCTCCGGTAGGCCGGACACACAGTAGTAACAGTCTCCCAGGATCTTTATCCGTAGACAGTGGTTCTCCTGCAACAGACACAGCAAGTACACAATACATTTATAAATAACTTATTTTTGGTCAAGATGGAGTGGAAAAGCAAACTTTAGAGGCTCACTTCTTCATATGAAACAACATTTTTATCACATTTTAATCACAATTAGAATATTACATTTTTATATTATCATGACATCACTATGACGACTCGTTGGTTCACCCATGAGGTCACATGCTCCAAACTAAATTTAACAATGTACTGAAACTGACAACAGCTGTTATTTGTAATAAATAATAAACGCGGTCCATTCATCACTCACGTGTGCGAGGCGGTCGAATCGTGCGAAGAGCTCGTTCAACATCCGCACCAGCTCCTGAGCCGACAGCGTCGTGGAGAGGTTCGTGAAGCCTTTGACATCTGCGAAAAGAATGCTGAATAAAATACGGAAATGTCACTTTAATATCCAGGTTCAGCTCTTTAAAATATCCACATATTAATACTCGAAAAGGAATACTTCCCCCGGAATGAGCACAGTGCATCAGAAGTGTTTATCTTACAAAAAACATAAAGGAACATAAGTTTCAATTAAAGTAAATGAATCATTAATCATCAAATTAGTCATTCTGTGAGAAGTATTCCTTTAACGCTGCTAAAACATGAAGTTAACATGAAGTCTTGAACACAGAAGAAACTTTCCTTTCTAACAAAATCATTTAAGTGACTGAAGTCATCGTCACTCATCAGGACGTGAAAGCTGGGAAACCTTCAGCGATCATAATTAATATAGTTATTGTTGTAGTGTCATAATACTTTGGTGTCTATTGAGTTCTGCTGAGGCTGCAGCTTGTGTTTACCTGTCGCCAGGTGACAACAGTCAGTGTCAGGTATCGTTGGTGAGGAACCAGCTCCTCAGAAATCATCAATCAATTTGTTTATACTGGGATGTGAATCCACTACATTAAACACCAACGTTACATTAAGCCCCACCTGATGCCCCATCCCCTGCTACATTAAACCCCACCTGATGCCCCATCCCCTGCTACATTAAACCCCACCTGATGCCCCATCCCCTGCTACATTAAACCCCACCTGATGCCCCATCCCCTGCTACATTAAACCCCACCTGATGCCCCATCCCCTGCTACATTAAACACCAACGTTACATTAAACCCCACCTGATGCCCCATCCCCTGCTACATTAAACACCAACGTTACATTAAACCCCACCTGATGCCCCATCCCCTGCTACATTAAACACCAACGTTACATTAAACCCCACCTGATGCCCCATCCCCTGCTACATTAAACACCAACGTTACATTAAGCCCCACCTGATGCCCCATCCCCTGCTACATTAAACCCCGCCTGATGCCCCATCCCCTGCTACATTAAACCCCACTTGATGCCCCATCCCCTGCTACATTAAACACCAACACGTTGCCTCACCTGACATTCTCGTAGCGGTGGATGTAGATTCTGTGGAACTGATGCTGGAGGTGTTCGTCCTCTACATTTGTCATGTCGTTGATCATTTCTAAAACTACAAAACGTGGCAGGACTGATAAGACCAGTCTCTCCTGTGGGGGAGAAGAAGAAAATACAACGTTATTAGTTCTCTGAAGCAAGAAAATAGACAGCTAACAATCATATTTGGATGTATATATATATATATACATACATACATACACACATGTGTATATTGTACATTTCCCAAGAGGTTAGTGTTATATGGTGAATAACAGATTAAGAGCAATGAGGAATTAAATGTTGACACAAGTCAGTCCAACACAGAGAATTAAACAAGTGAACATGAGTAAAAGAACCTTGTGAAACACGTTACATAAAGGCCTGTCTGGGAGGAATAATTCATACGATGACTCTGCCAGCCTAAGCTCCTGGAGCAGGATCCTCCAAGCCCACAGAAACAACTACGACAACCAAATTTGTCTCCTGGTTTTTCTGCTGACGCAGTTCCACTTGGCAAAAGCAGAAACAGATTTGGAGTGGGAGCCGTGCAGCGTTGTATAGAAGTCTATGCTTCATGTGTTAAAGCTGCATTCTCTCTACTGACCACAAGGAGGCGACTCCTCTGGTTGTATAGAAGTCTATGCTTCATGTGTTAAAGCTGCATTCTCTCTCCTGACCACCAGGGGGCAACTCCTCTGGTTGTATAGAAGTCTATGCTTCATGTGTTAAAGCTGCATTCTCTCTCCTGACCACCAGGGGGCGACTCCTCTGGTTGTATAGAAGTCTATGCTTCATGTGTTAAAGCTGCATTCTCTCTCCTGACCACCAGGGGGTGACTCCTCTGCTTGTATAGAAGTCTATGCTTCATGTGTTAAAGCTGCATTCTCTCTCCTGATCACCAGGGGGCGACTCCTTTGGTTGTATAGAAGTCTATGCTTCATGTGTTAAAGCTGCATTCTCTCTACTGACCACAAG
This sequence comes from Cottus gobio, assembly GCA_023566465.1. Lineage (NCBI taxonomy): Eukaryota > Metazoa > Chordata > Actinopteri > Perciformes > Cottidae > Cottus > Cottus gobio. Next base: position 1,427,791 of record CM042230.1, on the reverse strand, counting down.
GAGGCGACTCCTCTGGTTGTATAGAAGTCTATGCTTCATGTGTTAAAGCTGCATTCTCTCTCCTGACCACCAGGGGGCAACTCCTCTGGTTGTATAGAAGTCTATGCTTCATGTGTTAAAGCTGCATTCTCTCTCCTGACCACCAGGGGGCGACTCCTCTGGTTGTATAGAAGTCTATATAAATGACTCTACTTCTCTCTCGATGTATTCCCTCAGTAAACATTGTAAACATGAGTTTATGTCTCAATCTCTAGTTTCAAGTCTTCTTCAATACAGCATGATGTTCACTTAGTAAATTATGCTCATTTAGAGTCAAACAGACCATAAAGCAGGGGACGCCTTAGGGGCGGGGCTACAAGGTGATTGACAGGTCAACACCAGAGACGTTGCATTACTGAAGTACACAAGTTGCATAACCAAAAACATCGGGTTGGACATGGTCACCTGTTCACCTCTGTGTCTTTCTACTTCAAGACATACAAAATAAATTCGTGGGATACTTATTCCGGTGCATTATTGCTGAGACCAGCTCGTGCACATATCAGGAGTTATGCATACAGATAAAACATTACAGAGGAGATTATCTTCACCTGTAAAATATGCTGCCACTATCTTTAGAAACCAATTGGAGGAATCATTGCCAAAATGAAATAATTGCCCTTTAACATGTATTTATACATGTGTATATAAATATTGATGCTTTTCATAATGCGTGTTAAATGCTTTGCAGCAGAGCAGCTGTTGCAGCTCTGTGGTGTGTTGTTATCGGTCCAGCTGCTGCACCACAAGCAGACGCTGCCGAGAGGCACTGCAGGAAATGTGGATCAGCTTTTTGATTTGAATTCACAGAGTTTGACCCCGTGAGGAGCTCGGGTCAGTTTGGTCCAATGTAACGAATAAAAAAAGGAACAAATTAAAAATGTAACAAATTAAAAGAAAATGTAAAAAAAATGAAACAAATAAAAAAGGAACAATTTTCTCACAGTTGTTCTGAAATACATAACATGCATCAAACAGCAGAGTGATCATATATCTGGTTTCTTTGTCTTGTTGCTCCTCAGCTGACATTCTTTGCAGTGTTTGCTGCAGCCAGGCTGTTTGCTCTGCTGGACTCGGCCTGCGGCGCCTCAGAGTCACGTTAGCTTTCAGAGTCATTAGCGCAGCTGATTTTAGCTGAGGGCCGAAGCCCCCCCCCCCCCCCCAGCAGTTCCATATTCATATTTCATTCGGATTGTGTTAAAGGTCGCTCGAAAAAACGTTGTTCCTTCTTCCTGCTCCTATAATTTGTTTTCATTTTAGCTCTCATAGCGCTTTAATGTTCAATGTAACATCTGAAGTTGACCCACATCTATAATATGTGCTCCTGTCCATCAAACCATTTGGTTTTATTACAAAAACAATGAAGTTTAGTTTATTAAAATATGCATAATTATGGCCAAGAATGATATTCTCAGAATTTATGTGGAAATACAGATAAAAAAAACATTTTATTTACTAATAATAACTGTATTCATATAGCACCTTTCGAACCAGAGTTCACAAAGAGCTTTGATGCTTTAGTTCCACTCGGGCGTCACACGGACCCGTCAGGAGACATCCAGGTTAGTTTAAGGAGTGATGTCATCAGCCGGGTGGCGTTTAACAGTTTGGGTCTTATATTGCGTGTCAAACCTCTGACGCTCCCTGTTCTACACTGTCCTCTGAACAAATAACAAGATAATCTCTAACACAGGACACAAACAGCGGTCTCCTGGGTGAAGGTCCTGTCTCCACTTAAAGAGTCTCAGTTTGGAGCGTAGAGCTGCCGTGTTTATACGTGTAAAGGGCTTTATATTAAAAATGATTTATGGGTAAAAGATTTGGATGAGCACGAGAGTCAACATGTCGGATACAGGACGATACAACATGAAACCTAACTGGTGTTAACATATTCTTGGCCACTTGGGGGCAGCACCAGGAGCTGTAACCAGCGCTGACAGGTGAATATAGTAAACATGTTGGATATGTCCTCTCTCAGGGGTCCGTGAGCAGGTAGAGGGCTCATCACAGCTCGGTGGAGGCAAACAGCTGCTGCTGCAGACGGACGCTGTGGACCAGAAACAGCAAACAGCTGAGGCTGCGGCGCTGACAGGAAGCGCAGCCACGCAGCTTCAGATGCATTTTAATATCAAAACTCGGGTTGGACCGCAGCCCGTCTGCCTGCGTATCAGCCTCACTTCAAGAGGGCTGCTGCTCGCAGCGTGTTGACAGAAGCACCTGATTGGTTTCACATTAAGGAGGTCTGCTCGGGGCCGAGGGCCCATCTCACTCCATTACAACCGTCCCAGAGCGGCCCGGAGCCGAGCGCCTTCCAGGAAACACAACGCCGTAAAAGCTTTTCTGTGGCTTCTCAGAGCCTGACCCTCCACTCCACTGTGTAAACAAAGCCTGTATGACTCAGACTGTGTGCTTTGTGTCTATCTGGGTGTGTGTGAGTGTGTGTGGGTCCACTGATGCAGGGTTTGCGTGACAGCATCGGATCGATGAAGCGTCCACGTTATTCTCGTCTCAGCGGGCTCATTAGCCGAGCTGCTAACGCTCAGTCCTGTCGACTGAGATCCATCAGTCGCTTCGCTCCTTCTATCAAAGTGTCCTCACACTGAGCGGCACGGTACTCTGTTGTGTATTGAAGGTCGTTTAGAGGTCACTGGGACCATCACAGCGGAGAGACCAGACTTCTGCACAGGGCTGAACGTCAGGTCTGAACCAACTGGATCCTCCAAACTGCTGCTAGTATATAGTACACATGAAGAAGTGAACATTTTGAAGTGGACCATGCACCCTGCAACACATTACCATAAAGCAATACTTCCCTCTGAACTACAGATGCCAACCTCACGGTGGCGCTAGAGGAGAAGCCCCTCACTAAGGATCAGACGGATCAGCTATCTGATTTAATGTTGGTTAAAATGCCACGACAGTCCAGAAGCTGCTTTCATGCTCCAGAGTTTCTGTGGTAAATACGGATGTCAAGTCTTCTGAATGCAACAGGCAGCACAACGTCTCTTTGTCTCTTTGCCTCTTCGGCGTGCACTCACCTGTCTCTGGTTCTCCGTCTCCAGCCGCAGCCGCGCCTCGATGCAGCGCCGCGTCTCCAGGAAGGCCTGCCGCTGGGCGCGGTCCGACAGGTAGCTGATGAAGATGCCGGCGGTGTTCATGCACATGAAGAGCACCGCCTGGGCCGCGACCTGAGACACAGAGAAACGGAGGGTGAGAACACACACACACACACACGCACGCACACACGCACACGCACAAATGGATTTATTTTATTTTGTCATGCCACAAATCTGCCCATCCCAGATTGAATAGCAAGACAAACTATACAAATAGAATTTAACTATATTCAATAACCGTTTAGTTTGCTACTGTGTTTGTCTGATGTTGTGTGTTGCATGTCTGTTGGTGTGTGTGTGTGTGTGTGTGTGTGTAACAGCGTGTGAACATCAGCTGTTGGGTGGAGCAGCACTACCAGCTCGGTTCTCTACTTTAAGATCTATAGACTCTTTAAACAAAGAATGCAGGCTCTGAGGCTCGATGACGTCACGCTGGTTGTCTCTGACGCGTCACTGCAGCTCTGCAGAGCCGCAGACGTCTGTAGCGTTGATCAGTGAGTCTCATGGTCAGTCAGCTGTTTAACAAGCTCCAATAAGCAGAAGAAGACACGCAGCCAGCCGCTACCTGGAGCCAGAGTCATGGAGACGGATTTAAAACGGAACAATGAAGACGAAAGTGTCACGAGAGTACAGGTTTTAGGACCCAAATGCAGACCACAAACAGTTAAAAAGGGATTAACAGAGGTTTATTGTGACAGTAGCGTGTGAGCTGAACTGTGTGTGGGTCCCGTGGCCCGACACTGGAGGCTGGCAGAGAGGCAGGATGCTGACCAGTGTGGAGCCCATGGTCCGACACTGAAGTCTGGCAGAGAGGCAGGATGCTGACCGGTGTGGAGCCCGTGGTCCGACACTGAAGGCTGGCAGAGAGGCAGGATGGCTGACCGGTGTGGAGCCCGTGGTCCGACACTGAAGGCTGGCAGAGAGGCAGGATGGCAGACCGGTGTGGAGCCCGTGGTCCGACACTGAAGGCTGGGAAGGGGAGCAGAAGAAGGGGAGCAGAAGACAAACAGCAGAGGACAAACAACAGACCAACACTGAGGCCTGCAGACGCAGGGCAGATATAGTCCCCTGAACAAGATTGGCCGCAGCTGCGTGCCAATCAGGGATGTGGCCGTGGGAGGTGTGTGGAGGCGGGACAGAAAACAAACGATGAACACCTGGTAACACAACAAACAGACACAAGAGGGGAGGAGATTTGGGAAAAACAGGTTACACACACCAGGTCAGACAGGGATCCTGACAGTACCCCCCCCTTAAGGGGCGGATTCCAGACGACACAAACAAAAGAAAAACAGAAGAAACCAGGAGAACACCAGGAAGTGGACTTGGCGGAAGACCAGGGTGGGTGGAGGGGAGCCGGCGGAGGGATCAGGGTCACAGGGTCAGAAACAGTCAGGGGGCTGGGCCGGAGGACGGCCACCAGGCGGACAGGTGCGCTCTGGGGGGCGGGCCGGAGGACGGCCACCAGGCGGGGGCTCCGGAAAGTCAGGCAGAGGCTCCAGAGAGCAAGGCGGAGGCTCCGGGGGTTCCGGAGACTTCTGTGGCTCCGGGGGTTCCGGAGACTTCTGTGGGCTCCGGGGGTTCCGGAGACTTCTGTGGGCTCCGGGGGTTCCGGAGACTTCTGTGGCTCCGTAGAGAGGGGCTCCGTAGAGCGGGGCTTCGGAGACGAGGGCTCCGTAGAGCGGGGCTTCGGAGACGAGGACTCCGTAGAGCGGGGCTTCGGAGACGAGGACTCCGTAGAGCGGGGCCCGGCGGGACTGGGCTCGGGACGGGGCTCGGGACGGGGCCCGGCGGGGAAGCTGAGAGGACACAGGCCTGGAAGCGGCACGGTGGCGGAACACGGGACCGGGGCTGGCAGCGGCGCAGTCGCAGGATCCGGGACCGGGGCTGGCAGCGGCACAGTCGCAGGATCCGGGACCGGGGCTGGCAGCGGCGCAGTCGCAGAAGCTGGGACCGGGGCTGGAAGCGGCGCAGTCGCGGAAACCGGGACCGGGGCTGGCAGCGACGCAGTCGCAGGATCCGGAACCGGGGCTGGCAGCGGCGCAGTCGCAGAAACTGGGACCGGGGCTGGAAGCGGCGCAGTCGCGGAATTTGGGAACACCAGAGGTGGGGGCTGCTCTGGGGATTCCAGAGGCAGGGGCTTGAGAGATGAGGTTGCGGGAGCCGGCGGAGACTGGAGTGTCCGAGCCAGTTCCCGCACCATGCGGCCAAGATGGAAAATATCCGCCGCAAGGGAGTGCGTTCCCAGCTGCATCTCCTTGAGTTCCTGGAGGTACCCCTCCATCCCCGTGCCAAGTTCGGCCAGCTTAGCGTCCTCGGTGGTTGCTGGGTCCATGGGTGGTCGGTCTGTTCTGTCACGGGAGTACAGGTTTTAGGACCCAAATGCAGACCACAAACAGTTAAAAAGGGATTAACGGAGGTTTATTGTGACAGTAGCGTGTGAGCTGAACTGTGTGTGGGTCCCGTGGCCCGACACTGGAGGCTGGCAGAGAGGCAGGATGGCTGACCGGTGTGGAGCCCGTGGTCCGACACTGAAGGCTGGGAAGGGGAGCAGAAGAAGGGGAGCAGAAGAAGGGGAGCAGAAGAAGGGGAGCAGAAGAAGGGGAGCAGAAGACGGGGAGCAGAAGACAAACAGCAGAGACAAACAACAGACCGACACTGAGGCCTGCAGACGCAGGGCAGATATAGTCCCCTGATCAAGATTGGCCGCAGCTGCGTGCCAATCAGGGATGTGGCCGTGGGAGGTGTGTGGAGGCGGGACAGAAAACAAACGACGAACACCTGGTAACACAACAAACAGACACATGACAGACACAAGAGGGGAGGAGATTTGGGAAAAACAGGTTACACACACCAGGTCAGACAGGGATCCTGACAGAAAGTGCTACCGGACACACGAAGTAGGGCTTTGTGTCCGGAGGTAAGGAGGCGGAGCCCTGAGCCCAGTGTGTGGAGTGGGGCTAACGCTAGCCACGCTAGTCTCGCTAGCAAACGCTAGCCTCTCTAGCCTTGCTAGCAACACTAGCCTCGCTAGCAACACTAGCCTCGCTAGCCAACGGTAGCCTCGCTAGCCAACGCTAGCCTCTCTAGCTAACGCTAGACTCGCTAGCCAAGGCTAGCCTCTCTAGCCAACGGTAGCCTCGCTAGCCAACGCTAGCCTCTCTAGCTAACGCTAGCCAAGGCTAGCCAAGGCTAGCCTCTCTAGCCAACGGTAGCCTCGCTAGCTAACGCTAGCCTCTCTAGCTAACGCTAGTCTCTCTAGCTAACGCTGGCCTCTCTAGCCGACCCTAGCCTCACTAGCTAACACTAGTCTCTCAAGCCAACACTAGCCTCTCTAGCTAACGCTAGCCTCGCTAGCCAACACTAGCCTCTCTAGCTAACGCTAGCCTCGCTAGCTAACGCTGGCCTCTCTAGCCGACCCTAGCCTCACTAGCTAACACTAGTCTCTCAAGCCAACACTAGCCTCTCTAGCTAACGCTAGCCTCGCTAGCCAACACTAGCCTCTCTAGCTAATGCTAGCCTCGCTAGCCAACGCTAGCCTCTCTAGCCGACCCTAGCCTCGCTAGCTATCACTAGCTAACGCCGCCCTGAAGGCTTCCAAGCAGAAGCGGCATCTAAAGACCAAACACCCAGCGCGTGTGGAAGCCGGTGGGTTCTTCAAGGGAAAGGACAACACTACAAAAGGTCTGTAGTCTCTCACTGGCAACTCACAGATATGAACAACTTCTGGTTCTGCTAAAATAAAGACTGCTGAAGCATTTCATTCACAGATTATACGGCTATATTTTAATTTGCACTTTATTTAAATATTATTTACAGTTTATTTAAATTGAAAATTATTATTTTGAATTGTGTGCACACTTGTAGGAAATGTTGACCGTATCATAATTTGTATGCATATTCTTCAACTCTAAGCTGTATAAACTTGAATGCCTGTTGGATTTAAGCATGTCAGCTGATGTGTATGTATGTAATGCCTCATGGTGGCATAAGCAGATCAAACCCTATATCAGGATGTGCATAATTATTAGGCAGCAGCTTTTCCTCGGGAGATTTAACTGACTCTGAAAAGTTAAAAATATACAATAATAATACAATTAATTCTCAAAAAAACGACTTATTTTATTACCACATATTATTTATTTTAGAGTCCCCTTGTTTTAGTAGAAAAAAAGCATTTGGAAGAAGCACAGAGCTGATGTAACACTCTGCAACATGACCGCAGTCCTCCTCTCTCTCTCTCTCTCTCTCTCTCTCTCTCTCTCTCTCTAGATGTTACATTGAACTGTTATTGTGTTCCAAATGATCAGCTTAGAAGAATGACAGTGTTTATCTGTCTTACTCTCGTGGGGAGGAAGTGTGTGTGTGTGTGTGTGTGTGTGTGTGTGTGTGTGTGTGGCCCCAGAGTGTAGGCGAGTCTGGGCACGCTGACCAAAAGGTCAGCGTTGACTTATTGTGTCATGTGGGTGGCGAGTGACACACCTGTTGTTGTTGTTGTTGTGGTGGATCAATGATATGATATAGCGATGACATACCCCGCACCACGTTTCCCATCAGCCCCGGTAATGTGAGCATGTGACTCGTGTTTGTCTCCGAGAGTCAATGAAAAGGCGGCGTGTGTTTAAAGCTTCTTTTATAGCTCCTGCGTCGGCCTCTTCAGACGCACATCAGAGGGATGCTGATTAAACGTTTCATTGCTCCCCGTCTGATGTCTCGGGTTCTCTCCTCTTTCTTTCTTTCCGGAGGAGGAGGTGGAGGAGGAGGAGGAGGAGGAGGAGGGAGGAGGCTCTCGCTCAGACACTCGAGGCCCGATTGTGCGACGGGCTCAATTGTGTTGGATGATAAAAAGCTCCAACAGACAGTTCAGTGTCCTCCGTTCTCCTCGGCGGTACGATTGCTGCACTGAGAGCACATTTCAAGAGGAGGGAATTGAGCATGAAGAGGGTTTTTCTGATTCCTCTCGCTCTCGACAGCTCGACGCTGTGTGGAGAGCTAGTTGACATTTTAAAAAAAGGGGGCTTTCCCCGACGGGTCTCTCCGGCGCTACCGATCGATGTCAGAGTCAGCGGAGAGGAGAGGCCGGCGGCTGGTTTGAGGACGCGACTCAACGCTCGGCAGAAAGATTCAGGCCTCAAAGGCTGTTTTGTGTCTGCGGAGCTGATCCTGAGTCTGTTTGAGATGCTTTACTGGATACAGCTGTGTCTGTGTTCACGTTCAAGACAACTTCAACTAAACTCTCACTCCAACGCATCAGCGGTTGATGTTCACATTCATTCAAAAGATTTGGCTGAAAACATTCCCAGCCGCCTACATTACCCACAATGCAACATGGTCACTGACAGTTCGGTCAAAGATTCAGGTTAGCTGGTTAGACGTTTAGTCGGTTAGCCAGTTAGCTAGTAAACGCCAAAAAAATAACATTGATTTATTTTCTATTCATGTAAGTTTACAAATATTCTTCCTTCTCCAACAGAAGGACAGATTTGGAAAATTAGATGTTTCTGATGCCGTCAAAGATTTGGTTCCCGTTTTAAAATATCTGTAGCAGCAACGAGACTTTTAAATGGTCAAGAACATAATAAGTGCTGCAGGAAAACCTGCGTTTTACCGTAAATAAAAAATGACTCTTTCGTAGTGACTTTGTGGCCGTGTTTTGTTTCCTTTAAGCCACACAGGGAGCGTCTTCCTCCCTGAGGCCCTTCACGGTAGCTGGCGGAGCCTCGCGGCGCTTTACGGTGAGTTACTGTGAACCGCTCCCAGGACGCCGTCGGCGCTGATTCAATTTCCAAGGCCCCCCCACCCCCACCCTTGGGAGACCAATATTAAAAACCCCATAAGCTGCGGCAGCCGTGGCGGCGTCCATGTTGTTTTTGGAGAAAAAAAGAGCGGCGCCATAAAGGGCATCAGCATGGAGACTGCCGGTGCACTCATTAAAGGGAAATGCCAGTGATGTGGATGCTTTTAACAAGGCATCATTAAGAGCAGCGGGCCGGGGAGAGGAGCAGCTTACAAACAGCTACATGGAAAATAATGAGGCTGAGGTTAATAATAGTAATAATTATCGTAATGTTTTCAATGTGAATCAAGAGTGACATATTCAGCGTGACACGGGAGATAAACACAAGTCTGTCCTCCAGATTTAACACTGCAGAAACAGAAGACAGATTTAGGAGACGGGCTGATTAATAAATAACACGGCAAAATGATTTGACAGCCAGAACAGAAACTTACTTCAATAATTCAGAGCGATCAGTTACTCAAAGCACAATGACGACACGTATAATTAATTAATGGAGGATCTCTGTTGGTTTAGTTGTTAAACCTAACTGTTGGTTTAGTTGACTTAACCTAACTGTTGGTGTTGCAGCTAACCCTAACCTAGCTAACCCTAAACCTAACCCTAACCCCTTTTGCCCCCTAGTGCCAGTGCTCCTCTTGGTCCTCTTCGGAGGACCCCGCCCCTTACCTAACCTAACCTAACCTAACCCAACCCTAATCTAACTCTAATCCTAACCCTTCACAGTCGTCTGCCGACGACTAGATGAAGACGTTCTGCAGTCAACACGGCCGTCAAGATATATTACATTTTAAATTTAACTTCGCATGGACGGCCCCCATTAATAATTCATGCAATATCACTGTGATGTTTGCAGAGAGACTTTTGAAGAAAAACAAACTAAAGCTCTGTTTTCTCTCGTGGAGAAGCTGTCAGGATGTAATCCACCAGCTGTGGTCAGCGTCTCTATTTTAACTGGATTAAAGCCGCTGCGACTGGAATGAGGCGGATCTGAGCGTCATCTTCTGTCGCATGAAGAATGAGTGAGCTCACACCTCCTGGGTTCACTGGCCGTATCAAACAGCTCCAGACTACCGAGACCCCATCAGTCTTCCTAAATAACCTAAAATGAAATACATGAGAATCAGAACCTTAACCTAACTTTATAGACACTTAACTGGAGAAATATCTATAAATCGGGTAATATTCATACTTGATTACCAAAATGTTCAGTCCTATTATTATCTATTCAATGTGCTTCACTTAAAACAAATAAAAGCATAACAAAATGATGCATTTAAACATTAAGAACAGCTAAAGAATAGCATTAAAGTGACATTTTAAGAAATAAACAGTAGTGAAATGCAGAAATGTATCAATATCCTTGAATCTGGTTCAATTAAAGGCGACAGCAGACAGAAAAGATTTAAAGGGACATAACACATTATTATACTTGTTTTAACCCAAACCATGATCTCTTCTTCCACCGAACCCAGGAGTCTAAAGAGACCACTTTGGTCCACGTGGACCCCCAAAACCACCAGAATGAAAGCTTTAAGCCAAATGTTCAGCTGAGTTATTTCTCTTTGCTTCGCTACATTTGACCTCCAATGCATTTATTTGTTTCCACGTTTAGCTTCTTCATCAGATTTTACTTAAACATGTACGATCAAGCTATTAAATTTGTAATGTAATGTACATTTTGGGATAAATTAGTTTCTTAGAGCATAACAACCTTTTGGTATCGTTGTGCAGTAAACGGGGGTTCTCTTCCCTCCCACGGCACATCGGAGGTTCTCTGTGAGAACATCAGAAGGTTGCATTCGAGCACTCTTTGTTCTTTAATTCCATTTCCAAAACCACACGGCTCTGCGCCCCAAATCCGATTCCCGTGGCATGTGACCTATATGCGTTACCATGCCGATGTCTGATGTCATTCAGTGGAGACGATCGTCAGTTTTTCGGCGTTCCTTGTTTCCCTCTCAGTCATCGTCAGCGGCTGACAGCGAGTGAAAGGGTTCTGAAATGTTTTGTTTTAGTTTTGCTGTGTTCTCTCTGGACAGGAAGTGATCTCATTAAGGTCCCACTACTTCCAGCGGGTCCTCTATATACCCCTGTCTAGTCCTGGTTCTCTATAGACCTCAGTCTAGTCCTGGTCCTCTATATACCTCAGTCTAGTCCTGGTTCTCTATAGACCTCAGTCTAGTCCTGGTTCTCTATAGACCTCAGTCTAGTCCTGGTCCTCTATATACCTCAGTCTAGTCCTGGTTCTCTATAGACCTCAGTCTAGTCCTGGTTCTCTGTAGACCTCAGTCTAATCCTGGTCCTCTATATACCTCAGTCTAGTCCTGGTTCTCTATAGACCTAAGTCTAATCCTGGTCCTCTATATACCTCAGTCTAGTCCTGGTTCTCTATAGACCTCAGTCTAGTCCTGGTCCTCTATATTCCTCAGTCTAGTCCTGGTCCTCTATATACCCCTGTCTAGTCCTGGTTCTCTATAGACCTCAGTCTAGTCCTGGTCCTCTATAGACCTCAGTCTAGTCCTGGTTCTCTATAGACCTCAGTCTAGTCCTGGTCCTCTATATACCTCAGTCTAGTCCTGGTCCTCTATATACCTCAGTCTAGTCCTGGTTCTCTATAGACCTCAGTCTAGTCCTGGTCCTCTATATACCTCAGTCTAGTCCTGGTTCTCTATAGACCTCAGTCTAGTCCTGGTCCTCTATATACCTCAGTCTAGTCCTGGTTCTCTATAGACCTCAGTCTAGTCCTGGTTCTCTGTAGACCTCAGTCTAATCCTGGTCCTCTATATACCTCAGTCTAGTCCTGGTTCTCTGTAGACCTCAGTCTAATCCTGGTTCTCTGTAGACCTCAGTCTAATCCTGGTCCTCTATATACCTCAGTCTAGTCCTAGTCCTCTATAGACCTCAGTCTAGTCCTGGTCCTCTAGACCTCAGTCTAGTCCTGGTCCTCTATAGACCTCAGTCTAGTCCTGGTCCTCTATAGACCTCAGTCTAGTCCTGGTCCTCTATAGACCTCAGTCTAGTCCTAGTCCATTCTGCTATTTCTGGCAAACTGCATTTGACTTGATATTGGGACATCCTAAATATGAATAGTATACAGGAGCATGAAACAATCATCTCCAGTGAAGGTTCTGACCTTTTTAAGCGTTCAACTAAATCCCACCTGCAGCTCTAGATGTAAAGAAGTCACTTTTAGAGAAAATAAAACAACCTAAAGAAGACATTTCTGAGAGTCACTGGAGGTCACCTGGACACAGGAGAGGAGGAGGAGGAGTCACGTATGTGGCTCTAGACATCCGGAGTGGTTCCATAGTGACCTCTGACCTCTGACCCCTGACGAAACCCTCTGTGAGGTCCGGCAGAAGAAGCGACGGTGACATTTCCCGTCAGCGCCGCGGCCCGATGGCCTCTTTAATGTCACTTCATGGACGTGACGTCACGCCTGCTGTTCCCTCGGCCAGGAAGCGGCCGTAAACAACTCTGATGGATTGATGAGCGACTGCAGCAGAGGCCTCAGAGTGCTGACGCGTACGAGCTTATCAATGTTTCTTCATAAGGTTGATTTACTGCTATCACTAACGGCGTCCTCCCTCTGGACCCCGTCTGCACCAGTCAGCATCACACCACACGGGAGCTCCTAATTCTCTGGAGATCTGGGATGTTTTTTTAAAATAGTTGTTTTGATCCTGATCCCAGAATCAGAAAAGTCTACGATACATTATGAACGCACGTGGCACCGATCCGATATCACGTTTCACGCTACACAGGAACAACAACAACGACAACAACACGTATCGGCCCCTATCTTCATGTGTTAAAGCTGCTTTCTCTCTCCTGACCACCAGGGGACGACTCCTCTGGTTGTATAGAAGTCTATGCTTCATGTGTTAAAGCTGCATTCTCTCTCCTGACCACCAGGTGGTGACTCCTCTGGTTGTATAGAAGTCTATGCTTCATGTGTTAAAGCTGCATTCTCTCTCCTGACCACCAGGGGGCGACTCCTCCGGTTGTATAGAAGTCTATGCTTCATGTGTTAAAGCTGCATTCTCTCTCCTGACCACCAGGGGGCGACTCCTCTGGTTGTATAGAAGTCTATGCTTCATGTGTTAAAGCTGCATTCTCTCTCCTGACCACCAGGGGGCGACTCCTCTGGTTGTATAGAAGTCTATGCTTCATGTGTTAAAGCTGCATTCTCTCTCCTGACCACCAGGGGGCGACTCCTCTGGTTGTATAGAAGTCTATAGAAAATGACTACTTCTCGCTTAATTTATTCCCTCTGTAAACATTGTAAAAATGATTATATTTTTATAGATTAAATATATCTTAACATTAATAGTTTTAGCTAGTGTCAGGAAGTTAAACTGTTCATAACTCATCTCTAACATATGTTTTCATATTAATGTGAAAACATCTCCTTCAAACTGGATTTATTCGAGTTTCTCACCAAAAGTTATATTTCACATGTGAATACATCAGGACAATGTTATCGTTCACTTTAGTCCAATACTCATATTTACTGAATTGAGCGTATGAATTCTTTCCCCCACCCGTCTACGGTCTCAAGGAACCTCTTTCAACAGCTTCTGCATCAGAAGTTTAAATATCACACTCGATGAAAGTGCACTCCTAAATGGTCCGATCCCAACGAGGGAGCCACTTCTCAGTCTCACTGGCGAGGACACATTTGGCCGTGATGACTCTGTAACACTTTCTAAAAGCTAATGGTTTTCCCGCCGGCAGAATCATATCACACATGACAGATAGTCGTTGTTGTGTAATACCAGGGTGTCAACCTGCAGACGGGGACCCGGGGCAAATTCACAGGGAGCTTGGCAGTTTTCATTGGCAAGTGTCAAACGCTGCGTTTGGGTTCCAGCGTTGAAAGCAGCGCCGACGTCTTCTGCCGAGCACAAAGTGGCTTTAACGCCGCTTTCCCTGACGAAGCCAAACTCATGATGGAGTCATGAACTGCAAAAAATCTATGATGTTAAAGCTAAAATCAGAACGGGAAACAATTAGAGCTAGTTGCATTTGAACGCATCACAATAACTAACTATATAGATGTTTACTGGATAGAGCTTGAATGCATCAGAATAACGTTATAATTAAAAAATATATATAATCTTGCCTAATACACATCTATTATTATTTTGTTCACACATAACAAGAAAAACTGTTGATGATGGAAATATTAATGAGCGAAAACGAATTCAAAGCACCCGTCGTTCTCGAATGAATTATAGTTTCAGACGTTGGCGGAAGTGGAAAAAAAAAAACGGGCTCAGAAAACGTATCTTGTACCTAAAAGTCGTTCCTCTGCATCCTAACATGGTGTTCACCACCAGAGTTGAACACAGACGCCGTTTGTTAATTTTCACGAGTACCTGCTGCTTTTTTTTCACATTTCAAACAGATAACAGTAATCCAGAAGTAATCTCATTAAAAGCTGACCCCAGAGGAGCGCTGCTGCCCGCTGCTATGAATAGATTACAGCCGGGAGGTAATCCCGTCTGAAATCATCCTCAATGTGAAGAATAAGCCGAAAATCACCCTCACTTTAAGCCTAAGACCTCACTCAATGTGTTCCCGACTCCAATAGGACCAATGTTGCATATCAAGCCCGTTTATTTTAATCTGTGGAGTCAACACAGGAGAGCGTCACAGAAAACAAACATCATGTTGTCAGATCTGTCGAATATTCATAAATAATAAAGAGTACGGTATGTTTTCACGTGATTTTTACAACCCAAAAGAAACCTAAAGTACTTCTTTAAAAAATATAAATTAAAGACAGATGTTTTTGTAATTAACTGTTGGTTTAGTCGTCTAAACCTAACCGTTGGTTTAGTCGTCTAAACCTAACCGTTGGTTTAGTCGTCTAAACCTAACTTCTGGTTTAGTTTTAAGGTCACCATGATGTCCGGCTGCGTGGCCAAACAAAAGAGGAGCAGCAGCTGAGTGTCGAGTCAGCGCTTGGCAACAAAACCTGAATGACTTGCAGGTAAATGTGAAGGTCGGTCACCGCTGCTGAAAAACAGCGGATCCATGCGGATCCATGCGGACGCATTTCAGTGTCCAGAGGTGACGTCTGAACTAAGAAAGCAAAGGAATGAGCGTCAGTGACAAGAAGAAGAAGAAGAAGAAGAAGAAGAAGAAGAAGAAGAAGAAGAAGAAGAAGAAGAAGAAGAAGCTGTGAAATAGCTTCCACATCCCTGAAGAGTTTTCCAGAAGTGTCATCTATCAGATCAGGATGCTCCTCTGGCTCGTACTGCACAAAGAAAAGAAAAGGTCCTCGAGCGGTCCATCGATCCAGAGCCCAGACTGGGGGTCTGAAACTCAGACAGCCGGGACGAGGCCGCAGGAAGAGCCAAGGTGACCCCCCCAGACCCCCAGACCCTCATCCAGTCTGCCTCTACCGGACCTGAGAGGCTGAGCAGGGCCACAGTGTCTGGTACATCCATTGGAACCAACAATGAGCCGGAGACTCCTTCATATGCTCTCTGCTCACGTCACATGGTGCCCCCCAGAGAGCAAAGCCCCTGATCATCATCTGATACCAGTATTGATCACTCGTCACCAAGGAGGACGATTGGCTTTTAGATGCTTTAGAAACGGGAGGTCTTCAAAAGAAATCCATATTTGAGCAGATCTTTAGCACTCACAGCAAAGTGTTTACAGGATATTCAACCTTTTAAATAATAAAGCATTTATTACTTTACAGGGCTTCTAAAAAGACGACAAAGTGTCCATGAATATGAGATATGAGTTTATGGTTCATTACCGTCCGGTTGGTTTCTGGTGTTCTACCGGTCTCACTGAACCCAGAGCCCGGTCCACTGGTGGAAGGGTTGTTTTTGGATGGCAATAATGATGGATTGAAGCAGAATATTACGTCAGATTAAAAAACATTTTCATGAGTAAAGCAGGAAAACAATGCGCCACTCACTTTAGAACATGTGTTGTTGGTCATCGCTGCTTAATGTTTACAGCGCGGTAGCTTTATTAGCTTTATTAGCTTTCATAAGAACAGTTGCAGCTGCTGGGATGTCGGTTATGTGCCCGATGAAAAGGCAGAAAATCATGAATGTCCAAACACGCATGTAGCATGTAGCTACTAGCATGTTTCAGTCTGGACAGCTGAGGTTCTCTGTAAACAAATTATATTTTGTGGGTCGAGACTCAAACATACGACTTAAACTTATTTGCAGGAAGATTTAATAACATTGCAGAATCTTTAGAAGACACTTTTCTCTCCTGGTGTTTGTGTGTTTTAATAACACTTGCTGATTTCCAAATGGATGAAAAGTGTTTATTTCTTGCCCCGATTTGGGGGTTTATTCACGAGGAGAATAAGAATGAAGGACACTAAAAGCTTTTACGTCTACGGCAATTTTGGGAAAAAGCTTTCAGAGGTCACAGAGCAACAAAAAAAACACGTTGCCGAAAAAAAAAAAAACTAAGCCATGAAAAAGCTGAAAAACCCTTCATTAAATATTAAGAGCGGCTGAGTGCAGTGTCTGGTAACGACGGCAAGATGGGCCGAGATCAAGCACATGACACCAGAAGGAGGAGGAGGAGGAGGAGGAGGAGGAGGAGGAGGAAGGTGAGTGGAGAGATAAAGGAGAGAGAGGATGGAGGGGGCAAATTATTGTTTCCGTCTGACTCACTGGATGCTGCACTCCTTCCTTCCACTGTGTCTGGGCTTAGCTCCGCAGGAAGGACAAAAGGGCCGGAGTGGTTTACTTCTATAACAGGATGAGGACGTGTGGAAAAGTCTGGCTCGACGATGTGTGTTCATAAAGATGCTCAACACTTGGCCAATGACGTCATCCTCTGGAGGTTTCACCCCCAGAAGGAGTCCCGGTGGTCCGAGAGCCCGTTCACCCAAAAGCAGAAAGACAACCCGCCACCGGCCAATAGAAGATGTTTTGATCGGGTTTGTCCACGGAGTCTAGCAAAAGCACAACTTTAAATATTGTTTTGGAGAAATGTGTAACAAAAAGCATGTTTCATATCCCTGAAAAATCACTTTGCTTTCAATGGAGGATTTAGAAAAATTGGAGTTTAGGGAACAGCGTCGGAATACTGAAGATAAAAACTCCGACTCCGGTGTTCTTTAATGACTTTTAGAGGTTTTTGTAATTCATCCATGAATATTGCACCCTTTGAAGAACACAACAGCTGTACATTCCTGAGCGTTGGTTGTGTTGTGTTTGGTTGTGTTTGCATCAGGAGGAACGCACACAACCAAACTGTCTTTATGAATCCAGTTTGTGTCGTATCGGAGCGACGGCCTTCAGAGCCAAGGAATAACGATCCATGAAAACCCAGCGGTCCGGACAGCGTTCCCTGGGATGTCTGTGTGGAGGAAACCCGACTCCTCCCAGAGCTGAGCCGGCCTGAACGTAACAAATAAAAGTGCTTCATTCTGATTGGCTGCAGTGAATGGAATCTTTAAATGAACAAAATACTATTTTCAGGGCACCTGGAGGCCAAGACATTGAAACGCATGCATCCTCCATCCTCCATCCTCCATCCTCCATCCTCTATCCTCTATCCTGGATCCTCTATCCTCCATCCTCCATCCTCCATCCTCCATCCTCCATCCTCTATCCTCCATCCTCCATCCTCCATCCTCTATCCTCTATCCTCCATCCTCCATCCTCTATCCTCTATCCTCCATCCTCCATCCTCTATCCTGGATCCTCTATCCTCCATCCTCCATCCTCTATCCTCCATCCTCTATCCTGGATCCTCTATCCTCCATCCTCCATCCTCCATCCTCCATCCTCTATCCTGGATCCTCTATCCTCCATCCTCCATCCTCCATCCTCCATCCTCCATCCTCCATCCTCTATCCTGGATCTTCCATCCTCCATCCTCTATCCTCTATCCTCTATCCTCCATCCTCCATCCTCCATCCTCTATCCTCTATCCTGGATCCTCCATCCTCTATCCTCTATCCTGGATCCGCTATCCTCCATCCTCCATCCTCCATCCTCTATCCTCCATCCTCCATCCTCCATCCTCTATCCTCTATCCTCTATCCTCTATCCTCCATCCTCCATCCTCTATCCTCTATCCTCCATCCTCCATCCTCCATCCTCTATCCTCTATCCTCCATCCTCCATCCTCTATCCTGGATCCTCTATCCTCCATCCTCCATCCTCCATCCTCTATCCTGGATCTTCCATCCTCCATCCTCTATCCTCTATCCTCTATCCTCCATCCTCCATCCTCTATCCTCTATCCTCCATCCTCCATCCTCCATCCTCCATCCTCTATCCTTTATCCTCTATCCTCCATCCTCTATCCTCTATCCTCTATCCTCCATCCTCCATCCTCCATCCTCCATCCTCTATCCTGGATCCTCTATCCTGGATCCTCTATCCTGGATCCTCCATCCTCTATCTCCTCGCTGCAGCCGCGCTGCAGGTGAGCCGAGCTTGACCTTGAAGTGTGTGTGTGTGTGTGTACATTGCTATTGACAGTTTGTTTAATGCTCTCAGCTACAACAAAACACACATTATCATGAACAACCAGAAGCTCCTAATCTGTTATTTCCTGACGCTTGCGTTCGTCTCGCAGCAGGTAAATAAATTAGAAATAAAAAGATGAAGGACGTCTATACAGAGATCGATGCGGCGGCCAGGAACCGCAGGCAGGTTTCAGGAGGAAAGAAAGAAAGGCGGGCGTGACGGCGTTCAGCCGATACTGAAGCCTGGGTGTGCCGAGACAAAGGCTGGGGGCCGGCTGGGGGCCGGCTGGGGGCCGACTGGGGGCCGGCTGGCCTCAGGAGACGGAGGCCGGTCGATGGGCGCTACACCGATACTAACGTGTTGTTGTTACTCAAATATCAACTTCACGACAACGACAATGACGCAAACTGCAGTTCAGCTGAACATCCTGATGACAGCTTCTAAGCAGCGTCACACCCCTTCACTGGCTAGCTAACGTTAGCTAGCTATCAAGATGACCTGACATTATGACCCCTATAGCCCAGCCTGGAGGGGTATAGTCAGTGTGTCCGGTTTAATCTGGTCTGGGGTTGACTTAGCCTGTTACACCGGGTCTGTGACAACTCTTAACAGTTTGGTTTTCATTATTTCGTCTGTCTGACCTCCACAGTCTGAACGCAGGCTGAGCACCGTGTGTCTGTTGTGTTTGTTGTGTCTGTTGTGTTTGTTGTGTTTGTTGTGTTTGTTGTGTCTGTTGTGTTTGTTGTGTCTGTTGTGTTTGTTGTGTTTGTTGTGTCTGTTGTGTTTGTTGTGTTCGTTGTGTTCGTTGTGTTCGTTGTGTCTGTTGTGTCTGTTGTGTTTGTTGTGTCTGTTGTGTTTGTTGTGTTTGTTGTGTTTGTTGTGTTTGTTGTGTTTGTTGTGTATGTTGTGTCTGTTGTGTCTGTTGTGTCTGTTGTGTTTGTTGTGTCTGTTGTGTTTGTTGTGTTTGTTGTGTTTGTTGTGTTTGTTGTGTATGTTGTGTATGTTGTGTCTGTTGTGTCTGTTGTGTCTGTTGTGTTTGTTGTGTCTGTTGTGTTTGTTGTGTTTGTTGTGTTTGTTGTGTCTGTTGTGTCTGTTGTGTCTGTTGTGTTTGTTGTGTCTGTTGTGTCTTTTGTGTCTGTTGTGTTTGTTGTGTCTGTTGTGTCTGTTGTGTCTGTTGTGTTTGTTGTGTCTGTTGTGTCTGTTGTGTCTGTTGTGTTTGTTGTGTTTGTTGTGTTTGTTGTGTTTGTTGTGTCTGTTGTGTTTGTTGTGTCTGTTGTGTTTGTTGTGTTTGTTGTGTTTGTTGTGTTCGTTGTGTTCGTTGTGTTCGTTGTGTCTGTTGTGTCTGTTGTGTCTGTTGTGTTTGTTGTGTCTGTTGTGTTTGTTGTGTCTGTTGTGTCTGTTGTGTTTGTTGTGTTTGTTGTGTCTGTTGTGTTTGTTGTGTCTGTTGTGTCTGTTGTGTTTATTGTGTTTATTGTGTTTGTTGTGTTTGTTGTGTCTGTTGTGTCTGTTGTGTTTGTTGTGTTTGTTGTGTCTGTTGTGTTTGTTGTGTCTGTTGTGTCTGTTGTGTCTGTTGTGTTTGTTGTGTCTGTTGTGTTTGTTGTGTTTGTTGTGTTTGTTGTGTCTGTTGTGTCTGTTGTGTTTGTTGTGTCTGTTGTGTCTGTTGTGTTTGTTGTGTCTGTTGTGTCTGTTGTGTTTGTTGTGTCTGTTGTGTCTGTTGTGTCTGTTGTGTTTGTTGTGTTTGTTGTGTCTGTTGTGTTTGTTGTGTCTGTTGTGTCTGTTGTGTCTGTTGTGTTTGTTGTGTTTGTTGTGTTTGTTGTGTCTGTTGTGTTTGTTGTGTTTGTTGTGTTTGTTCTCCCCGCGTGAGGAGGCGTGGCTCAACAGCAGACGTTCACATTAAATAATCTGAAGAACCACGAAGGCAACGAGCAGAACCCTAACCCCACAAACCAAGTTTATCATAACTCATATCTCACGTTCATGAACTTCTTTATTACCTTCACACAAACCCTGTAGAGAAACAAGTCAGGTTTTAAATGTGCTGTATGGTTATGAGTACATGATAGCATTACGGGGCTGTAAGCTGGCGGTGGGGTGACAGGGTCATGGGGTCATGGGGTGACAGGGTCATGGGGTCATGGGGTCATGGGGTGACAGGGTCATGGGGTCATGGGGTGACAGGGTCATGGGGTCATGGGGTGGCAGGGTCATGGGGTCATGGGGTGGCAGGGTCACGGGGTCATGGGGTGACAGGGTCACGGGGTCATGGGGTGACAGGGTCACGGGGTCATGGGGTGACAGGGTCATGGGGTCATGGGGTGACAGGGTCATGGGGTCATGGGGTGACAGGGTCATGGGGTCATGGGGTGACAGGGTCATGGGGTCGCTGCTCACCTCCACAAACAGGAAGAGAACAAACCGTTCAGATGGGAACAGCTGAGTCACCGCTCCATCAGATATCACTTTTTATTGATTTATTTTATAAAACACTGTCGTCACTCTGCCAAGCCGAGCGTCAGACCGGCTAACCGCAGGCCGACCTCTGACCTTTCCTGACCCCCCCCCCCCCCCCTCCCCTCCCCTCCACAGTGTGCGGTCTGCTGCTTCACACCTGCAGCCGGATGAAGCTTCAGGAGAGACGGAGTCAGCGTGACACGCAGCACGAGCCCCCCCACATACACACACACACACACACACACCCTCCCCCCTTTTGTTGTGTCCGTTTATGTTTATTATCAATACGGATACCGTGAACCAGCTGGTTCTTAGATCTCATGTCCACTCATTTCACTCCAGAAAGCTGATTTATGATTATAATATTCACCAGTAGGGGGTGCTGAACCTATTCAGAGCTGTGTGTGTGTGTGTGTGTGTGTGTGTGTGTGTGTGTGTGTGTGTGTGTGTGTGTGTGTGTGTGTGTGTGTGTGTGTGGGACAGCTCCTGGTGCTGAAACCTCAGCAGTCAACAACAAAAACAAGCCTTATTTCAGCATCACAACGGAAAAATGTTCACAAAATAAATCATGGAGTCACAAACACAGAGCGGTGCAACCAAACACACTAACACATGCACACACACACACACACACACACACACACACACACACACACACACACACACATACACACACTCAAGCCGAGATCTGCAAAACACACAGGTTAGTGATTGATGATGATCAGCAGCATAAAGATCACATTGAGCTACAAGTTGTGAAGTTTGTGGAGGACGAAACAAACAGAATATAAAGAGGAAGAGCAAGACGATGAAGAGGAGGTCAATACAGGAGGAACATGGAAGGAGGACGAAAGAGGAGAGACGAGGAGGAGGAGGAAGATGGAGAAAGAGGATAGAAAAGGAAGAGGAGAGGAAATGAGAGGATGGAAGGAGGTAAAGAGAGGTGTGGAGAACAGGATTAAAGAGGTCTGGGAGAAGGAATGGGTGAGGAGGAAGAGAAGGAGGAAGAGGGGAGATTGGGAAAAAGAGGAGGAGGAGACAAAGGGTGGGGAGGTGGGGAAGAAGATTAGGAGGATGGGGGGGGGGGGGGCGAGGCGGACAGGTGGGAGCTCACCTGGTTGGTGGAGAGCGGTGCATTCTGGGAGATGAGCATCTGCACCAGGATGTGCAGCCCCGAGGTGAGCAGGCCGGCCAGGATGGCCCAGGTGAGCGGCAGCGGCAGCATGCTGTACGTGGCGAACAGCGTGAACAGCACGTAGCCCACGCCGTCGCCCAGCAGCCCGTAGCCCAGCCCGGCGGCCAGGATCTGCGTGGCCATGGCCACCCACGTGACCACGCCGCTGTACTGCAGGTAGCTGTGCGACGTGGTGTCCTTGCGCACCACGACTAAGGCACAAATGACCACCTCGATGCCCGTGAAGAAGCCCAGCAGCGTCCCCTTGATCGGGTCCATCGGGGACGAGGCCAGGGTGAGGTGCAGCACCAGCAGGGTGAGCTTGGTCACCACGTCCAGGATGTTCATCACCACCACCGACTTGCGCCTCTGGCCCAGGAAGTAGCGCTGGTAGAGCCGCTCCAGGTCGCGGGACTTGAAGGCGTTCCGCAGTGTGGGGAAGATGACGCCCCGGTACGTGTAGCCCCAGTTCAGGAAGAAGTCCGAGTTGCTCGGCGCGCAGTCGATCTGCAGGAAGCCCAGGTCGCTGCTGGCGCGCTCCGGGAACACCTTGGTGCCGCCGTTGTTGTGCCGGTCCCCCACCGACGTGCGGCCCGCCGACTGCTTCCGCGCGTCCTGGCTCGGGTCGTAGGGCTCGTCCGGCCCGATGCCCTTCACCCCTCCGCCGCCGCCCTGCTCGTGGATGAACCGCTGCTCGGTGATGTGCCGCACCGCGTTCTGCCACAGCAGCCGTTTGGGTCGCGCGCTGCCGCTGCCGTCGCTGCTGCCGCTGCCGCCGCCGCTGCTGCCGCTCGGGGTCTTGTTGATGGTGTACAGCTCCTCGCTCGCGCTGGAGCAGCGCACCTCGGACAGCTCCATCTCGGCTGTTGCGTGCTCTCTCTCGGTTGTGTCGCTGTTGGTACCGCTCCCTTTCTACCGGTTGAGAGTTATCTCATCGATTTTTGGGGAGACGACGTCCTCATCGTGCGCATCGAACCGGGGGTGCGGCGAGCGCGGCGCGGGGTAAGAGCGCGCGGTTGGAGGTCATCGTCACGCGAACGATTCCACTGAAGAAAAACGTAAATCCGACTCGAGTGGAAAAGCATCTCCCAGACTAACCGTGCACCATCTTCATCATCATCATCATCTTCATCATGCACCGTGTCTCCTGTGCTGAGGAACAGACAAAAACAATCACCGCGCCGCGTGTCCACGCGGCAGCTCGAGCCCCCGTGCGCTGGCCGTCCGCACCATCAGGGTGCCGCGCGGCGCCGCGGAGAGGACAGCAGGCGGCGGGTGTCGGGGCGCACACGGAGTCAGTCCGGAGATCTTAAGAACCCCCCACCCCCCCAAAATAAATATGTCTTGCGCGTCGCTGGCACAGCTGGGTCCGTTTACTCTGCCATTATGATCCTTGCGCGTGCTGCTGTGGGGGAAAACAATACGGAATAAAAAAAACACAAAACGTTAATTCCGGTTCATAAAAGATGACAAAGAGACAAAAAGACAAATCCGGTAAAGTCAACAGGCGAAACGTGAAAATCCGTGAATAGAATCCGGTTCCTTGAACGTGGTCTCGCGCGTGAGGAAATACGGAACAATAATTGGTCAACTTGTTGTTGCTCGAGTGGCTCGCGGACAGGATCACAGTCAAGTGCGCGAGCTCCGCATCGCGGATCAGCCCTCCTTCCTGCGCCTCTCCATCGACACGAGGGGGCTCGCGCTTGAACGCAACACCTGGCTGAGGGGCGGGGGGGGGGGGGGGGGGGGGGGGGCGAGACACACAAAGATGCTCCGTCACAACCAGACTCCGGTGTCTCAGAGCGGAGGACAAGCGGCTCGTGTCCGTGCAAAGTGTCCACAAATGCGCGCGAGGATGAGATCGGAGCCTCCTTCCTTCCTTCCTTCCTTCCTTCCTTCCTTCCTTCCTTCCTTCCTTCCTTCCTTCCTTCCTTCCTTCCTTCCTTCGCCCTGCCTCGGTTCCTCCTGCTGCTCCTGAGCCGGCTCTTTCTTCTTCTCCTCCTTCTTGGCGGGTTTGAAGGCGGTGCAGCAGCAGCCGCGTGGAGGACTGATGTGCGGAGCGCGCGAGGCTGGCCAGCGAGTCAGCTGGGCTCCGGTTTGACGTCACAGTCACCTCTGTGTGTGTGTGTGTGTGTGTGTGTGTGTGTGTGTGTGTGTGTGTGTGTGTGCCTCCCCATCCCACGCGCTTCTTCTCCTCTTTCCCTTTATCCCCAGTTCCCCTCCTCCCTGATTCTTACTTCACCTCCTCCTTCCTTTTCCTAGCGAGGTCTCGGCTCCTTAGTTCCAATGAAGGAACATCTTAATACGACCAGATACATTTAGGAAAAATGTATTTCATACCAGACCATAGTCTGCCTCCAACTGTGTGGCAACAGTTTGGTGAAGACTCCCCTGGTTGTATAGAGGTCTATGCTTCATGTGTTAAAGCGCCATTCTCTCTCCTGACCACCAGGGGGCGACTCCTCTGGTTGTATAGAGGTCTATGCTTCATGTGTTAAAGCGCCATTCTCTCTCCTGACCACCAGGGGGCGACTCCTCTGGTTGTATAGAAGTCTATGCTTCATGTGTTAAAGCTGCATTCTCTCTCCTGACCACCAGGGGGCGACTCCCCTGGTTGTATAGAAGTCTATGCTTCATGTGTTAAAGCGCCATTCTCTCTACTGACCACCAGGGGGCGACTCCTCTGGTTGTATAGAAGTCTATGCTTCATGTGTTAAAGCGCCATTCTCTCTACTGACCACCAGGGGGCGACTCCTCTGGTTGTATAGAAGTCTATGCTTCATGTGTTAAAGCTGCATTCTCTCTACTGACCACCAGGGGGCGACTCCTCTGGTTGTATAGAAGTCTATGCTTCATGTGTTAAAGCTGCATTCTCTCTCCTGACCACCAGGGGGCGACTCCTCTGGTTGTATAGAAGTCTATGCTTCATGTGTTAAAGCTGCATTCTCTCTCCTGACCACCAGGGGGAGACTCCTCTGGTTGTATAGAAGTCTATATAAATGACTCTACTTCTCTCTTGATGTATTCCCTCAGTAAACATTGTAAACATGAGTTTATGTCTCAATCTCTAGTTTCAAGTCTTCTTAGTAAATTATCTCTTGTAGCTCAGCCTATTAGCAACATTTATCACTATATCTCTATTATTTTTAGTCGGTTAGGATGCTCAAATATCTCCCTCCAGTTGACCTCTCCTTAACATTCTCCTTAATATTCTCCTTAACATTCTCCTTAATATTCTCCTTAACATTCTCCTTTATATTCTCCTTAACGTTCTCCTTAACATTCCCCTTAACAATCCCCTTAACATTCTCCAGCCTCTGCTCTCTGTACATTAGTTTTCAGGCTGCAGACTTCAGATCAGTGCTGGTGATGTTCAGCATGCGGTTTACTCACTAAAATGTAAACAATATTCACAACAGATATCGTGATGTGACTGTAATCCGAGGCTCGGCGAGCTTGCATATTAATCACAAACGGTAAACTTGAAAGGAGAGCTCCACTCGCCCAGGGGGACTCTGGGTAAATCCAGATTAATTCAGATTAATTCAGAGTGTCATCCAAATGTAGACAGAATATTGGAGGAGGCGAGCATCTCCATCCGGGAGAGCGAGGCCACTCCATCGGATGGGAGCTGGTCCTCTCCTCACCTGGAGGAGCTGAGAGGTCCTCGTGAGGGGATCCGGCCTCACTTTGACACCGGGCGAGAGGAAAGTTGCCTCATTGCTATTCAGTCTGTTTTTACCTCTTTTCGTCGGCCGTGTCTCCACTCGAGCCTCTTTTTTAATCTTTTCTGCTGATTCCCGGGAAAGGAGAATTACTGAAATCCTTTTCCCCCCAAACCGAAGCTCATGAACGCCACGAGCCCCAGAAAGAGCCGTGCCCTTTATTTGTCCTCATAAACTGATAAGGGGGAATATTGAATGTGTAAAGCTGCAGCTCGCTCGCCGCTTCAGGGGAGACGAGGTGCAAACACGTCTCCGGTCTATTATTAAACATGCCGCATATTTCAATGAAATCATATTTGTCTTTATTTGAATGTATGTTGTGAATGTTGTGGACTCAACGAGGCCATTTACACGAATCCAAACCAGTGAACGCGCGAAAATATGGATTTCTGATTGTTCTTTTTTAGACATTTTTAAATAAATAATTCAGAAGAGACGGAGTGAGAGCCGTCCTTCCTGTCGCATGCGTTATTATCTGTGCGGCTCCAGCGGCCATCAAAATGTCACAGCCCCTTCAGGCGTGAACCCGTTTGCTTTTTCCCGCTCATTTCAGGGTGTCGGACCCCCCCCCCCCCTCTCCCCCCGCTGACAGATCATCAATTCCACGTCGCCGTAATTTGAGGTTTCAATGAGGAGACGAGTGACGTCGTTACGCTCAGAAGAGCAGCGCTTAACGACGGCGAGTCACCTGACGCATGAGGCCACGCCCCCTCCGCCTCGCCCCGTGGCGAGCTGCAGAGCTACAAGAAATAGGTCTTACCGTGAATAATGGAGCGAGACACGGACGATTATTGAAGCTCTGCAGGAGCTTTATTCTCATTATTTGTCCCCGCTGGAGGTCACAGGATGCAAATGATGTCACTTCTAGTTTTACAGAACTTCTTTCTACAGTTTGAGGTTTTCAACTGTTCAAATATGGGTGTATATATATATACACCCATCGGGTGTATATATATGGTATATATATATATATACTGGTCGGGCACAGTGCCCATGGACTGGCAGACCGGGGTGGTGGTTCCCATCTTCAAGAAGGGGGACCGGAGAGTGTGCTCGAATTATCGGGGTATCACACTACTCAGCCTCCCGGGAAAAGCTTATGCCAGGGTGCTGGAACGGAGGCTCCGACCGTTTGTCGAACCTCGGATTCAAGAAGAACAGTGCGGGTTTCGTCCTGGTCGTGGAACAGTGGACCAGCTCTTTACCCTTGCAAGGATACTGGAGGGGTCCTGGGAGTTTGCCCAACCAGTCTACATGTGCTTTGTGGACTTGGAGAAGGCTTTCGACCGGGTCCCTCGGGGCTTTTTGTGGGGGGTGCTGCGGGAGTATGGTGTGCCGGACCCGTTGCAACGGGCCATCCGGTCTCTGTACGCCTGCAGCAGGAGCTGTGTTCGTATCCTCGGCAGTAAGTCAGATACGTTCCCGGTGGGTGTTGGCCTGCGCCAGGGCTGCCCTTTATCACCGGTCCTGTTCGTGACTTTCATGGACAGGATATCTAGGCGCAGCCGTGGGGCGGAGAATGTCAGGTTCGGGGATCTCAGGATAGCCTCTCTGCTGTTTGCAGATGATGTGGTCCTGTTTGCCTCCTCGGACCATGACCTCCAGCATTCACTGGGGCGTTTTGCAGCCGAGTGTGAAGCGGCGGGGATGAGAGTCAGCACCACGAAATCTGAGGCCATGGTGCTCTGCCGTAAACCGGTGGATTGCTCCCTCCGGGTGGGGACAGAGTGCCTACCACAAGCGAAGGAGTTCAAGTATCTCGGGGTCTTGTTCACGAGTGAGGGTAAAATGGAGCGGGAGATCGACAGGCGTATCGGTGCGGCTGCAGCAGTAAAACAGGCGTTGCACCGGGCCGTCTTGGTGAAGAAGGAGCTGAGCCGAAAGGCAAAGCTCTCAATTTACTGGTCGGTCTACGTCCCAACCCTCACCTATGGTCACGAGCTTTGGATCGTGTCCGAAAGAACGAGGTCGCGGATACAAGCGGCCGAAATGAGTTTCCTCCGTAGAGTGGCCGGGCTCAGCCTTGGAGATAGGGTAAGGAGCTCGGACATCAGGAGGGAGCTTGAAGTCGAGCCGCTACTCCTTCGTGTCGAAAGGAGTCAGCTGAGGTGGTTCGGGCATCTAATTAGGATGCCTCCAGGACGCCTCCCTTTAGAGGTTTTCCAGGCACGTCCATCTGGTAGGAGGCCCCGGGGAAGACCCAGGACACGCTGGAGGGATTATATCTCCCAGCTGGCCTGGGAACGCCTCGGGATCCCCCAGAATGAGCTGGTAGATGTTGCGGGTGAGAGAGAAGTCTGGGTCAGCCTGCTTGACCTGCTGCCTCCGCGACCCGACCCCGGATAAGCGGTGGAAAATGGATGGATGGATGGATATATATACATATATATGTATATATGCATTCAAGAGTGAAGTTGAAGAAAGAAAGGAACTAAAGAAAAGAAAAGAAAGCAAAGATGTCACAGTTCAGCTCCATCACTCTCACAAGCGCCTCCTCTGGTATATAAGCCCCTCCCTCTGATGTGTAAGCTCCTCACTCTGACGTATAAGCTCCTCCTCTGGTATATAAACCCCAACTTCGCGCACACTCACTGCCAGATCGTTCTCCACATTCATGCTAGTTTTTTGTTATTTGTTTTTGCTCCCAATAGACAAACCATTCATTCATTCATTCATTCATTCATTCACTCATTCACTCATTCACTCATGCATTCATTCATGCGTGCAATATCATTATCAATATATGTATGAGCAATATACTTCATACTTCCTACCTCATATGTGCAATAATATACATCCAACCACTCAATCTGATCATATTGTATTTTGACTTGTTTTAGTGTATTATACCGTATCTGTGTTTTCTTTGTATCGTTCTCTTCTGATGTCTCTCGTTTCCACTCATTTCCCCGCTGTGGGATTAATAAAGGATTATTTTTTTATATCCTATTTTATTAGGTAATAACCACTGGAAAGCCAGATGGAATATGAAAAGATGGTCACGATACTGCTGATTGGATGCAGCGGGGACAGAAGAACCCTCGTGCATCGCGGGCTGCGTCTCCGGTGGGCGGCCGGGAGGGAAAGCGATATTTCCGTATCGCTGGTGTGAACCTCAAGCAGCAGGCAGACAGACGGTTAGCGATGATGTCATCTGGAGCAGCTCCACTTCACGGTGAATAATCAGCGACTGCTCCCAGATCAGCCAGCCGTGAGGATCAACAGACTGAAGCCCCCAAAACACTCAAATCAGATCCATCAGAACGAGAGAGCCGCCGGCCAGCCAATAATTAATCTGTTGTTATTATACAAATGAAGCTCACACCTCGCTGGATACGGCCGCTCGAACCCAGCGAGGCCGAAGGCGACGCCATGAGATGGAGGGACTGCGTCCCGTCACGGCCGGGAGCAGGAAGGGAACGAGAACCCTAACCGAATTAAAATCAAGATGTTCACATTGAACCGTTTCTATCAAGTCAAAGAACCAAGACAGATGTCAGTCAGCTGGTGGAGGAAACACTGTGGAGGGAACCAGAACAAGCCCTCCATTACAGATGAACAGTCCTTTACGTCATCAAAATACTTAAATCATCTCCAAAAGTCATCTTTTTTTAAATGTGAGTCATTCATAAGAAAAATAAACGAATGAGGATGAAGGTTGAGGTCAAAGGTCATGCATGTGCTTCCCAAATGAAATGCCGTCGCTCCCTCTGGATCAATAACCTGACTACAGTTGGCTGTATAGAAGCTCTGATCTTCTCTGTAGATCCTTAGTGTGAGTACAGTCAGCTGTATAGAAGCTCTGATCTCCTCTGTAGATCCTTAGTGTGAGTACAGTCGGCTGTATAGAAGCTTTGATCTCCTCTGTAGATCCTATAGTGTGAGTACAGTTGGCTGTATAGAAGCTCTGATCTTCTCTGTGGATCCTGTAGTGTGAGTACAGTCGGCTGTATAGAAGCTCTGATCTCCTCTGTAGATCCTGTAGTGTGAGTACAGTTGGCTGTATAGAAGCTCTGATCTCTGTAGATCCTGTAGTGTGAGTACAGTTGGCTGTATAGAAGCTCTGATCTCTGTAGATCCTGTAGTGTGAGTACACTCGGCTGTATAGAAGCTCTGATCTTCTCTGTGGATCCTGTAGTGTGAGTACACTCGGCTGTATAGAAGCTCTGATCTCCTCTGTAGATCATCAACTTCTGGTCTCACACGAGGAGCGATGGAGTGAAGGTTGTTTGTTTGACCCCTCGACCTCCTCCCCCGTGAGCTTTGAGGCCATCGGACTTCCTGCTTCATGCTAAGTGGGAACAAACAGTCTTTGTTTTGAACCTGCGCATGAGAGACTCATAAGAATCTTCTTATTTATGTAGAAATGCTTCTCATGAGCGTGCAGAATGATCTGAGTTGCTTATTTTTCATGTTTTTCTTACCAAACATATGTTGATTCTGACATCTTTAACGCAGCTTTTTTTGCGATTAAAAGGGATTTGTAACTCCCTGCAAAAGATCTCCAGCTCATTCCCTTTAATTCAGCCTCAATAAGAGCAAGCGGCGCTGGCCGGCTGAAGGAGGGAGTCGTGGAAACAGTAAAAGCTCAGTCACCCTTCTTTAGTCCAATAAAGGTTAATCATTACTCAGATACGTGCCGCTGGCTGCGCCGCCCTCGGGGGCTGAGGCGCTGCTCAGGTGACGGCAGGAGGCACCACGAGAAGAGACGCCGGGCTTCATGCTGCTTCTGTGCCGACTGTGTGGTGGTACAGGGCACCACCACCAGGGGGTGCTATGGGAATCCTGGCCGCAACTAAAAATGTCTCTCTCTCTCCCCGTACAAGCAGACGGAAGCTGGCCAACCGGGAGGGGGACGCCCGCAGCTGTAGCGCATTATGTCGTCAGGGCACAGTTAAAGGCGCTCTCCTCCCGGAGGGCCAGCGTCGGGTGATTCCTTTGCATGCCTTGCCCTTCATGTCCGGGCACATCCCGTGCAACGCCAAGCTTCTGCCTCGTCTCGTCATTACGCTGTTTCACTACGGACCTGACTCCAGAGCTACGCTACTACGCCGAGCGTCTGTCTGGACCCCTGAGCTACGCTACGCTCCACCTTGAGTATTGCCACCACCACCTGTCACTCCATACTTGTGTTGTAAATAAACCACGACTTCTGCACCAACTTCCCTGCCTCACTTGCCGTCTGCTTTTGGGTCCCGTCACGTAACCTGACAGAATCACCCGACCAACAGTATGGACCCAGCAGACCCGGCTTCCGTCCAGGCGGCCCTCAGCGCGCGTGTGGCTTGCGTCGAGAGGAACGAGCACCTCTTTGCACGGATCTTCGAAAAATTGGATGGGCTGGACCGGCGGATGGACCAGCAGGCCGCAGCAACAACAGCGCCGCCCAGCATCCCGGCGGCGAGTGTTTTTTTTTTTTCCTACATCTCCCGTCTCCTTCCTGTGGCCGACAGGCGGGAGGGAACTCAACCCTCCGGCCGTTGCCCCTCCACCCACCCTTGTCTGGCCAACCGGCGGGAGCGAGCTCAGCCCTCCGGCCGTTCCCCCTCAGCCCCGGTCCCGAGTCCCCCGACTGTGCCGCTGTCAGCCCCGGTCCCGAGTCCCCCGACTGTGCCGCTGTCAGCCCCGGTCCCGAGTCCCCCGACTGTGCCGCTGTCAGCCCCGGTCCCGAGTCCCCCGACTGTGCCGCTGTCAGCCCCGGTCCCGAGTCCCCCGACTGTGCCGCTGTCAGCCCCGGTCCCTGTTCCCTCGAGTCCCGTCGGCGGTCCGGCCGACACATGTCCCTCGAGTCCCGTCGGCGGTCCGGCCGACACATGTCCCTCGAGTCCCGTCGGCGGTCCGGCCGACACATGTCCCTCTAGTCCCGTCGGCGGTCCGGCCGACACATGTCCCTCTAGTCCCGTCAGGTCCCGTCCCGAGCCCAGTCCAGTCCGGGCCCGTCCCCCTGAGTCCCCGCCTGGTGGCCATCCCCCGGCCCGTCCCCCAGAGTCCCTGCACGGGGGCCGTTCTCCGGCCCGTACCCCTCTGTCGCTGTTCCCTGTGTTCCAGGTTCCTCCCCTCAGGCCAGTTCCCGCCAGAGACGTCGGCCCCTCCGGCCGTTCCCCCGCCACCCACCCTGGCCTGGCAGTTCCATGGACGCCAGGAGGCGTCCGTTGAGGGGGGGGGTACTGTGGTGGTACAGGGCACCACCACCAGGGGGTGCTATGGGAATCCTGGCCGCAACTAAAAATGTCTCTCTCTCTCCCCGTACAAGCAGACGGAAGCTGGCCAACCGGGAGGGGGACGCCCGCAGCTGTAGCGCATTATGTCGTCAGGGCACAGTTAAAGGCGCTCTCCTCCCGGAGGGCCAGCGTCGGGTGATTCCTGTGCATGCCTTGCCTTGCCCTTCATGTCCGGGCACATCCCGTGCAACGCCAAGCTTCTGCCTCGTCTCGTCATTACGCTGTTTCACTACGGACCTGACTCCAGAGCTACGCTACTACGCCGAGTGTCTGTCTGGACTCCTGAGCTACGCTACGCTCCACCTTGAGTATTGCCACCACCACCTGTCACTCCATACTTGTGTTGTAAATAAACCACGACTTCTGCACCAACTTCCCTGCCTCACTTGCCGTCTGCTTTTGGGTCCCGTCACGTAACCTGACAGACTGACTGGATCTGGGTCAGACACGGAGCCGGGAGACGCCTCGTGGTCCCGACAGGGAGAGCCGTACTTCAGATTAAGGTCACGGCAACTCTGCGAGGATAAAACGAGGTCAAACCCTCAGCTCGTCTGCTCAGGCGGAGAGGCATCCGCAGATTGCTAAGGAACGCTGGATTTAGTTTCTGTTTGCGACCGGGCCTCTGACACGGCTCGGCCAATCAGAGGCTTCGAGCCGGTTACAGTAGAGGGAATAAATGTAACTTTAAATATAAAAGAAAAGAGTACTATGGGGTTTTCTTGTAATATTTAAAGATATTTAATACGATCTTGAAACCAGCTCATTGGGAGCTTTAGTTCACCAGGATTTGGAAGTGTTGTCATAACATTTATTGTAGTTATTTATTTATTTAATATAAATTTAAATAACACGTGACGTGTGCATGTTATCGCTCGTTCAACCAGCAAATTGTCTTTATGTAAAAACCCTTATCAACCAGGCGCAGAAGACAATCCCAGTGAGACCAGTACGGATCGGTGAGCTTCGTGCGGGGGAGCGGATTTTCTTTCCTACAAGTAGGAGACAAAATTCTGCTTACATTCTGTTAGCTGCAGCTTTATCTGACGGATCAGATGCATTCTGGGAAATAGGAGCGTCTGCAGGAGTCTACTCGTCATGCGCTGCTCCCGCCACGCTCACCTGCACATCACACGCCGCCATCGAGGAGCCGCACGGCGCCATCAGCATGCCGGAGGCGTGGTACAAGAGTGAGAGCCTGTGTGTGTGTGTGTGTGCATGTATTTGACTTTCATTGTGTGTTCGTGTGTGTGTCCCTGTAAACAAGTAAGACGTCACATTGGTCTCATAAAGCACATAATCCTATGTGTGTGTGTGTGTGTGCTAATAGACATTTCAGGTGAGGGAATATGCCTGTGAAGACGTACTGAGGGCACACGTGACCCTCACAGCAGCACACATACAGACAGAAAGACAGGCGTTACCACGGCGTCCTGCGTCTTTGTTTATGTTAATTTTAGTTTCCTGCTCTGCTCTTTACAGCCACCATGACACTCTCATATATATGTATATTTACATAGTTATGATTGAAAGTGTTGGATGGATTAACATGAAATGTGGTTCATCTAGCGCCGCCATCAGGTCAAAATGTATATTGGTCGGAAAAATGTGCTTTATGACTAAATATGGGCAAAACTAATTTACTTAGTGTTTAGTGCTAATTAGCAAATGCTAGCATGCAAAAGCACCAAAATAAGGTACGATGAACAAGACTCAAACACTGGCGTCCTGGGTGAAAGTCCTGTGTTTGTCTGAACCATCAAACCACCTCGAGGTCCTCCTTATGGCTGCTTAGCATGAATGTAGACACACAACGTGGCTAACAAAAGTATGCTAACGACAACGCCCGGTCTAGCCCAAAAACAGCCATTGTTATGGATTATGGTGCATGCTGGGAAAGTAGCGAGAAAGCAACGTCTGCCACACTAATGACTGCTTTACGAAGGTCCTCGTCCAAGAGGGTGAACATGTTTATATTGAAAAGAAAGCGACTAATGTTTTCCTCAACGTCAGGGAGTTCCAGCCCGGCCTCCGTCCTCTGCTTGTGAATGAATGAAGTTGTGTTTAAATGCTCTTTACTGAATAAGTGAGTCGTAACACCGCCGCGCTCTGATTGGCCGACAGCTGTGTTCCATTAATTCAAACCTGCTGAGTTGAGGTTTTCCGGATCCATCTCAGCCAAAATGCAATCAGACTTACATCATGTGTGGACGCTCAACAGGAAAGCTGACTCTGGGTCAGTGGTTACGGTACAGAGGCTCCATTCAACAACCTCGCTTCTAAATGTCAAATAATCAAACACACTTTCCTCTGAACATTCCCATTGTCAGTTCACGTCCCTCCAAAGTCAAGTTCATGAAACTGCATTAAAACCAACAATTGTATACAATTTAATCTGCTGCTGATGTATAGATCTTAAAGTCCAGACAAAGTCCAGTCATCTCGTCATCGATGTCATGTTTTTGCTTTTTTGCAACCAGTGAACAGGAAGTGACCATATTAGGACTGAGGAGGAGGGACTTAGAGACGCGGTTTGTGAACTAATGTCTTTGAGGGTAGGTTAAAAACGAAGCAATGCCGTTTTATTCCCCAACATTAAGATCTAAACGCTGTTTCAAAGCATTCTTTCACCTTCAGGAACACGTTTCTGGTGAAGAAACCCCAAAAATAGTCGAGGCGATGACGCGCGTGTCCTCCTTACATGCAAAACCACTTTAAATGTCCTCATCTCACGCCATCGCCAGAACTCTGAACCTCTGGGAGTCTGAGCAGTTTTACATTCGTCCTGAGTAATCCTAAAGAAACGTAATTAAAAAGGAAGTCTCGCAGTAAGCTGATCACCTTCATGTGTCCAAAAGAGGAAGTTTTAATCCTCTGGACAAGATGGAAAAAACTGGAAAAAAAGTTTGTGACTGGAGGAGTTAACACGGCGGTTTGATCCCAGATAACCGCCTGGGCCGAGAGGAGGAGGGTGAGTCATCCACACCACTTTCCTTTCCTCCTCCTCTTCCTCTTCCTCTTCCCCTCCTCCTCCTCCTCCTCCTCTTCCTCCTCCTTCTCCTTCTCTCCTCCTCCTCCCCTCCTCTTCCTCCTCTTTCTCCTCTCCCCCTCCTCTTCCTCCTCCTCCTCCTTCTCTCCTCCTCTTCCTCTCCTCCTCCTTCTCTCCTCCTCTTCCTCTCCTCCTCCCCTCCTCTTCCTCCTCCTCCTTCTCCTCCTCTTCCTCCTCCTCCCCTCCCCCCTACTCCTCCTCCTCTCCTGCTCCTCTTCCTCCTCCCCTCCTTCCAGCTGCAGTGGTTTAATCCTCCCTTCATGTTGTAATCACAGAATCCTGGAATGTGATCAATCCTCTTCTCTGATCGTCCACTTGAGCTGAAGCTGCATCTTAATTATTATTATGATTGTGATGACGAACACATCTTCATCTTTTCTTCTCTCAACGTGTCCTAATCAATTTATCTTCATTTGTTTCTCATCTCTTTTTCATTTTTCCTTTTTTGTTGCCGTTTGTCGTAGATTTGTGTAAAACTGAACGTTTCACTTCCTCCAGAAGTCACTTCATGTTTTCAAGAGGCTGAAACAACCCAAACAACCCAGCAGAGGAAGTGTTGCTCGTTACAGGAACGTCTATTACAACCGTTTATTGATGACGTTAACACAATAACTGATGTTGCCTCTTCCCACATTTCAACCCTTCGGTCTACTTACCGAGTTATAAGTTATAATAAAATAAAGCAATAACGTCTGGGTTTCCTCGTGTAAACGAAAATAAAAGCTGGCAGACTGCTAATATTAGATAAGATGAGATGAGATAAGATAAGATAAGATAAGATAAGATAATCCTTTATTAGTCCCACAGCGGGAAAACCTACGGGTTTACTGCAGCAGTAATTATCTGTGACCCAGCAGACACGTGCAGACGAAACGAGATCAAAACAAAAATTGTAAATAAGCAAAAAACTATTAAAAAACTCCTCTGGTTGTATAGAAGTATATGCTTCATGTGTTAAAGCTGCATTCTCTCTCCTGACCACCAGGGGGCGACTCCTCTGGTTGTATAGAAGTATATGATTCATGTGTTAAAGCTGCATTCTCTCTCCTGACCACCAGGGGGCGACTCCTCTGGTTGTATAGAAGTCTATGTTTCATGTGTTAAAGCTGCATTCTCTCTCCTGACCACCAGGGGGTGACTCCTCTGGTTGTATAGAAGTCTATGCTTCATGTGTTAAAGCTGCATTATCTCTCCTGACCACCAGGGGGCGACTCCTCTGGTTGTATAGAAGTCTATGCTTCATGTGTTAAAGCTGCATTCTCTCTCCTGACCACCAGGGGGCGACTCTTCTGGTTGTATAGAAGTATATGCTTCATGTGTTAAAGCTGCATTCTCTCTCCTGACCACCAGGGGGCGACTCCTCTGGTTCTATAGAAGTCTATGCTTCATGTGTTAAAGCTGCATTCTCTCTCCTGACCACCAGGGGGCGACTCCTCTGGTTGTATAGAAGTCTATGCTTCATGTGTTAAAGCTGCATTCTCTCTCCTGACCACCAGGGGGCGACTCCTCTGGTTGTATAGAAGTCTATGCTTCATGTGTTAAAGCTGCATTCTCTCTCCTGACCACCAGGGGGTGACTCCTCTGGTTGTATAGAAGTCTATGCTTCATGTGTTAAAGCTGCATTATCTCTCCTGACCACCAGGGGGCGACTCCTCTGGTTGTATAGAAGTGTATTATATTTGTTATCTTGTGTTCTAGGGCTTTTTGTTTGCTTGTCAGTTTGTCAGAAAAATTTCGTAGAAACTTCCGTTTCTCAGAACAAATGACGTGGTTGAAGGACGCCTCATGGGCCAAAGGAAGACCCCATTTACCTTTTGGAGGGGATCCAAATCACAGACGGTATTTTTCACTCATGGAGAGGTCTGCCCCTCCATGTGCCCTTCATAGATTAAAATAAATGTCTTTTTCCTTGCCTAAAAGGATTTATTTCTTCGGGGGGCAGTAAAGCACATTTGGAGGCACAGACTTCAGACCGGGCCCCTCAGAATGAGACGAGGCCTCCAGAGGACTCTCTCCTGTGTGATTTATGAGAGCGAGGTCGCTGCTGCTCGGTTGTATAGCACCACCTGCACCTCCGTTTGTCACAGGTCACTTCTTTTTATTACGGGCAACACAAATTACCTCCACGCCAAGTTCCTGTAAGCCTGAAGACCTGTCGGAGGGCTTGAAGTGCCCACGACGGCTGAGGAGGCGGTTTTCTGTTTCCACCTGATCGCCTGTCAATCAGTCAATGTGGGCGGGGCTCTAAAGTAATTTACCTTTCATGTTCTGATGGGTGGCTCTATTCTATTCACGTGTGTTTTAGTATCTATTGTGTCAGTGTTTTTTTTTTTTTTTGATTTGATGATTAACATAAAATAATATAGATATTTTTCTCCAAATGCTTAACAATTTAACAAAAACTAATTCAATCTTCGATATATTACCTGAATATATGTTTGTGTGTGCATGTTTTATCTTGAGTTATGTAATGAAGCTGTATATCCCATTAAAAATATTGGAATTATAAATTAAGCAAATCTTGGACACAGCCTTTTTAGTGTAGATTCACAATATTGATCTGTCCATCATTTTCTTTCAATCAATAAAAGTTAACATAGATGTAAAAAAATATTCTATAGATATGTCCATATGGGATTAACCATCGCATTGTTTTTGTGCTTTAGTTGTTCTTTGTTGAGTGTTTGTTCTCAGACTCGTTCTTCAACGTCCTCATGACATAATTCACAATTATGTAATCAGTTTGTGAACTAAGATATCATATTTTTGAGTTATCATATTTCTGTGACCGTCGTAACATTTTAAAGGACATACATGAGTTCCTGTTCCTCTGCAGTCTGCTCCGCCGTCTCTCGGTCCTGTCAGTCTGAGCGAAGGGCAGTAGCTCCCGGCTGCCTGCTGTCAGCTTGATGTACGGCGTCCACACACACCAACATGTCGTGTGTGTGGAGCGTCGCCAGAAACTCTGGATCTGCTTCCCCTCGGACCGCCGCTGACATGTCGCCTCCCAAAAAGACATTATAGCCCCCCTACACACACACACACACACACACACACACACACACACACACACACACACACACAGGGGCCTCGCCACTTTCTGCTGCCAAAAAGATGCAAAATAAAAACACTTAGTTATTAGAACAAAACACATTCAATACGTCTCATACCGTTTGTTACACACATTTAATGCTTAATTAAACAATGTTTACATGACAATTAATGAAAAATTATTTTTTTAAAACAACACCAAGACAAGTTTGTGTGCTGTGTGTGTGCTGGTTTTAAACCAGTGTGTGTGCTGGTGTGTTGTTCAGAAGAAGCTTTCAGCAAAATGTTCAGTAACACTTCAGCTTTAGTCAACCCAGGTGTGAAAAGAACCGTGTGTGTGTGTGTGTGTGTGTGTGTGTGTGTGTGTGTGTGTGTGTGTGTGTGTGTGTGTGTGTGTGTGTGTGTGTGTGTGTGTGTGTGTGTGTGTGTGTGTTATTGATAAGTCAAGGCTCCCTGTCAGTGAACGATGAGTCACATCTGTGTGGAGACAAATTGTTGTGGTGCGTTCATGAACCCATGAGCATGTGGGTAGAAACATACGTGAAGATCTGATAATATAATTAGAATATGTGGAGACAGACGGCTTTGTGTGTGTGGTGTGTGTGTGTGTGTGCGTGTGTGTGTGTGTGTGAGAGAGAGAGGAGGAGCCACTTAATGAGCAGCTATTTTCGACCTTCTCCAGGACAGGATGTCGTATCGGCTGCGACGACACATCAAACCAACGCGGACAGAAACGAACCCTTAATGAGCCTTCAGAATTCAGACAGCACTTCTGATGTGTGTGTGTGTGTGTGTGTGTGTGTGTGTGTGTGTGTGTGTGTGTGTGTGTGTGTGTGTGTGTGTGTGTGTGTGTGTGTGTGTGTGTGTGTGTGTGTGCGTGTGTGCGTGTGTGCGTGTGTGCGTGTGTGTGTGTGTGTGTGTGTGTGTGTGTGTGTGTGTGTGTGTCTTTAAACACCAATAGTAATTTACAAAAGCAAACAGGATCTGCAGTCTGATTTCACACAATGTTCTGAGCTTATTTTAGTTTCTTTTCTCACATCTCAGAGTGGCAGCTGAAGGAGAAGAAAAACAGAGAATGACACACGGAGCAGTCAGCGACGCACAAAAACATGTAAACAAACACAACACGGGTGTTGTTTGGTATAATGGTCTATAGCATGGGTCACTAACTGGCGGACCGCGGTCCGGGTCCGGACCCAAACGCCGTTGTCTCTGGACCCTGGACCGAAAACCAATTATTATTACCAAATTATTAACTGTTGGTGGATCGCTTCTATTTCACCGGCGCAGCTTTTCCTGCCTCTACGGCTCTCGTTCAGCGGTCCAGGAAACACTCCGACCAATCACACGCCTTGAAAATCCTGTCACTTGATCCTACTCGACCAATCACATGTGTGTATTGCGTTAAGCCCCGCCCTCGACTCGAGTAAGACATTCGCACAAACGGGAGCGACGGGAGAGACCTGATAGTTTGAAAAGTACGTGAGTCAGAGAAGTTATTTCACTTGGCGCTCCAAAAGAGAAATGTGGACATCTTAACCAGAGCCTTGAACAATGGACAGACTTAAATGTGTATTATTCCCACAACCAGATCTTTAGAGCAAACGGACCGACTCACATCAGAGATTAAGGCCCAGAAAAATAAACCTAAGAGGCCAATATAATCAGAAACCTAACACATGAATTAATATGATCAGAATCCTAACACATGAATTAATATAATCAGAACCCTAACACATGAATTAACTGACCAACAATAATGTTAACAGAGAGGAGAAATGAGCTGAAACAAGTGGGTTAATAACCACAGATGAAGTCCATGCAAACACATTTATCTTTTTAGAAAACAAGGATATAATATCTTGGCTCTTTGGATTGACATCACTAGATGCCCGAATAAACTGAATTTGAAGCTGCAAGACAATTCAGTTAAATTAATCTTTCTAACATGATTTATTTAATTTAATTTATATAGTCATGTTTTTCAAAAGCTTTCTGTTTTAAATCCAGCCTTTATTTGCCTTGAAATACGATATGATAATTTATGTATTATTAGAGTATGTATTATTTATAATTATTCAAGGAAATCTGTAATATTAAATATTGTTTAGATGTTAATTAATTGAACTTTATTTATTTTACAGTCAGTTGTTGACTACATATAGACGTTAATACAACTGTTGGCTACTTCAATACATATGGCACAAAATCATAGCACAAATTTGACATTATTGGGATGTTCCGGACCTTTGCATGAGGAAATTCTCTCGAACTGGACCTCGCGGAATTTTAGTTGAATACCCCTGGTCTATAGAAATAACTATACTCCTCTGGTTGTATAGAAGTCTATGCTTCATGTGTGAAAGCTGCATTCTCTCATGACCACCAGGGGGCGACTCCTCTGGTTGTATAGAAGTCTATGCTTCATGTGTGAAAGCTGCATTCTCTCCTGACCACCAGGGGGTGACTCCTCTGGTTGTATAGAAGTCTATGTTTCATGTGTTAAAGCTGCATTCTCTCTACTGACCACCAGGGGGCGACTCCTCTGGTTGTATAGAAGTCTGTGCTTCATGTGTTAAAGCTGCATTCTATCTCCTGACCACCAGGAGGCGACTCCTCTGGTTGTATAGAAGTCTATGCTTCATGTGTTAAAGCTGCATTCTATCTCCTGACCACCAGGAGGCGACTCCTCTGGTTGTATAGAAGTCTATGCTTGTGATGATGTGATTGACTAATTAGCAGCGGATTTCGGGACCTGTATTAATATATAATAATAATAATAATAATAATAACAATAATAATAACAATAATAATAACAATAATAATAATAAAGATGTATTCATTATTGTGTGTTTTCTCTTTCAGTAAATGATTATGTGAAAATGGCCGTTGATCCAGGGCAGCCGATGAGGTGGAGCAGTGGCGGCTTTGTGGCCTCCGTGACGGCGTGCTGGGCGGCGCCGGCCCGGCAGGCCGGCGGCTCGACTCCCGGCTCTGTGATTAAACTGACAGTTGGGATGTCGCCGAGCGCCAAAGCACTGCTATCGAAGCCGGCTGCCTTAATTAACGGCTTCGGCTGCACGAGGAACAATGTGCCAGAGCAGCTGAGTGGGAATCAGACCCGCGGGCTGCAGCCGGATGGCTCTGGGGAATGAACTGGGAGGACAGGCTGTTTTTTTACCCTGATATCTGCAATAGGAAGATATGATTTGGAAGATGTTGAATCAAATAGTAAGAAGAGAATATAAATTATATAAATTATTAATAAAAATGTCAAGAAAACTAAAGAAAATCAATGAATAAAAAACGTTTCCAGTCTTCCCTCCACCACAAATACAAAACGGATTTTACGTAAATCATTTTTTGTATGTTTTCCTACGAAAGTTCAGCAAAACGTGTCAATGTCTGCTCGTTATGAACGTCTGTTCAAAATAAACTTCACAGGAAACAACTTCTCAGTTGGTTCGGGCTATTTAAATATGTGTTATATATATAATTGTATATATATAAGTTTATGTCGACCTTTGGTTCTCCCACGAGACACGAACACCCGTCTCCTGGGTGAAAGTCCTGTGTTATCAAACCTGAACCGCCTCACTATGCAGACTCTGATCTCTAATATCTCTTAACCCTGGTTACCCTGGTTACATCAGGCTGGTTTTAAAGTCTCTGGGACCATGACAATACGGCAAGATGCATCTTAGACCACCTGTGGTCCAGGTGGGACCACAGGGGTCCTCTTAGACCACCCGTGGTCCAGGTGGGACCACAGGGGCCCTCTTAGACCACCTGTGGTCCAGGTGGACTGAAGGCTCTTTGCATGATTTCTGGACTCAGGAGCAGCCGACTGAGTCCTAATACGGCTTTAATAATAATCATCATCAGTTTAATGAATTAAAATGGAATATTGGTCTTCTGTGGGTTCAAGATGCAGATTTAACTTCTAAGTCTACTATTAGACTAGTAGACTAATAGTAGACTAGTAGTCTAATAGTAGTGGTCTAGACACCCGTCTTCGGTGACCTGGTGAGCAGCCCAGTACATCCCACCAGTCTCCGACGTGTTTGTATAACGCAGGGGTGTCCAAACTACGGCCCGCGGGCCAACTGCGGCCCGCGGGTCAGTTTTTATTGGCCCGCAGCAAATTCTAGAGTCTAGACCAAGGGTGGGCAAACTACGGCCCGCGGGCCGGATCCGGCCCGTTGGGCGTTTTTCCGAAGCACGATGACGGCAAAAGACCAGCATCGATGTTTCTTAACTCAAGTCGGGAACGGAGAAGCGTTACAGCGGTCTTTACGTGCCGTGCTTTCTGCAGCGCATCAGGCTGCGAGTCCAGCTGCTGCTGTCTGCTCACCTCCACCCCTCCCCCACAGGCCAGCGCGCCACGGAGACATGGTCCGTTTTATACGGCATAACGAACGCACATCAGACCCACGGGACTCATGTGACATATAGGGTTCTGCTGCCAGCCTCCTGCCAGCTTCCTGCATGGAGCCCCTCTGCAACAGGTCTCTTGTGTCCAGAGAGCAAAAACAAATTCAAAAATGTAGTTTATCACGCAGGACAGTGACTCGGCGTGTAGAACTAATTGACGAAGACTTAGCCAGCAAGTTAAACAAAAAAGCTGAGTCATTTAAGTTATATTCGTTAGTAAGTAATGTAAGTTCTCTTTACTTTTTAGTTATTGGCTTTTATTTATAATGTATATTGGTTCACACAAACACTCTCTATCCATCTGATACTGGCCCGGCCCGTCTGTCAAATTTTAAAAGTCAATGTGGCCCCTGAGCCAAAAAGTTTGCCCACCCCTGGTATAACGTTAACATCTCTACGAGTACCGAGACCTTTTGTTTACATGTTGCTTTTGTTTACATGTTGTTTTTGTTTACATGTTGTTTTTGTTTACATGTTGCTTTTGTTTACATGTTGCTTTTGTTTACATGTTGTTTTTGTTTACATGTTGTTTTTGTTTACATGTTGTTTTTGTTTACATGTTGCTTTTGTTTACATGTTGCTTTTGTTTACATGTTGTTTTTGTTTACATGTTGTTTTTGTTTACATGTTGCTTTTGTTTACATGTTGATCAGACGTGTTGTTGTCCTTCCTGAACAGACGCAGGAAGAGAAGATGGTTCACATCCACGTGGACCTGGACCCAGCAGTCCTGCATCCTGACTGACGGGTCAACAGAACCGGTCCTGTAATTCTGTTTCACGGCCCAGCTGACGGGAACAGACCTCCTTACCCAGGATAATATCCTCATCCTCCTCATCGTCATCATCACCCCTCCTCAACGCCTCCATTATCATACGTGTGTGTGTGTGTGTGTGTGTGTGTCCATTTAATTAACATGTAATCCAGATAGAAGGAGGTCCGGATGCAGCTGTTTGTCTATTTAAACGTATGAAGGTAAGTTAAACCTTTATCTGGTCCTGACCCAGTCTCAGTCTAGTCCTGGTCGTCTATAGACCTCAGTGTAGTCCTGGTCCTCTATAGACCTCAGTCTAGTCCTGGTAGTCTATAGACCTCAGTGTAGTCCTGGTCCTCTATAGACCTCAGTCTAGCCCTGGTAGTCTATAGACCTCAGTGTAGTCCTGGTCCTCTATAGACCTCAGTCTAGTCCTGGTAGTCTATAGACCTCAGTCTAGTCCTGGTCCTCTATAGACCTCAGTGTAGTCCTGTCCTCTATAGACCTCAGTCTAGTCCTGGTCCTCTATAGACCTCAGTCTAGTCCTGGTCCTCTATAGACCTCAGTGTAGTCCTGGTCCTCTATAGACCTCAGTGTAGTCCTGGTCCTCTATAGACCTCAGTATAGTCCTGGTCCTCTACAGACCTCAGTCTAGTCCTGGTCCTCTATAGGGACCCTGGAGAGAAGGGTAAACTGTCTCGGTTCCCCCAGGACTGATCCTCTGATGTTTACTTTTGGTCTTCCTGAGCCGAGTGACTCAGACATCAATGTGTGAGCAATGGGCGGTGACATTAATCATAATTATTATGATTATTATGATTAACGTGTGACGACATTACAGAACATTACATTTAACAACGATAACATTTGAGTGACATGTCGGCCTCTATTATTATTATTATTCTCCTCGTTGAGGCTCCGCCTTCATGCAGCTGTTGAATTATTTTATTAGTTTGAGTGATGGAAGCATTTGTGGCACAAAACGTATAAATAAAATACATATAACATAATATTTATATAATATATGTATATGTAAATATATATAAAATATAACAGTATAACACAGTCTAGCTCCCATCAAACCAAACTCCATTCAGAAAACAAGCGTTTTAAAAGTTGACCGGACAAAAACATGAATTTGTTTACCAAGTGGTTATTAAAGAATCCTTTTCATCTGAATATTGCAACTCAAACGACGGCTTCATGCTCACATGTCAGTTCATGCAGCCGAGTTCGGTCCACGTTGCTGATCCACCTGATCCACCTGATCCACCTGATTTGCTAGACCTCGCTCATAAAGTGATGTTCCTTCAAAGAGCTGACGCCCCATCCTGTAAACATAGAGATCCTGAATCAGCAACACAGAGACCAGGTAAACAAAGGTAAACAAAGACTGTTGGACAAGAGGCTAATACCAAATGAAGGAGGAGCTTAAGAGCGCTGAGTCATCTGATGAAGAAGAAGAGGAGGAGCGTCTCAGCCGCTCTGCATTCCTTTCACCGTGTTTTGTGTTGTGAACGTTGTGCGACATGCAGACAACGCTGTACAAAACCTGTTGTTGTTGTTGTGTCTGCATCTTTATTTACTAATAATATTTACTTTATTTACTAAATCTTTCTCCGTGCTGGTCTGAGCTCT
Organism: Cottus gobio; assembly: GCA_023566465.1. Classification (NCBI taxonomy): domain Eukaryota; kingdom Metazoa; phylum Chordata; class Actinopteri; order Perciformes; family Cottidae; genus Cottus; species Cottus gobio. Next base: position 1,382,867 of record CM042230.1, on the reverse strand, counting down.
CGTCAGGAACATGACCAACAGTCCTCTTCCCGATCCGGCTGTCGGCTCCCGGCCGCGTTGGAGCGTCGGCGTCCTGCTGGGAGACGACCTCGATCAGCGGATCAGAGGAATTCATAAACTCCACTTCTGAGGCGGCAACCGTTGCGTGAAAATATAATCAACGTATTTAAATGTCAGCCTTCGCTTCTGTTCCTCCGACATCTTTCTTTAACGCTCCTCTTCTTCCCACTTCGTCTTCAACTTCTGTCGGTTGGATTTTTGCAGAAAGCGTCCTTACATTTTTTTTTATGTAATTTAGTTTGTTATATGTTGTAGTTATTGAGAAGTACATGCAACATGTTTTACGTGTATGTTTTATTTATATGTTATCTTGTTTATATGCAGAATGGATTTATTAGAAACTAACAGTTGCTTATATTCAATTCATTTCGTGAACATTTCGTGTAACGTAGGTTAAAGTCCACTGAAAGCCCAAATGCCCTAACTTTCTTAATTGGACCTTGAACGCTCTGCTCAAGCAAATACACCAAGACATACATGAGGAAGACCTCCTGATGAAGGGTCCTGCCCCCGCTGGGGTTCATCAACGTGTGACTTCATAGTGCATTGTGTACATATGATGTGTGTGACTGGTCTCCATCAGCTGCTCTGTGACACCGGCCTGACCTTCTTATGGAAGTTGTGGAATTAACATGTTGAGGAGAACAAGTTTCCTGATTGGCATCCATATGCATATGAATTATCCACGAGGGCTCATCTCTCTCTTGCTGCAGACATTGTTTTCTATGCTTTATTAAAAACGGCCATTAAAACAGACCCGGTGGTTGGATCCCTCCCCCCAGTCCAGGGTCCTTGAGCCCGTCGAGTAGCTCAGGGTCTGCAAGTCCAAATAATGTGAAGCACAGGCTGCAGAATATATAGTCATATTTCATATTTATATGAATAAAGACCTAAAGTGTGTCTGTGTTCTTTCTGAACATGCTATGTTTTGTTTAGCTGTTGTTTGTGTGTGTGTGTGTGTGTGTGTGTGTGTGTGTGTGTGTGTGTGTGTACATCCTTAATGAGGCGGCCGTCTCCCGTGGACACGAGTGGCTCGAAATCAGCGAAATGAACCAGCCGGTCCCCACGGGGGAGTCCAGACGCTGGACTGAATCAATAAATTGCAAAAGTTCAAATGTGGACGTCTGGAGTTTGGAAAAAGAAGATTGATTTATTCTGTAATTATTAAGAAGACCAAACAGACTTCAGAGGAAACGATAGGATTGTTGTGTTCAAACATGTTCTGTGTGATCTGAACCTCAGCGGAGCTGTAAACTGTAATCTGCACATTTCATTTGCATATGAAACGAGAGACGCATACATCGTACTGTCAGACAGCTGTGATAGAGCAGAGAGTAGCACGGGTTGTATAGAAGTCTATGCTTCATGTGTAAAACCTGCATTCTCTCTCCTGACCACCAGGGGATGACTCCTCTGGTTGTATAGAAGTCTATGCTTCATGTGTTAAAGCTGCATTCTCTCTCCTGACCACCAGGGGGCGACTCCTCTGGTTGTATAGAAGTCTATGCTTCATGTGTTAAAGCTGCATTCTCTCTCCTGACCACCGGGGGGCGACTCTTCTGGTTGTATAGAAGTCTATGCTTCATGTGTTAAAGCTGCATTCTCTCTCCTGACCACCAGGTGGCGACTCCTCTGGTTGTATAGAAGTCTATGCTTCATGTGTTAAAGCTGCATTCTCTCTCCTGACCACCAGGGGGTGACTCCTCTGGTTGTATAGAAGTCTATGCTTCATGTGTTAAAGCTGCATTCTCTCTCCTGACCACCAGGGGGCGACTCCTCTGGTTGTATAGAAGTCTATATAAATGACTCTACTTCTCTCTTGATGTATTCCCTCAGTAAACATTGTAAACATGAGTTTATGTCTCAATCTCTAGTTTCAAGTCTTCTTCAATACAGCATGATGTTCATTTAGTAAATTATGCTCATTTAGAGTCAAACAGATCATAAAGCAGGGGACAGTCTAAATATGGTCACTTCTATTTAGCGGTTCCGAAGAAAACAACATGCCCCCTCACACTTCCCCCCCGAACGTGGATTTCTTTGTCAGTAGGGATGCAACGATACCACTTTTTACAAACCGATACGAGTACGAGTATTTTTATTTGTGTACTTGCCGATACCGAGTACCGATACTTCTTAGATTTGGTCTCCATGAAAGTGCAATTAATTTGGAGGCAGATTTTATTTTATCCTCTGCAGATTATGTCAAGCCTATAGTACAAAATTAACAGAAGGCTATCCCAAGCTTTAAACTTCTTGTGGAAGTTTTCATTTTATTAGAATTACAAATATAGACACACAACAGACACTCGGCTACAATAATATCATCCGTAGCCGCACAACAGCGTCTGAATGAGGCCGCTGCCAGCGCTACTTCTGGTGGATCAGCAACAGTTTGATTCACACCGGCAGGACGGCAGTCATTTTTTACTGTGTGAACGCGACGCACATTACTCTACACACCTTGCTGCAAGAGCTGCAAGAGAGCGACGAAAGAGCCGTATGCGGCTCTGGATCACGGGTTGCCGACCCCTGCCCTAGACGTTGAAGTCAGGTAGGACAACAAATCTTTTTCTCCACAAAGCGCGACCAGTTTGTTGCCCGGTATCGGTATCGGTGCATCCCTATTTGTCAGTATTTGTGAAAGTCTCGTCGATCCAAACAGCCGTCGACATCGACTCTCGTTTCACTCGGTTTACCGCAACCCGGGGCCTATTTTTGCGCTTCTATTTTCAGCCTTCGGAGTGATTGTAAATGCTGATGACCTCCGCTCGGCGCTGCGCCTGAGTGCATCCTGTAAAGACACCGAACCACTCAGCAGGCCGGACCAGGTGCAGCACCGAGACGGGTTCTGGGCTTAAAAAAGACTTAATGTGTCTGATTCAGACGCTGAAGGACTCGGACCCGTCTGGTCCTTCCACCGGGTGAAGTCTGGATACTGCAACTTAGTCCTCAAGCTGATGTATTCATGCATATTAAGGAGATTTATATTTGACATTTTTATGAACAGTATTACTAAAAGGCTGTTATTTATAGTAAAATAGAAACCAAACCATTCTTTGTGAAATCAGACGTTCAATCTGCATTTCGTTGTGCGATCCCGTTGTTAGTATCGTAACTCGTGACTTTGTGCTCGGCACCTTTGATCCGATGGGTTTGGTGAAGCTGCCTTGCAGGCTCCAGACAGCAGTGATTCTGTGGCTGCTGTTAAACGCTATAATTAAATAAGGGAAGTGCTGCTTCCCCACGGGGCTGTGACACATCGGCCTCCCCGCCCGGCTCCTGTTGTTGTTTCAGGGATTCTGTCAAAGTTAACTTCTTCCTCCCAAAAATAGAGATGGTAACATGTCAGCAGATGAATCTCTTCCATTTCTAAAAACAATCAGAGAAGAGCTCGGCGCTTTGCTAATCTGCTTTTAGCAGAATTGAGATGACGAAGAGCAGGAAGAGCTTCGGTTTGCTCCGCTGGTCTTCATCGCCCTACATTCAGCTTGCGGTGGCGAGTCGTTAACCCTCGAGCCGGACGACTATCATTCTGATGCCTTTGTTAGAATGAGCTGCTTTGTTTAAATTACATTTAAATTACAAAAAGACAAATACGTTAGCTTAGCCTAGCACCGATCGAACCAAACTCCATTCAGAAAACAGCCGTTTTAAGAGATATTCGCTCGTCTTCTTGAGGACAAACCTGACGAAGCATGAATTCAGACTTTGTACACATCTGCATCCCTATGAGGTTATTTCTGCATCGCTTCTTATCCGTTTATTGCAATTAAATCCAATCAAAACATTTTGGGGTTCGTACAGCTGCAGTAAACCAGAGAATCAGCTCGGTGAAACCACAGCGTTTAGTTTCCTGGTTGTCATGAACACAACACGAGAGTTCAAAATGGCCGAGTTCCTTTTCCTCCCTGCGTCAGAGGAACGTTTTTCACGCTCTGCGTCTCCTGTTCACTGACATTATTCCTCCTGAGCAGATTTATTGGCCAACTTAATTAAAATGGCTGCAGCTCCACTACCTGCTGACCCATAAACGCCTCGTGGGGGGCGACAGCAGAACGTGACACAGAGCGCCCGAAAAACAAAACATCTGCACCGTAAATCTCAGCGCCGGCGATCTGCATGGACGAACAGGGCGTGTGCGTGAGGCCGAGCGGACAACGGTGTGGGTTTGAGCCCCGACATTGATCTCTTTTTGCTGAGCGCATGATTTTAATCTCACTTTGCAGATAGCATGTGTTCTTTAATCCGTCTCAAACTCAGGATTTGATGCAACCTGAATTGGTGGTATCATTCGAGTCTGGATAACTTCAGGTTTACTGTTGGTGAGCCGTAGAAACTCAGTTTGAACAGTTTAAACTTGTTTAACTCCAATTAGAATCAAGAAAATGCTCCAGAGGAATTCATTGTTAATTCTCTACATATACATTGTTTATTAAAGGATCATCACAACAATCCTGCACCGACTCAGAATCAGATTTATTGTTTTAAGACTTTGGAGTCTTGGTGCGAACCATAAATATCAGACTTTGATCAGGGCCAAATAAAGCCCATCACATGACATCACATGACATCACATGACACACCACACACTCACACATCACTGTTGTGTGAGTGACTGTTGCTTTGATTAACTTCCACAGACCTCGAGGGTCGATTCCCCTTTTGGAACGTAACCCCGATGTTTCCTTTCTCTCCACGTTGAGTCATTTTTTTGCCTTTTCGTTCGACGTCGTCTCCGTTCAATCTGTCGCCTTCGTCTGTTTGACAGTTTGACTCCGACCGGATGAAAACGTTCCCGGACGTTTTTCCGCTCGGCAGAAATATGAACGTGCTGCAGTTCATCAGCTGGAAACAGCCTAAACGATATGGATTCTTACTTTAAACCCGTCCAACCTTTCTGCGGCTCAATCAGAAACCGATCGATTGGGGTTCTCTTCCTCTGACCCGCCAGAGCGGTGCTCCGAACGCTCGCATCATACGGGCGTGAGAATCACATAATCCATACCGAGCAGACGGACCCCGACACCAACGCCTGGGAAGCAGCGAGTGATCCGAGTGTTGGGAAGTCGCTCCAGCAACAGACGATGCATGGAGCGTTAGTTCAGACCCACAAGTTATGAAATCATGAGCTTCAAACCCGAGATGAACGTATTCTTTTGTGTTTTCTGGAAGTGGTTTCTCTGGAGCCGGTCTCTGGATCCTCTCATTAAAGGAGTTAAAGCTTACAGATACAGGCGGTAACTTCATGAGAAGGCTGGTTTTCATATTTACTGTCCATATGAGACGGATGATCTGTGAATGCTCCGCCTTCTGTTAGTATCACTAACGGTATTTACAAGAAGAACAACCAATCAGAGTCGAGGAGTCTCTGACGCAGCTGTCAATCACTGCTGGTGAACGTGGTTTGGTAGTAAAACTACTTCCTGTGGAAAACGGTTTCTAAGGCCTGAACCTCGACGTTCACGCTTTAACTTCCAGCTAAATCCAGCTTTGTGATTGGCCGGCTGAGTTTCTGTCTAAGTGAACCTGATGCTCTGAGAGAACGAGTCGCCGCTGGAGGGGCGGGGCTTTGACAGCTTGATGATGGCGGTTCGGTGTAAAGCCAAGAAATAGAAGAATCTTTTTCTTCCTGCAACGAAGTCTCGCCGCTCGGCGTGAAGCGAGAGCCGAGAGGAGACGCTGACTCATCCTGCGCTGCTCTCACATGGAAACCTCGCTGGAGACGCTTCCTTCAAAAATGAAATAAAAAAAGAAGGAAAATCGACACCCACACAGTGCGGCGTTCCCACACAGTGCGGCGTTCCCGCAGAGCGGCCCGGGGCCTCGGCTCTGCAGTCGAGCTTCTCTCTGCTTTTTGGGAGGAAGGAGATGATAAATTAATGTGGTCCGCTTAGATTGCAACGGAGGGATTTTTATATTTCTTATTTTATACAAGTGCACTTTATACAATTCTGAGTGGTAAGTAAAACGTCCCTGAAGTGGAAGATCAAGAGGCTGTGATGCTTCCTGGTTCAAACGTGTTTTAAAAGGTGAAGATTTAAAGGATTTGATCATCAAACTCTTTGATGTTCACAGATTCTTAATTGATGCTTTTATTAGTTCATATCTCATATATATTTTAGATGGCATAAAAATGCCTCTTGTAGATTAATCGTTTAATCTCTTTAAGTGGGTCCATTTGTGTTGAACGTGATCATGTTTGTGTTGTTTAGGCGTGGAAAAACATACAACAAAATGAATTATTAATATCATAATAATAATTGGGTAAATAATTCAGAGCCTCTTATGTATAGTTATGATTACAGACTCCACCTCTCTTCACCCATCCATCCATCCATTTTCCACCGCTTATCCGGGGTCGGGTCGCGGAGGCAGCAGGTCAAGCAGGCTGACCCAGACTTCTCTCTCACCCGCAACATCTACCAGCTCATTCTGGGGGATCCCGAGGCGTTCCCAGGCCAGCTGGGAGATATAATCCCTCCAGCGTGTCCTGGGTCTTCCCCGGGGCCTCCTACCAGATGGACGTGCCTGGAAAACCTCTAAAGGGAGGCGTCCTGGAGGCATCCTAATTAGATGCCCGAACCACCTCAGCTGACTCCTTTCGACACGAAGGAGTAGCGGCTCAACTTCAAGCCTCCTCCTGATGTCCGAGCTCCTTACCCTATCTCTAAGGCTGAGCCCGGCCACTCTACGGAGGAAACTCATTTCGGCCGCTTGTATCCGCGACCTCGTTCTTTCGGACACGATCCAAAGCTCGTGACCATAGGTGAGGGTTGGGACGTAGACCGACCAGTAAATTGAGAGCTTCGCCTTCCGGCTCAGCTCCTTCTTCACCAAGACGGCCCGGTGCAACGCCTGCTTTACTGCTGCAGCCGCACCGATACGCCTGTCGATCTCCCGCTCCATTTTACCCTCACTCGTGAACAAGACCCCGAGATACTTGAACTCCTTCGCTTGTGGTAGGCACTCTGTCCCCACCCGGAGGGAGCAATCCACCGGTTTCCGGCAGAGCACCATGGCCTCAGATTTCGTGATGCTGACTCTCATCCCCGCCGCTTCACACTCGGCTGCAAAACGCCCCAGTGAATGCTGGAGGTCATGGTCCGAGGAGGCAAACAGGACCACATCATCTGCAAACAGCAGAGAGGCTATCCTGAGATCCCCGAACCTGACATTCTCCGCCCCACGGCTGCGCCTAGATATCCTGTCCATGAAAGTCACGAACAGGACCGGTGATAAAGGGCAGCCCTGGCGGAGGCCAACACCCACCGGGAACGTATCTGACTTACTGCCGAGGATACGAACACAGCTCCTACTGCAGGCGTACAGAGACCGGATGGCCCGTTGCAACGGGTCCGGCACACCATACTCCCGCAGCACCCCCCACAAAAAGCCCCGAGGGACCCGGTCGAAAGCCTTCTCCAAGTCCACAAAGCACATGTAGACTGGTTGGGCAAACTCCCAGGACCCCTCCAGTATCCTTGCAAGGGTAAAGAGCTGGTCCACTGTTCCACGACCAGGACGAAACCCGCACTGTTCTTCTTGAATCCGAGGTTCGACAAACGGTCGGAGCCTCCGTTCCAGCACCCTGGCATAAGCTTTTCCCGGGAGGCTGAGTAGTGTGATACCCCGATAATTCGAGCACACTCTCCGGTCCCCCTTCTTGAAGATGGGAACCACCACCCCGGTCTGCCAGTCCATGGGCACTGTGCCCGACCCCCATGCGACATTGAAGAGGCGTGTCAGCCAAGACAGCCCAACAAAGTCCAGCGCCTTCAGCATCTCAGGGCGGATTTCATCCACCCCCGGCGCCTTGCCACCAAGGAGCTTTTTGACTACCTTAGTGGCCTCTGCCAGGGATATGGGTTCATCCAACCCCAAGTCTTCAGACGCTGCCCCCTGTTCAGGGGACATGTTGACCGGGTTTAGGAGTTCCTCAAAGTGCTCCTTCCACCGCCCGACGATATCCTCTGTCTGGGTCAGCAGCAACCCTCCCCCGCTGATAACAGCCTGGGGAAGGCCCTGCTTTCCCTTCCTGAGTCGTCGGATGGTTTGCCAGAACCTCCTTGAGGCCAACCGAAAGTCCTTCTCCATGGCCTCCCCGAACTCCTCCCATGCCCGAGTTTTAGCATCCGTGACCACCGCAGCTGCAGTCCTTCTGGCCTGCCTGTACCTGTCAGCTGCTTCAGGAGACCCCTGGGCCAACCAAGCCCGAAAGGCCTCCTTCTTCAGCTTGACGGCTTCCCTCACCCCCGGTGTCCACCACCGGGTTCTCGGGTTGCCGCCACGACAGGCACCGATGACCTTCCGACCACAGCTCCTAGCGGCCGCGTCCACAATAGAGGCTTTGAACATGATCCACTCGGATTCCATGTCCCCAACCTCCCTCGGGATGTGTGAGAAGTCCTTCCGGAGGTGGGAGTTGAAGACCTCCCGGACAGGATCCTCCGCCAGACGTTCCCAGTTCACCCTCACTACACGTTTGGGCTTGCCAGGTCTTTCTGGCCGACTCCCCCGCCATCTGATCCAACTCACCACCAGGTGGTGATCAGTTGACAGCTCTGCTCCTCTCTTCACCCGAGTGTCCAAAACATACGGCCGCAGATCAGATGATACGATTACGAAGTCGATCATTGATCTCCGGCCTAAGGTGCTCTGGTACCAGGTACACTTATGAGCCACCTTATGTTCAAACATGGTGTTTGTTATGGACAAACTGTGGCTAGCACAGAAGTCCAACAACGAAACACCGCTCGGGTTCAGATCAGGCAAGCCGTTCCTCCCAATCACTCCCCGCCAGGTTTCTCTGTCGTCGCCCACGTGAGCGTTGAAGTCTCCCAGGAGAACTATGGAGTCGGCAGGCGGCGCCCTTTCCAGGACCCCTCCCACCAACTCCAAGAAGGCCGGATACTCCGAAATGCTGTTTGGTGCATAAGCACAAACAACAGTCAGAGCCTTACTCCCCGCAACCCGTAGGCGCAGGGAGGCGACCCTCTCGTTCTCCGGGGAAAACTCCAACACGGCGGCGCTCAGCCGGGGACTCGTGAGTATCCCCACTCCCGCCCGGCGCCTCTCACCCTGGGCGACTCCAGAAAAGAACAAAGTCCAACCCTTCTCCAGGAGTTTGGTTCCAGAGCCAGCGCTGTGCGTGGAGGTGAGCCCAACTATATCTAGCTGGTACCGCTCCACCTCCCTCACCAGCTCCGGCTCCTTCCCCGCTAGCGAGGTGACGTTCCACGTCCCTAGAGCTAGTCTATGTCGCCGGCGATCGGCTCGCCCAGGCCCCCTGCCCGGCCCGCCGCCCGGTCTACATAGCACCCGACCCCGATGTCTGTCCCTGCGGGTGGTGGGTCCACAGGGTGGCTGCACCATGATGTTTCTTCGGGCTGAGCCCGACCGGGCCCCATGGGCGAAAGCCCGGCCACCAGACGCTCGCCGACGAGCTCGCCTCCCGGGTCTGGCTCCGGGAGGGTGCCCCGGTTTCCCTGGTCCGGGCGAGGTAGCTACATTCCGTGTGCTGCTATTCATCAGGGTTTTTTGAACCGCTCTTAGTCTGGGCTCTCCCCCGAGACCTGTTTGCCTTGGGAGACCCTACCAGGGGCAGATGCCCCGGACAACATAGCTCCCAGGATCATTGAGCCACTCAAACTCCTTCACCGCGTTAAGGTGGCGATTCGCGAAGGAGTATTCACCCGTATTTATTTATTAATTTAACAAAGAAAGACACAAAATGTACAATAAACAAAGTCAGTAAAAAAAGACGAAAATATATTTTTTGTCATGAATACTTTAGCAAATATTACTCATCAAAACCACTTCAGGCATCGACCAGGACGACGTGAACGCCTAAACTTATTGACGAGGCAAAATATACAAAGTATTTTTGGAGGAGTTGCAGATTTAATTCCGGTGACATCATGAAAACCCCCCAGAGACCCTCGTCTCTCGGGACCCCAATGTCTCCCATCGGAGAGTTCAAAGGTCAGAATGATTCCATATCCAGCCCCCCCCCCCCCCCCCCGCCCACTCCCCTCGCCACTCATTCATCTAGAACATGACTGGTCTCCCGTTGGAGGCTGCTTAGTAATTGAAAAGCTAATGAGAGAAAATTAAAATGACATTAAAATGTCATTGGGAAGACGACTCTCTGTGATCGAGTGGGCCAATTAAAAGTAAGACAGATTTGTTTCTTCTGAAGAGCCAAAGGGGAGCTCGGCTCTTTGTTGGCTTTTGTCAGGTGGATTAAGGTGCGGCTCAGTTTGAACATAATGCCGCCGTTCAAATCGGATCCGGTGGCCTGAGTACAAAAGGAATACTGATTACTGACACCTGAAAGGGGATGAGAGCCCAGAACGTTTTATTTTCACTGGATAGTCGAAGTCAAACGGAGCGGTGAAACACGAGGCTTCGGTTCCCTTTCTGTTGTATTCAAGGAGTTGTGACAGTCAAAGAAACCACGACACCCCAACCATCGACCCGACGGCCCATTATTGCAAAACCCCAATAGTCCGATAAAAGCCCCATTGGACCAAATGCCCCATTGGACCAAATATGGTCCCATGGTCCCACAGTTTGATATATTCTTTGAATGTTTACTTTATTATTATCATTAAATAATTAAAAGAAAGAAGGTCCTTCCCTCTCAGAGATTCAAACCATATTGAAGTATTATTAAATCCTCAAGAAGACTTTTAAAGACAAAGTATTGTCTCTTCATTCTGGACCACATTGGTCCCTTCAGAAATAAAACATTGGAACGTAGGTTTTAAATTGTATTTCTTATGTTTTTCTCAGTATTATCCTCGATGTCAGTGTTTTGGTACATTTTTGTAAAAAGAGGTTAAAATAAATTCATGCTGTGACTACAGTAATATATAACAAACACAAAGAGCATTATGCAACACGAGGAGACAGTTGTGTGAGTGTGTTGTCGGCTTATTTATATCAACATTCAAATATTTACAGAACAAAACTATCTTCAGGAACTTAAATCACTTTTTTTTTCACTGACATATTCTACATTTTGCTTTTTGGTTAAGAAGCTTAACTTCTGGCCAAGTATCGTTCTCTTGAGTTTTATTAAGCAAACGGATCATCAGCTTATGGAGAGGAGACTTTACCGATCTAGTGGGGAATAGAGGGCTGGGGGGCTGGAGGGATGGAGGGCTGGGGGGCTGGGGGGATGGAGGGATGGAGGGCTGGGGGGCTGGGGGGATGGAGGGATGGAGGGCTGGGGGGCTGGGGGGCTGGAGGGCTGGAGGGCTGGAGGGCTGGGGGGCTGGAGGGCTGGAGGGATGGGGGGATGGAGGGCTGGGGGGCTGGGGGGGGACTCATAGGATTAAATGCCCTGTGGCTGACATGTTGGCCCACAAGTAAAACCAATAACAGACTGGTCCGGGTCCAGGGGGATCAGGATCCAGGGCTGAATGTCAAAATGTTAAAAAAACTCTTTTTCATCCGGACCAAGAGGATTCATATTCACTGAAACAGACTGAAAGTGGCAGAAATCTATTTTTGTTGAAAAGAAGCAACAAACAGAACAGTTTGGGTCAGAAGGACTTTTATTTCTGGTCCTTGCCAAGAATTCAGATATACCATAATATCATATCACATGTTGGGTCTTTGTACCTTTTTATAACTATAGCTATTTATTCAGTTTTCTCTTTAAACTTTAAAGATATTATTTGGTGTTAATAGCTGATTATTTTTGTTATTCTACTTTATTCAAATCACAAACGGGGCGACTGTGGCTCAGTGGTTAGCAAGTCGGTCTTTCAATCAGAAGGTCGGTGGTTTGATCCCCGGCTCCGGCAGTCTGTGTCGTTGTGTCCTTGAGCAAGACACTTAACCCTCATTGCTCACCGTTGCTGTGTCTACGGTCTACTGTATATCATGTAAGTCGCTTTGGATAAAAGCGTCAGCTAAATAAAATGTAATGTAACAAACAGAATATTTCTAAATCACGACCCAACTTTTGACCTTTACTCCTTGGAGCTAAAACCTCAAAACAATAATGTAACAGTAAACAGTAATGACATTTTTTATATTTAGTTGTCTTTTAATAACTGATGTTCTTTATGCACTTCAATTGTCTACTTGCCTTTTGTATAATCCTTTTGACATAAAAAAGAAACCCTTGAAAATAATGAATGGTCATAATTTAAATATATAATATGATGCATATAGTAAAGACGTCCAACTGGTGATTATTACATTTCTGGAAGGTAAACACAGAAAATGTAATAATCATAACAATAATGTTCCTGGTCCCCAGAAGATGAACACTGATGGCTTTGGTCATCGTGAAAAGCTTCAGCGCCACCAACTGGTCAAAATGTCCGTCGCTCCTTTAATAACAAGGTGCTTCTTAATACATAATCAGCCCAGCTTGCATGTATTTATGTATTTATGGTAAATCTGTGGAAGGAGAATCGGCCAAGGCCTGTTTGGGTTTTCCTCCGTCACTCACACGACTCATTTGAGCAGAAACACAACAAAGGAAACACAATACGAGTTGTGGTGTCCGGCGTTCCTTCATCGGAAAGCTGGTTATAGAAGTTATTGATCCGCAAACTGGAGACAAAAGAGATCGGAGATGAATAATTGAGTCCAACGCTCTCGTGTGTCTTGCTGCTTATCGATGTTTGCAGCGGATCAGTGGCTGATCTGAAGGCTGTAACCTTGGTGTCTTATCTCTCACACACACACACACACACACACACACACACACACACACACACACACACACACACACACACACACACACACACACACACACACACACACACACACACACACACACAC
>CM042230.1:1345000-1367500 GCA_023566465.1 Cottus gobio | reverse complement strand
GAATGCAGCTTTAACACGTGAAGCATAGACTTCAGTTGGCACGTGTGTGTGTGTGTGTCCGGATTAAACAAACAAGCTGCAACGTGTTAATTAGTGCACTTCAGAGGCTCACAGACATGAAAGTGATGTTGATCTTCTGCAGAATGTCGTGCTGGGCCTTCAAGCTGGTTTAAGAGCTTACCGTGGCGGACCACGCCGCTGACGTGGGCGTGGCCACGATTAAAACCAGCAGCGTGACGTGTTGTGCGTTACCAGGCTCAGTCCTGATGCATCCCTCTGGCCTCTGTGCTGTATTACAGCCACATGTTTGAGGAGTTGCTCATCAACCTCATTGCTCAACCTCATTGCTCAGCTATGCAGGACAATGTGCGTAGGCTTGGTTGCCGGGGGCAACTGGGAGTCAGTTAAACACCTCCCTGCTTCCATGATATCAAAGTTCCTAAAAGTACTTTGGTTTTGTGAGGACTCTGGGGGTCCCTCTGGATCACCAGGGTCCCTTTAGAAAACCTCATTTTACTGCAGCAAGGTCTGAGGTGGACTGGTCTCTGCTGGATCTGGGTCTGTCCACAATGGACTGGTCTCTGCTGGATCTGGGTCTGTCCACAGTGGACTGGTCTCTGCTGGATCTGGGTCTGTCCACAGTGGACTGGTCTCTGCTGGAGGCCCTGCTGGAGTCTGAGCTGAAGGAGGTTCTGGTGAACCTGCATGAGTTCTATAGAGGACCGGGACTACACTGACTGGTTCAGGACCAGTTAAAGCTCCTCCCAGTCTCCGCCCCTCTGGACCTGTATGACTCGTGGGCGTCGCCCCATGAGAGTAAATACACAAACAGGATCTTTTCCCCGTGAGCTGCCGCTGGCGGTCATGTGACCAGCGGCGCTCGGCTCGCCATCTGTGGGCCAAAGCCGCTAATCAGCTCTCAGGCCGCCGGACACAAAGGTCCTTTAAAAGCACAACACACACACACACACACATTCACACACTTTCACACACATTCTCACACACACACACACACACACACACACACACACACACACACACACACACACATTCACACACTTCTCGTCTGAGGTTTTGTATTTCGGCCTCTTTGGGGAACTAAATGACTACATGTTCCCTTGTGTCGTCATTACTGGGCCCATTTGTTTACTTCATTAAACTCACTGTGTGTGTGTGTGTGTGCGTGCGTGTGTGTGTGTGTGTGCGTGTGTGTGTGATGCAATCCGGTGGCCTTAACAAGATTAAGTGCAACACGAGTGCAGCATGTGTGTCGTCAACCAGCTGAACATGTGGAACCATCGACCCTCATTCAATAAAAGGAAATTCATTCAATATAATCCAATTAATAATGGAAATCAATGGATATGTTTTTGATCAATAAGAAGAAGAAGAAGAATGGTAATAAAACAACAATAATGCTCATAATAATAATAATAATAACACATGTAATAAGAATAAGAATACATATAATAAAAATGCACGTAATTCTAATAATAAATAGTTGAAATTATATATAATGTATTATATTTATGAATTTATTTTTAACTAAGTACATTTACTTAAGTACTGTACTTACAACTTTAAATACTTTTACCTACAGTAACTTGAGTATTTTCTATCTTATGCTATTTTATACTTCTACTAAACTACATTGCAGGTTTTATACACATATATATATATATATATATATATATATATATATATATATATATATATATATATATATATATTAAAATAAAGTCAAATCAAATAATTCAATGGATATAAAATAATGAATGTATTTCTTTTATTTTTCTATATATATAAAATAAAAACAGTATATAATTAGGTATATAATAATGAAAGAAACAGACTTTTATAAATATTATATTGTACGCCCCTCCATAAATACCTCATCATGTATCTGTGGTACTACTACTCTACACGTACATGTTGCGACAGTAAAACACACTGTCCGCAGTATAATCAGCCTCACTGCGGCTGCTATAATTAGCCTTCTCTCGGCTCCTCCGCGGTCCCTGAACGCACCGCCGCCGCAGCAGCACACACACACACACACACACACACACACACACACACACACACACACACACACACACACACACACACACACACACACACACACACACACACACACACACACACACACACACACACACACACACACACACACACACACACACACACACACACACACACACACACACTTCCGCGTTGTCTGCCACCGTAAAGCAGGAAGCAGTGTAGTAACGTGTAGGAGTTAATCTGCCCTGCTGCTGTTCACAGGTATGTCCCCGACGAGGGTCTCACTTTAATGTCGTGTCCCCTCTGGACGCACGCGCCACACACACACACACGCACACACACACACACACACACACACACAGACACACACACACACACCGCGGGCAGCTTTAGCCCGTTGAACGAGGCGGTTCGCGGGTCTCGGCTGTGACGTAACGGCGGCGGTTGGCGGGTTGAAGAGTGTCGCTAACGGGGTTTCTCGAGAGGGTTTTAACGAGTTCGTCAATTCCGATGCCAGGTGACGTCAGAGCCGCGGGGAGAAGCTACATGGAGGCTAACTGAGCCCCCTGGACCAATCAGCGCACAGAGGAACTGCGGCACGTTAGCGCCAGGATGCCAGCCGGTAAGCCGTGTGTGTCTGCGTGTGCGCGCGTGTGTGTGCGTGTGCCTTCGTACGTGTGTGTGTTGCGTGCATTGTCGTTTTTCTGGGGGGGGGAGGGCATTTTCGGGGCTCATTGAAACAAAGAGACAGACGGGTCGAAGTTGGGCAGTGATGCGTTCAAGGTCTTCTGTAAAAAAGTATTTTTGTGACTGGCCTCCTGATCGATCGATGGGATCGCTTGGTCCATAGGGGTACTACTTGAGTAGAAGTACTACAACCTGCATATTACAAGTTATTGCTTCGGCCAAATACTTCAGCATCAAAGTTTTTATCACTAATAAATACATGTACCTCCATTTTTATGTTGTAGTTCCTCAGTATTAGATACATCGCTTTTTTTTATAGTGGAGTATACATATGGAAATACTCGACTAAAGTACAAGTATGTCAAAGTAGTACTTGAGGAGGAGTACTTGGTTACATTCCACCACTTTCCTGAAGATGCCTTCAGATCGATGGATCGCCTGAGCCAATAGATATGATTACTAATCAATAATGTGCTTTATAGTTTTGATAATTGCTTGTTGAAGTATTTTAGCAAGACAATATACTGTCATCATTGTGTGTGTGTGTGTGTGTGTGTGTGTGTGTGTGTGTGTGTGTGTGTGTGTGTGTGTGTGTGTGTGTGTGTGTGTGTGTGTGTGTGTGTGTGTGTGTGTGTGTGTGTGTGTGTGGTGAACAAACACTGCAGACACTATGAACTGACTGGTCTTCGAGCTACAGTTGTCTAAAGAAGATTGTCTTCTGGAAAACGTGTTCAAACGATAACGTAACAACGTGCTGCAGCAACGGTAGCGTGTACAAGTTTTGATTGGCTGTAATTTTGACATCTATTATATCATTTTTAAGAAAAGAACAAAATGACGTAAAATACAACGCGATCCGTTCACTCCTCCGATGACTCGCTGGTTATTATTAATATTGATCCCATATTAATGTCGTGCTTCGTCTTTACTTCTCGTAGCTTTGCAGAAACATATTGCTTTACAGCTGATGTTTGTTCTGAATAGTTTGATCTCTGAGGATCAGATCACATGATCTGAACGATTGTTTTCTTTATAATGTAGACGTCATGATCTCCTTTTCTTTTTGCTCTTAAACTTATTTTTAAATGTTTCCTGAAACTTCAAGTGAAAATGTGATATTATTGATCTGAGGAACACTAATGTCACCTGAGAGCAAAACTGGGGTTAGCACACTGTGTGTGTGTGTGTGTGTGTGTGTGTGTGTGTGTGTGTGTGTGTGTGTGTGTGTGTGTGTGTGTGTGTGTGTGTGTGTGTGTGTGTGTGTGTGTGTGTGTGTGTGTGTGTGTGTGTGTGTGTGTGTGTGTGTGTGTGTGTGTGTGTGTGTGTGTGTGTGTGTGTGGCTCACTCCTGGGTCTGTTGTGGTCTGGAGGCTCTCATTATCCTCAAAGTGTTCACCACCTCAATTAAGTCATTATGGAGACAAACCCGCCGCCGTCACTCGCTCGGCTGCCGCTGCTCTGAGTGAACGTCTGATGAGCTGATGTACGATGAGATACACGGGTTGGAACTGTAATGTGACTCCTCTGGTTGTATAGAAGTCTATGCTTCATGTGTTAAAGCTGCATTCTCTCTCCTGACCACCAGGGGGTGACTCCTCTGGTTGTATAGAAGTCTATGCTTCATGTGTTAAAGCTGCATTCTCTCTCCTGACCACCAGAGGGTGACTCCTCAGGTTGTATAGAAGTCTATGCTTCATGTGTTAAAGCTGCATTCTCTCTCCTGACCACCAGGGGGCAACTCCTCTGGTTGTATAGAAGTCTATGCTTCATGTGTTAAAGCTGCATTCTCTCTCCTGACCACCAGGGGGTGACTCCTCTGGTTGTATAGAAGTCTATGCTTCATGTGTTAAAGCTGTATTCTCTCTCCTGACCACCAGGGGGTGACTCCTCTGGTTGTATAGAAGTCTATGCTTCATGTGTTAAAGCTGCATTCTCTCTCCTGACCACCAGAGGGTGACTCCTCAGGTTGTATAGAAGTCTATGCTTCATGTGTTAAAGCTGCATTCTCTCTCCTGACCACCAGGGGGCAACTCCTCTGGTTGTATAGAAGTCTATGCTTCATGTGTTAAAGCTGCATTCTCTCTCCTGACCACCAGGGGGCGACTCCTCTGGTTGTATAGAAGTCTATATAAATGACTCTACTTCTCTCTTGATGTATTCCCTCAGTAAACATTGTAAACATGAGTTTATGTCTCAATCTCTAGTTTCAAGTCTTCTTCAATACAGCATGATGTTCATTTAGTAAATTATGCTCATGTAGAGTCAAACAGGCCATAAAGCAGGGCAGGGCGGGGCTACGAGGTGATTGACAGGTTGACACCAGAGACATATACAACATCTCTAGGTCACTCCTCTTCAGTCCTTATATGGTCACTTCCTGTTCACTGGATGCAATAAAACCAAGATGGCGACGGCCATAAAAACGTATAGCGAGGATGCAGCCTAAAGGTCTGATGAGAGCCCCAATCCCCCAGCATGCATCTGTCTCCCAGTGGCAACGGGAGCTCCTCCCTCGGCGGTGGGCTGTGATTGGTATTCACCGTGGAAGACGGTTTGTTCTGCAAAGGAGGATTTGGCCTAAATATAACTTCAAAGGAGGCGCGCCTCCGTCTGTTTCCTCCGCCGGTTCGCTTCTTTCTGCAGAGAAGAGAAGCTTTCATCCTTTCATCTCGTGAGGCTCCGCCCACCTGTTCCTAACATTTCTGTTCTTCCTCCCGTTGAAGTCGGATGTTTCCTCGCGTCGCTATCGCTGTCGGTGCAGCAGAACAACAGCAGCATGTGAAGGGAAGCAGGACAAACAAACAAACCTTCCTCACGCCTGCATGTCAGAAGTAAACCGGCTTCATGTGCAGATTAAACACCGGAGCGCTTTGATGTGGAAGCAAAGGAAAACACTTCTACAGGAATAGTTTCTGTCAGTCGGATGTTTTCAGTTCTGACAGCAAAGAGACACCAGACGGAGCGTCTGTTGGCCAGTAATCGATGTTTGATGGAAAACCTGGGAAGGTCATGGAATTTGGTATTTGGTATTTCCAAAGGCCTTGAAAAGGCCTGGAAGAGTCCTGGAAGAGTCCTGGACCTCCATTAGTCAGAATGTGTTTGAATCCTGAGATTGTCAGAAAAATAATCAGCAAAGAAACAGAAAAGTCCATTTCAACCCCTCGATTATTGATAAATATGACGCCAATCAATAGAAACATTCCCAGCCTGACTCGTTGGGTTCATTGAGTCCCTTTATGAAGGCTCTTCTTATGGTGTGTTCAGGTGAGCTGATCAAACGCAGGACTTCTGAACACATTAAGCCATGACATGCATCTCCACCCCAGCTTTACCAACTATAATATAAATGGTTGCACATACAAGTGATGGACCCCTGCACCCCTAGACACCTGGCCCCCTAGACACCTGGCCCCCTAGACCCCTGCACCCCTAGACCCCTGCCCCCCTAGACCCCTGCACCCCTAGACCCCTGGCCCCCTAGACCCCTGAACCCCTAGACCCCTGAACCCCCCCTGCCCCCCCCTCCTCATGAGACTACCCGTCCTCCTCTAAACTGCCTTACTGTTCTAGATTCTCTCTTCTCGTTCTAAAAATGTCCTCACGCCCGAAGTCTAAAACCCCAAACTGGTCCTCGCAGAGATAGAAGCTCAAGCACGAACACACACAGTTACACACACACACACACACACACACACACACACACTCACACTCAGAGCTTTTTTTAAATCCTAAATTCCTTCAACAGCTCTCAGTCAATCTGCGTAATTGCACTCCAATCAGGACGATTAAAACACATTCAACCCAACACACACTGTGTGTGTGTGTGTGTGTGTGTGTGTGTAACCTCATACCGAGGTTTCAGCCGCGTGGACTCGGCGGTGCAGCTTCATCTGCAGCCTCCAGCAGATCTGCTGCTGGCGAGGGGAAACAAACACTGCAAGGTCAGAGAGAGAGAGGGAGAGAGAGAGAGAGAGAGAGAGAGAGTGGGAGAGGAAGGGTGGAAACAGAGAGAGAGAGGAGAGGAGAGGTCCACCTGACAGGCCGTCCTCAGCTTTCGCCTCCGACAAGATGGATTCAGAGAACAACGAGTCGGGTAGGAGGCTTTAAGTTGTTACTCTTGTGTGTGTGTGTGTGTGTGTGTGTGTGTGTGTGTGTGTGTGTGTGTGTGTGTCTGTGTGTGTGTCACACAGTAAGGCCGGCTAACAGAGTCCAGGTCTGTGCCAACCGGCCATTGATCCGCTCTCCGTCCAATCAGCTGCCTGGTTTCCTCTTGACTGCGCTCCTCGAGAGCCCCGCGGCTCGCGTTCATTCTCACGTTGCCGTAACCGGTCGGGAGCGACTCGGCTCGGCGCTCCTGTTGTTGTTGTTGTTGTTGTTTGTATGAGTCGCCGCTCATGCTGAGTCGCTCCAGCAGCTGCTGCAGCTCATCACCCCGTATTGATGTGTTTGTGTCTTCAGGGTGTGAGACAAGGTCGTGGTGTAACGGGCCGCTGTCCGTCCGTACAGACGTAGCGTTAGCATAACCGCTAACGGCTAACAGCTAACAGGCCGAGGTTCCATTCAGTTACATTATGATGCGTTCAGACTCCGCTCTGTTAAAATGAGTACTGGCTGAAGATAAATGATAACGTTCTCATAATGCGTTCACATCTAGTAAAATGTTGATGATAAACTAGAATGAATCTATATAATATAGGAGAATCCTGAGGGTGACTCCTCTGGTTGTATAGAAGTCTATGCTTCATGTGTTAAAGCTGCATTCTCTCTCCTGACCACCAGGGGGCGACTCCTCTTGTTGTATAGAAGTCTATGCTTCATGTGTTAAAGCTGCATTCTCTCTCCTGACCACCAGGGGGCGACTCCTCTGGTTGTATAGAAGTCTGGTTGCTCGTAGCTCGACGTCATTGGTTGTCAGGTGACCTTCCTCTTCAACACAAACCCAATACAGTAAAGTATTCTGGCGTCCTGAAACACATTTTGTTCCCTCCTCGCCGTAGTCTCGGTAACACCTTCCACCCGGCTGAGCCGAATGATCCTCGACCCGTCGGTCACCTGTCGTTCACCCGTCGTTCACCTCTTGGTCACCTGTCGGTCACCTCTTGGTCACCTCTTGGTCACCTGTCGGTCACCTCTTGGTCACCTCTTGGTCACCTCTTGGTCACCTGTCGTTCACCTCTTGGTCACCCGTCGTTCACCTCTTGGTCACCTGTCGGTCACCTCTTGGTCACCTCTTGGTCACCTCTTGGTCACCTGTCAGTCACCTCTTGGTCACCTCTTGGTCACCCGTCGTTCACCTCTTGGTCACCTCTTGGTCACCTGTCAGTCACCTCTTGGTCACCCGTCGTTCACCTCTTGGTCACCTGTCGGTCACCTCTTGGTCACCCGTCGTTCACCTCTTGGTCACCTGTCGTTCACCTCTTGGTCACCTCTTGGTCACCTGTCAGTCACCTCTTGGTCACCCGTCGTTCATCTCCTCCCTCCAGGACCTGGGTATCTCAGGCACTGCGCTCTCCCTCCTCTCATCCTACCTCAGTGATCGCACCTACCGGGTAACCTGGAGAGGATCTGTGTCTGAACCTTGTCCTCTCACTACTGGGGTCCCTCAAGGCTCGGTCCTCGGTCCTCTCCTCTTCTCCCTGTACACCAACTCTCTTAGCTCCGTCATTCGCTCGCATGGCTTTTCCTACCATAGCTATGCTGATGACACCCAACTGATCCTCTCGTTTCCACAATCGGAAACACAGATAGCAGCACGAATCTCTGCTTGTCTGACTGACATTTCACAATGGATGTCCGCACACCACCTGAAAATTAACCCTGACAAGACGGAATTACTTTTCCTTCCAGGAAAAGTCTCCCTCACTCACAACCTGACGATTACTTTCAACAACTCAGTCTTGGCCCCGACCCCGACTGCCAGGAACCTCGGTGTGACCCTTGACAGTCAACTCTCCCTGACTGCCAACATTACCGCAACAACTCGTTCCTGTAGATTCATGCTGCACAACATCAGGAGAATACGTCCACTTCTCACCCAGAAGGCAGCACAGGTTCTCGTCCAGGCTCTGGTCATCTCGCGCCTAGACTACTGCAACTCCCTCCTGGCGGGTCTACCTGCTGGTGCCATCCGACCGTTGCAGCTCATCCAGAATGCAGCAGCTCGACTGGTCTTTAACCTCCCGAAATTCACCCACACTACTCCGCTCCTCCGCGACCTTCACTGGTTACCGGTGGCCGCCCGCATCCGCTTCAAAACACTGGTACTGGCGTACCGTGCAACGAACAGATCTGGTCCAGTCTACATCCAGGACATGGTAAAACCTTACACCCCAACTCGTGCGCTCCGCTCGGCTTCTGCCAATCGGCTTGTAGCTCCGTCACTGCGAGCTAAACACTCAACAAAGTCTCGACTGTTCTCTGTCCTGGCTCCTCGATGGTGGAATGAGCTCCCCATTGACATCAGAACAGCAGAAAGTCTCTACATCTTCCGTCGCAAACTAAAAACACATCTTTTCCGACTATACCTTGAATAAAGGAAGTAGCACTTTAGTAGCACTGAAACGGCTCTTACTGATAGCACTTTGTAGTTGAACTTTTTGTCGAAATTGTACCTTCGTGATTCTTGTTCTGATTCTTGTTGTAAACGGTAGAATGCACTTATTGTAAGTCGCTTTGGATAAAAGCGTCAGCTAAATGAAATGTAATGTAATGTAATGTTCACCCGTCGTTCACCTCTTGGTCACCTGTCGTTCACCTCTTGGTCACCTCTTGGTCACCTCTTGGTCACCTCTTGGTCACCTGTCGGTCACCTCTTGGTCACCCGTCGTTCACCCGTCGTTCACCCGTCGTTCACCTCTTGGTCACCTGTCGGTCACCTCTTGGTCACCTCTTGGTCACCTGTTGGTCACCTCTTGGTCACCTGTCGGTCACCTCTTGGTCACCTGTCGGAGTCTCGAGCACGAAGGAGCGCTCCCTCGTTTTGGACTTTTTTGTGCGTTCGGCCTTGAGTCTCAGGCTGGCAGATGTGTAGAAGCACTAGGGCTGGGCGGTATGGCCAAAAATTCATATCACGGTATTTTGTAAGATTCTGGCGGTATCACGGTATTAACATTAATTTATTGACGCCGAAAAGGACCTGCGGCCACCTGAACAGCTGTTCACCGCTCGTTGTTCACCGCTCGTTGGCCAACTCCCTCGCAACTGCCCAGCAAGCTGTGAACAGCTGTTTGTGTGGCGTGACAGCCGGTCTGTCTCTTCCGGGGTTTTTTCACCTGCATTCCCCTGGGTCCTAAGTCCCTCCAGGTTCAGCTTCTTTGCAATACATCGTTTTCTAAACTACGTCGGACTTTTCAAACCCTCCAGCCAGCAGACACAGCTCCTCTCTGGGCAACACGTTGTGTTGGTGCATCTCTGCTCTCTCTTGTTCCTCCTGCATCGCTCTTTTCCGTTTTTTAATGTAGCGACGGAGTTTCTTCTTTCTGTGATAGTGGGTGGGCTGTACCCAGCATGCAGTTCGGCGGAGTAAATTTAAAAAATGTACAATTATTAGTGTTACAAATTGTTTGTGTCACAAACTGTTGTTTTGTGGTGTTGTGCCCTGTTAAAGAGCGTTAGTTGCGGGTTATTAATTGTTGTTATAATATTAAAACCATGACTCTAACTCAATGCACGTAACATACATAACTCCGACCGCTTCGCCAGTGACTACGGCTGGGCACCGGTGTGCCGGTATGTGAAAAAGTCATACCGTACGAAAATGTAACACCGGTATACCGGTTGAAACGGTATACCGCCCAGCCCTAAGAAGCACCCGAGGTCATCTGTTGCCTTTCATGCTCAATTAAGTCAATCTGACACACACACACACACACACTGAATGGATTTGATCCTTTTTAAAAGACACAACGGCTCTTTTGTTTTCTTTTCTTTGTCCAAAGCTGTTTTATGATAACATGACTTATTAAGCAGGTTGTGTCAAAATCGGATCCTCAGAAAGAACCCCCCCCCCAAACCTAATGAGGTATTGATCAGCTATCGATCCAGCAAAGACACGATAAACAATCAGGGTTTAATCCACAAATTATTGATTCCAGATTTTATGATTCATGCTACTTGTTTAGTTTGTGGTATTTAGTGAGAATGTGTGTTTTGGCCCTTCTGATTCAGATGTGGTGAATAAATTGCAAAATCAAGAACTGTAAATTGTTTCTTTGCCTTGAGCAGTTTAATTTAATTTAACCAGATCATTTGAACGCACTCACAAACTGCACTTCCTCAAACGGCCACTTGAGGCTCCAAAGACGACTCAATCCCCAACGGCCAACTTTAACGCGTGAATAAACACGTTTACGGCTAATTATTGTTTTTACATTAAAGCTTAAAGTTAGGCATGATTGAGGGCGGGGCCTCTTTGAGTGACAGGTGTGTCTATCAGATCTTTTTCTGTTGCAGTGCTTTCTGTGCACTAAAAACAACCTAAACTCTAATTTTAAGCTGTTTTGTCGCCGTTGGTTCACTTCTCTGCTCCTCGTGCCCCCCCTCCCCCACCGCCCCGCCCCCCACCGGTACACCGCGTGGTGGGGCGTGAACGGCCATATGGCCGCCAATGGAGACATGGAGTCTGTGAGACTCTGTTTTTGAATTGAAAACTTTTATTTTGAATTTAAATGTTTTTATTTTGTAGTGAAACCTTGGTTCAGAGGGTTAAATGCTACCTCAGAGGTTATTTTCCGCTCCACCAAATATAAACATCTAAGTCCCTGTTCGACTGGCTTTTAGAAATGCTATAAATGCTATAAATGGTAAATATGGTATAAATCCAGCCCAAAATATCCGTTATCACACTTTCAGATATTCCTGAAATCCACGATGGCTTTCAACGTACAATAAAAATAGAAATGTCCCTTCAGCTGGGATCAGGATGGGCAACGGGCCCCTGAACGGATTAGGATCGGACCCCCGGCTCCGGCTCACTTCTGCTGTTCCCGAAAACTCTGTTCATCGCCTCAACATCTGGGTTTTTATTGGTGACGTTTCATGGAAGGAAATGAAAGATTTAGTTTTTCGTGCCGTTTTCCTTGAGGCGCAAACGCATGCTTTTGTTTTGAAAGGCTGGCGAGGCGGCAGAAGCCTGGTGAATGGTGATAATAGACTTCTATACAACCAGAGGAGAGTGAGAGGACGAGCTGAGAACCTTAAACTGCTGAAGGTCCCTGAGCTCTCTGAGGATTTATGAAGAGGAATCTGCAGCTAAATCCTCTCCTTCCTTCCTAAAAAGGCTTAGGATCTCTCCCCCCCCCCCGGAGCTTTTTCCTAATTCCTCTTCCAGTGTTGGAAAGTTTGAACGATCCTCTTGAAACCGTCTCAGTGAAGACGATCCTGGTTGATAAATCAGAGCTCAGATCGTCTTCATAGTCGTGTAGTGCGTGGACTCCATCTTCTGGAGGACCGGCCTCCTTCTTCTCCACTTCCATTCATCCCTCCTTTCCTGCTTCCCTTCCCAACTCCCTCTCCTACCTCCTACATGTCATCTGCCCCATCCTCCCTCCCATCCGTTAATGCCCTTCCCTTTTCATTCCCCATCCCTCCTTCCCTTCCTCCATCTTATCCTCTTATTTTTTTCCACTTTCTCTCTCTACTTCCATCCCCCCTTTTCCTCTTTCCTCCCTACACCTCTTCCTCCGTCCTTCTGCGGTGGATTTCTCCCTCGCCATGGCTGTAATTCGCTTAGAGATGGATGGACTGGCGCTGCAATCATCACCCCCCCCCCCCCACACACACACACTCACACCCCCCCCCCCCCCCCCCCCCCCCCCACACACACACACACACACACACACACACCCCACACACTGCGTTTGATGGATCTCTCCGCTCGGCGGTTGGAGTCATTCTTCGGTGTTAGCTCCGCCTCGGTGGCAGACTGATGAAGCAGAGGGAGCTTCTGTTTCTAAAGGCCTGAATGTCACTGGATACTGTCATGTGATGCACCTGCATCCTCTCTCCTGACCACCAGGGGGCGACTCCTCTGGTTGTATAGAAGTCTATGCTTCATGTGATGCACCTGCATCCTCTCTCCTGACCACCAGGGGGCGACTCCTCTGGTTGTATAGAAGTCTATGCTTCATGTGATGCACCTGCATCCTCTCTCCTGACCACAAGGGGGCGACTCCTCTGGTTGTATAGAAGTCTATGCTTCATGTGATGCACCTGCATTCTCTCTCCTGACCACCAGGGCGTGACTCCTCTGGTGTAGTTGAACTTTTTGTCGAAATTGTACCTTCGTGATTCTTGTTCTGATTCTTGTTGTAAACGGTAGAATGCACTTATTGTAAGTCGCTTTGGATAAAAGCGTCAGCTAAATGAAATGTAATGTAATGTAATGTAATGTATAGAAGTCAATGCTTCAAGTGTTTAAGCTCCATTCTCTCTCCTGACCACCAGGGGGCGACTCCTCTGGTTGTATAGAAGTCTATGCTTCATGTGTTAAAGCTGCATTCTCTCTCCTGACCACCAGGGGGCGACTCCTCTGGTTGTATAGAAGTCTATGCTTCATGTGTTAAAGCTGCATTCTCTCTCCTGACCACCAGGGGGCGACTCCTCTGGTTGTATAGAAGTCAATGCTTCAAGTGTTTAAGCTCCATTCTCTCTCCTGACCACCAGGGGGCGACTCCTCTGGTTGTATAAAAGTCTATGCTTCATGTGTTAAAGCTGCATTCTCTCTCCTGACCACCAGGGGCGACTCCTCTGGTTGTATAGAAGTCTATATAAATGACTCTACTTCTCTCTTGATGTATTCCCTCAGTAAACATTGTAAACATGAGTTTATGTCTCAATCTCTAGTTTCAAGTCTTCTTCAATACAGCTTACATACAGCTTTAGGGCGGGGCTACAAGGTGATTGACAGGTCTCTACCAGAGACGTATACGTCACTCCTCCTCAGTCCAAATATGGTCACATCCTGTTAACTGGTTGGGAAAACCTTTGCAGTCAAACCTTTTGCCTCATTCAGGTGTCACAATGACCCTGAAACGAGGTTTTTAATAAATGTTGCGTCTTCGTCTTCGTGAACGCAGTCGAATGAAGACGTCGAGGAGAAGAAACGATCCTTTTGTCTGTTTTCAGATGTGCATCGACACCTCACTGCTTCCCACCTGAGCGTTCCCAGAGAGCTTGAGTTTCTCGTGACGTCTTCATCCTCCTCCTCCTACGAAACCCGAACCCTGGGATTTCATCCGACGTGGTTTCCATTTCCTCCCTTTGTCTCCCCGTCATGAATATTTAAATGAGAACCAACAAGCTCTGAATGCACTACCCACCTGGACTCATCGTTCCATTGGAGCCCGTTCATCGCGGAGCTGCAGGGAGCCTCCTGGTCACCGGCCGGTGTTTACAATGCGGCGCTCCTGGGAAGGTGAAAGTGCTCCAGACGGTGCCTCTGAGGCCTCTGAAGCTCTGAAGCCTCTCCTCTGTTTGAATCATGGGACGCGTCAAAGAATAACCTGAGTGAGGCTCAGAGGGAAACACACAAACCCAGGAAATACAGGTCTGCAGACCAGAATGAGTCGTATATTTTCATAAAAGAAGAATATTTTCCCCATGTATTTATTTACGTGCTTTACATAATCAATGAGTACGAGGTTCAACACAGAAACCATCCGAATATAGATTTTAAAAGGGTTTAATGATTAATATATCCATACAACAACATCATATGAGGCTAGAAGTCGTCGTAGATGCAGCATAATATCTTTAGTGCAGGGGACGCTTTAGGGCGGGGCTACAGGGTGATTGACAGTCCCATTTGTGGAAACATTGTATCCTTTGAGTAATTCTGCAGACTCAGAAGAGGCCAAAGCTTCTCACCGGCCGACTCCAAGAATCAATATGAACATAAACCATAAGTATGACTCGAGAAAGCACCCCGAGTTTTGAAAATATTCCATTTCACATGAAGCCACACAGGATTAGGTTGAAGGTGATTTAAGGCTGATTTAAATATAAGACACAAAGCCTTGTTCTTGGTTTCCTTATGAGTCATAGTCTGTTTTCTGTGCGTGACCTTCAAGGTCCAAAAACCTCCAAAACACTTTGTCCATATGCAAATTATTATTATTATTATTATTATTTATTGGCCAAGTACGTTGCACATACAAGGAATTTGACTTGGTGAAAGGTGCATAACAAAATAATCATATATGGTAAACAACAAACGGAAAACAGTACTTTATATATTATAAAATAATATAATAAAAGTGTATTTCAATAAGAAAAGAAAAGATGTGCCAAGGTGTTTGAAATTGTCCTCGCATTAATAACCAGCCCTTTTTTTTTTTTTTTTTTTTTTTTAACATGTTTTTGCTTTCACAGATATTCACCGTTATGTCTGACGTTCTATTTTTATAACTCAGTCACATTTCTTCTTGTCCGTGCTCCTCTGGGTCACAGTGGCCATTTTCCAAACCGATGTAGAACGTGTGATGTTTTTGTTGTTTTGTAATGTCGGGTCCTGAGTGTGTTCAGTCGCTGTGCTTACAGACTCAACATCACTTCCAGGGTCTCGCCTCCTCAGCCGGGATGAAGCATCATCGAGTTGAAAGGATTCATCTTCTTAATCAATCGGCTCATCGACAGCAAAGATAATGGCCGACTGCTTTCACATCAATTAAATCACGGAAAGAAAACGGCTAACATATGTCTTCTGTCTGGAGACGCGTCCCCTTTAAGCCCTTAAACCGTCCATTAAATCACACTTAAAGGGATCGTTTGTTTTAGTTTCAGGGGTTTTAGTCGCCTTACATGACGGCAGAACTCGACAGTTGAGATGAGATTCAGTTTAGTTCTGGACATGACCTCTATTTTATACGCTAATAATCTAACGTACCATTTATGGGCGTGACCTTGTTTTATGACGTTTTCTGGTTTCTTCTTACAATTTCTAGGAATGACCACGCCCATTTTAACTTCATCGACTTATTGTAGGATATTTGGACATGACCTAACTTTTATGTTTATAGACTTATCGTACAATTCACGGACAATATTTGTATTACTTTAGGATATACGTCTGAATATTCTTAAGATTAGAAGTTAATTCCTCTTTGAAAGGGTGCACTAATGTTAACTTATCAGCATATCTGTGTTGTAAAATGATCATAAATTGACAATTGTATTGTTTATTGCAAACAATACAACAGAAGTATCCATTGTGACGGCCTGGATGTTTCCTTCAATCCGCTCTCCCAGCAAAGTGAAGTCTTCGTCTTGCACTCGTTCCCTTGGCAGAACCGGTCCGCGCTCACCGGGTTCCTCTTGTTCTGCTCGCTGGCCGAAGGGAACCCGGTTCTCTGAGCGATCCGATCGCTGCAAGAAGAGCCGACGGCGGCGGATCCTGAGTCTGATGAGCTCGTTGCTGAGTGAAGTCACGGAGACGTGGGCGGCTTCTCTGTGTGTCGGATCACGTTTGGCTCTGAACACAGAGGCCGGTAACCCGAGCCCCTGCAGACCGGCCCGCGTGAGGCCCGGCGGCCTCTCGTCTTCTCTGTTCCGATGACGGACACGGCGCTCTGGCTGAGGTCCCGTTGGCCAACGCGTCGCTCGCCGTCAGATGAAGTTTCCGTAGCGCCCGACCAGCAGAGCCCGTCGCGTCGCGTCCACTGAAGCCGTGCGTCCCGGGGGTGTCCTCGGTCTAGATGAGAGCGCCCGTCTCTCCCGGTCATGCCGCCGCGTTGTGTCCAGCTGAGCCGGAGGATCCTGAGGAGGTACCGGCCGGTTCCTCTCGCCGAGGCCGGCGCCGCCATCAGCTACAGCCGAGCCTCCGACCGGAGCGGCCTGCTGAACTCCGGTAGGTCGGACGCCCCCATCCCGGCTCGTCTGAGGCAGGTTCAGGGAATTTAGGGAAAGACGTGCATTAAAACATGTTAAATGCATTGTAAAGAAGGTGTTGAGCTGTAGACGGTCGCTGAATGCTTGATCACATCTCATTTAGCTTTTTAATAATTTAGACCTGAAGTTGACAACTTGAAGATTGTCTTTTTAAATAAATGTCTTTCAAGGCGTCTTCTGTGGCCGGAGGAGAACATGATGGTTGAGCCGTATGAAAGTATTAAGATTAAGGTCGTTCTGCGATGCCTTTCAAATTCAAGCTTTAGAGACAGAGCGTTTCCCCCAGCATGCAACTCTATGATGAAAGCACGTGTGAAAGGTTGAATGTAGGTTTTTAAACGCGTCTGAACCAACACGCTGCGGGTCGGCGGGTTGTTGTGAGCGCTTTGCATTTCATTCATTGCTCTGTTTGCTCGCCGCCGGATGATGGATCTGATCCTCGGTAATGGCCTCTCCTCAGCCGGGCTGAGTTGGGTTGGTCGGGGTGTAATTCATCAGTCCGTGTGACCAATCTCTCCATCTGAAGCCTCTCTGCGCCGCGATTATGCAGCTCTACAGCCGGACGCTCAAGTTGATGCATCGCCTCTATTACAGTTCTGGAGCCACGCTGCTCTTAGCCACAATGGGTTTTAATGTCATTTGGAGCTGCTGTCATTCATTTTTTTTCCTGCCACCGGTGCCTCTGCACAAACAAACAAGTCGACATCGAGGGGGGGAACGCAGGCAGGAAATATGTTTGGTTGTCAGAAGGATTATGGAGCATCAGAAGTCCCAACAGCTCAAAGGGACGTCTTCGGATTAGCTTGTTTTATCCAGAATGCACATGTAGATTAAGAAAAGCAGGCGGCAGCCTCCGGTTCTGCAGAGAGAAGCCAAAGATTCATGTGTTAAAGCTGCATTCTCTCTTCTGACCACCAGGGGGCGACTCCTCTGGTTGTATAGAAGTCTATGCTTCATGTGTTAAAGCTGCATTCTCTCTCCTGACCACCAGGGGGCGACTCCTCTGGTTGTATAGAAGTCTATGCTTCATGTGTTAAAGCTGCATTCTCTCTACTGACCACCAGGGGGCGACTCCTCTGGTTGTATAGAAGTATATGCTTCATGTGTTAAAGCTGCATTCTCTCTACTGACCACCAGGGGGCAACTCCTCTGGTTGTATAGAAGTCTATGCGTCATGTGTTAAAGCTGCATTCTGTCTCATTTTTTATTGTTAAATACGTTGATGTGATGTCTTATTTTACCAAATATTCATAATTGCTCACCCATATAATATTTCACTGAGTCGCTGTGGAGCGAATAATCAGGATGGAAATAGACAAAAGCGGTCCTGTGTGTGTGTGTGTGTGTGTGTGTGTGTTTGTGTTTGTATTCATTTATGCATCTTCACCCTTTTCCAGTGTGGAGGTTGAAACTTGTCAAGCTGTCATGATGTTGCTGTCGTGGGGAAAAGGAGCCAAAAGGGCCTGAATGAGACGTGTGGAGCTGATTTTATTTTACTGTACGGCATATTTACCGTCTTCTTTTCTCTGGCGCCTTCACCCACGGACAGAGTGACGTTGGTTTGATTCCCAAAGCAACGAGCAACAAGCTCACACCCTTCTTGTTGGTGTATGCTACTTCTTACTCTTGCAGACTTTCCTCAATTTCCCGACAAAATCCATAATGGAATTTCTACAGCATGGCTGTGAAACCTTGACATAACCTTAACATAACTGTGACATAACCTTAACATAACTGTGACATAACCTTAACATAACTGTGACATTACCTTAACATAACTGACATAACTGTGTCATAACCTTGACATAACTGTGACATAACCTTAACATAACTGTGACATAACCTTGACATAACTGTGACATAACCTTAACATAACTGTGACATAACTGTGACATAACCTTAACATAACTGTGACATACCTGTGACATAACCTTGACATAACCTTAACATAACAGTGACATAACCTTAACATAACCTTGACATAACTGTGACATAACCTTGACATAACTGTGACATAACCTTAACATAACTGTGACATAACCTTGACATAACCTTGACATAACCTTGACATAACCTTAACATTACTGACATAACCTTGACATAACCTTAACATTACTGACGTAACCTTGACATAACCTTGACATAACTGACATAACCTTGACATAACCTTGACATAACCTTAACTGTGACATAAAAAGCCAACGTTTGAATGAGAAGTCAGTGAACGCACCACGGGCAGTCTCTCATCGGGGGTCTTATGCGCCGCACGCCGCCGAGCCTCGGCGACGACGAGTCGTCACTTCTTATCGGCTGCAGGTAAACGCTGAGTCATGTCGGTCGATAGGAGAGGGGGGAGGAGGAATTAAAGTTTAAAAAGTCTTTATTTGTTCGTCATTCCCTTCTGGAGCTTCCAGAGCGTCTCTCCGTCTTTTATCTGATCCACATTTCTGAGGTTTACAACAGGAAGTCAGTGGTCTATGTGGTATTTGTGGTCTATGTGGTCTATGTCGTCTTTGTGGTCTTTATGGTCTATGTGGTCTATGTGGTCTATGTCGTCTTTGTGGTCTTTATGGTCTATGTGGTCTTTGCAGGAGTGTGCGGCTGCTGTGGGCCTCTGAGGCCGCGGTACAAACGCCTGGTGGACAACATCTTCCCCGAGGACCCCAAAGTAAGTCCCTGCAGTGATCTACCACTTCTGAGACAACTGCACCAGTAAACCACAAAACTGCTCTTTATTTTTATTATTCTTCTGGCAAAATTATCTTTTGAACAGACAAACCTATGAACAGACAAACCTATGAACAGACAAACCTATGAACAGACACACTTATGAACGGACAAACCTATGAACAGACAAACCTATGAACAGACAAACCTATGAACAGACACACTTATGAACAGACAAACTTATGAACGGACAAACTTATGAACGGACAAACCTATGAACAGACAAACCTATGAACAGACACACTTATGAACAGACAAACTTATGAACGGACAAACCTATGAACAGACAAACTTATGAACGGACAAACCTATGAACGGACAAATTTATGAATGGACAAATTTATGAACAGACAAATTTATGAACAGACAAACCTATGAACAGACAAACCTATGAACAGACAAACCTATGAACAGACACACGTATGAACAGACAAACTTATGAACAGACAAACCTCCAATGTGACTCATGGCCCAGACTCGATCAAATATAATTACAAAACGTAATCTGCGCTCTGCAGACTCTAATCCTCTGAACCCCAAAGCAGTTTGGAGGCGGTTTTTGCTCCAGTCACATTTCTCCCTCTGTGGCCTCGTTTTTCTCTTCAAAATAAAAGTCCTGCTCCTTGACTAGAACAGTTGGCAAAACAATGGAATCTATAAATCCAACATTTGGGTAAACAGTGTTACCGATGTTGGAACCAACAGAGGCTCCATGTGTGGATATTAAAGAGCCTGCACTTCAGTCAGAGCTTCTCCTCTTGCTGGTCACATGACTGCTGGTCACGTGACGTCATAGTTTCGAGCTCAGAGTTTAATGTTTTTAACACAATCTGGTGATAGTAAATGTTTATTAGAGACACGTAGAATCAAATGTTTTGATGAAATGTCACCAATTTTACCTTTTTTTTTTTTACTGAAGCGTTACACGTGATGCGTTCAAGGACCGTCTGAAAGTCTTCTTGAGGAAGCTACTTCAACGTGTCATCAGCATTCGTTAGAATCCTCGACTCGTTAATTAATCTGCTAAACGTGCGTTTTGTTCTCGTATACACGAGGGAGCCACACACACACACGCACACACACACACACACGCACACACACACACACACCTACACACCTCGATATCTTCTCAAGGGTTTCTAGTGGGAGCTAATGGGTGCAGTGGGAAATCGAAATGCTTGAATGGTCGAGACCTCGTCAATTTAATTATCACTTGCTGAGAGCCGGAGGATGGGACGCACTCGGGGGACCTCCCCCCTCCCACCCCCCCCTACCCCTACCCCCACACACGCACGCACGCACACACGCACGCACGCACGCACACACACACACACACACACACACACACACACACACACACACTTAACTCCCGCCTCTTTATGCACGACACCTGGTGGGAACGTGTTGATGTCATATGTTGACATAAATGGAAAACATATCTCATATTTTATATTTATTTATATATATTTTTTAAAACAACTACTAGAACTCTTATCAATACTCTGATTGATAATTTTTTATTGATTTGTGAGAAAAAAACTCATTTAATTAGGAAATGAATCGGCTTTTCTTTATTTTTCTTGTATGTAAACAAATGGATTTTCATGAGAAGTTGTAACCCTTTAAGCTCCGTTCTCATTGATCATCTTTCATTGATCATCTTTCATTGATCATCCTGTGTGACATCACTACCGGACAATAGAGCAGAACCTGTGACTCAGTTTTTAAGGTCTTTTAATGTTTATTTAAAATTTTAAGTTTGGTCTTGACTCGTCTCGGTTTTCTTTATTTAAACTTCATAACTGAATGATAGAGAAGATGAAATGTGTCATGTGATCGATCATGTGACGCTTCCCCTCAGGATGGCCTCAGTAAGTCGGACATGGAGAAGCTGACCTTCTACGCCGTGTCGGCTCCGGAGAAGCTGGACCGGATCGGGGCGTACCTCGCCGAGAGGCTGAGCCGAGACGTGGTCCGCCACCGCTACGGGTGAGCCGCGCCCCTCACCTCTCAGAGCCACGCCCCTCACCTCTCAGAGCCACGCCCCTCACCTCTCAGAGCCACGCCCTTCACCTCTTAGAACCACACCCTTCACCTCTCAGAGCCATGCCTCTCACCTCACAGAACCACGCCCCTCACCTCTCAGAGCCATGCCTCTCACCTCACAGAACCACGCCCCTCACCTCTCAGAGCCATGCCTCTCACCTCACAGAACCACGCCCCTCACCTCTCAGAGCCATGCCCCTCACCTTACAGAACCACGCCCCTCACCTCTCAGAGCCACGCCCCTCACATCTCAGAGCCACGCCCTTCACCTCTTAGAACCACACCCTTCACCTCTTAGAACCACACTTCCTCACAGCAGCATTTATAATTTAATATCAGGACATTGGACTTGTTGTTCAGACCGGTCTCTGCCTGACCTTTGACCCCGTTGACCTGAACACTGTGTGTGTGTGTGTGTGTGTGTGTGTGTGTGTGTGTGTGTGTGTGTGTGTGTGTGTGTGTGTGTGTGTGTGTGTGTGTGTGTAGGAACGTGGTCATCGCCATGGAGGCCCTGGACCAGCTGCTGATGGCCTGTCACTCTCAGAGCATCAAACCCTTCGTGGAGAGTTTCCTGCACATGGTGGCCAAGCTGCTGGAGTCCAGGGAACCGGACCTGCAGGTCCTGGGGACCAACTCGGTAAGACGGAGAACCTTCAGGAGAACCTTCAGGAGAACCCGACTCGCTCGTCCCACAAAAACATCAAATATCAGAACTAATAAGAGAAAAAAACACAACATGGAATTCTACAATAATAAAGCATAAGTAAATAAATTAAATATAAATAATAGGGGTTGATGTCGGTGGTTAAATACCTCATGTAACTCCTCCCAATCTTCAGAAGGTGAACCCTCTTCTGACCCGTTGTTGTTGTTGTTGTTGTTGTTGTTGTTGGCGGCGCTTCATCCGAGCAGGAGGCGGAGCCGGTGGTTTAAGTGTGGAGGCTCTGCATTATTTATGTGTGGCACTTGGAGCCTGACGGAGGAGGAGAGGGGTGCAGGTAGGGGGGTGGGGGGGTTTGGGACCCAGACCACTTTGGGGTGTCCCACTGAGACGGAGCACTCTGATCGATACACTCTGATCAATACACTCTGATCAATACTGCTCATCAGTTTGGTTCCTTATCAAAATCAT
>CM042230.1:1255000-1340000 GCA_023566465.1 Cottus gobio | reverse complement strand
GAGTTCTTTAGAAATCCCTTTATGAAGAGGGATCTTTAGAAACCCCTTTATGAAGAGGGTTCTTTAGAAACCCCTTTATGTAGCCTCCGCTAATCAATATAGCAACGCTGAGGCTAACGTGAAAAATGTCCTTCGTAAGCCTCCCAGCAAGAGGGGCCCGGGTTCGCTTCCCGGGCTGGACGACTCCCAGTGTCAGCGATGGTTTATCCCCCATGGTCCAGGGTGGACTTAGGGGGCTTAGGGTAGGTTAATTGTAGGGATGCACCGATACCGGTATCGGGTATCGGGCCGATACTGCGTTAAAATACTCGTACTCGTATCGATTTCAATTGCCGATACCAAGAACCGATACCACTCAACAGTATTTCACTACAACAAACTGGTCGCGCTTTGTGGAGAAAAAGATTTGTTGTCCTACCTGACTTCAACGTCTAGGGCAGGGGTCGGCAACCCGTGATCCAGAGCCGCATACGGCTCTTTCGTCGCTCTCTTGCAGCTCTTGCAGCAAGGTGTGTAGAGTAATGTGCGTCGCGTTCACACAGTAAAAAATGACTGCTGTCCTGCCGGTGTGAATCAAACTGTTGCTGATCCACCTGAAGTAGCGCTGGCAGCGGCCTCATTCAGACGCTGTTGTGCGGCTACGGATGATATTATTGTAGCCGAGTGTCTGTTGTGTGTCTATATTTGTAATTCTAATAAAATGAAAACACGCTGCAGGGTAACTTGAACCACTTTTTTATCTCCTTCACACACGTATATCCCACAATTCCACTCTTTTCCTTTCCGTTTCTCCCTCCACAATAAAAGCACCGGAAACATAACTTGGAACACAGCTTCCTAAATAATTGCTCGATCCCTAATATTATCGCTTACATTATGAACCCGGACACGGGGGCGTTTTATGGTCCGACATTAGAGGGACTTCCACAAGACGTTTAAAGCTTGGGATAGCCTTCTGTTAATTTTGTACTATAGGCTTGACATAATCTGCAGAGGATAAAATAAAATCTGCCTCCAAATTAATTGCACTTTCATGGAGACCAAATCTAAGAAGTATCGGTACTCGGTATCGGCAAGTACACAAATAAAAATACTCGTACTCGTATCGGTTTGTAAAAAAGTGGTATCGCTGCATCCCTAGTTAATTGGTATCTCTAAATCCCTACGATGGTCTGGCGACCCATCCAGGGTACCCCCCGTGACCCAGAGCAGGATAAGCGGTTAAAGATAATGGATGGTGACCCTTTGAAAGCTTGACAAACACCAGAGTGTGTCGGTAGCTCGTGTGGTAGCGCACCAGTAGAGGCTGTTGTCGGGTAAACTAGCGTTTCAATAAAGGACCAATCAGCAGCCAGTTTCATTACATTACAAAACAAAACTCTGAGCTGAACGGAGTTCGAGCACACGACACGCCGGTTGAGGGGAAGCATCCTGTGGGCGGCAGGTGGTCATTAGTTCAGATGACCCTCCAGCAGCATCCTGTCAGACCACATGTCCATCAGCAGTTTGTCCCTTTCACAGCGTGACCCGCCGATCGCCACGGAAACACCGTCAGACGTCTCCGGCCTCAGAAGGAGAAAAAAAGAAAAGCGTTTCGATTTTGTCGTTGAGAAAGAAAGAAAAAGAACAACAAACGCTTAGGATAATGTCGTTCCAAAAACCCAGCGCGGTCAGCGTGCCCTGCGGCGGCGTCTCGCAGGCTTTAGTGGAACCCGGAGGGACGCCGCGGTCAAGGGCGTTTGATTCCGTTAATTGCTTCTCGGGGCGACGGACGTGGGCAGCGTGCAGAACACCTGAGGGGAGGTTCAGAGGAAAAGCCCCTGAAACACACACACACACACGCACGCACACACACACACACACACACACACACACACACACACACACACACACACACACACACACACACACACACACACACTGTTGTGTTTGAGAAGGCAGCCACCTTGAAAACGACTTTGACCTCTCTGGTTTTCTTAATTCTCTTCACATCTTAAATACACTGACTTCAGGAAGACACATATTCAATAAATATAATATATTATAATATATGGAGAGAGGGGTCACCAGAGGCTTTATGGAGGACATCACGATACACTGTTGGTTCTTTCACATGATCAGAGACTATAGAAACATCCATGATGTCCTGATCACATGTTCTACTGGTCACATGTTCTACTGGTCACATGATCACATGTTCTACTGGTCACATGTTCTACTGGTCACATGTTCTACTGGTCACATGTTCTACTGATCACATGGTCTACTGGTCACATGGTCTACTGGTCACATGGTCTACTGGTCACATGGTCTACTGGTCACATGTTCTACTGGTCACATGGTCTACTGGTCACATGATCACATGTTCTACTGGTCACATGTTCTACTGGTCACATGTTCTACTGGTCACATGTTCTACTGGTCACATAGTCTACTGGTCACATGTTCTACTGGTCACATGTTCTACTGGTCACATGGTCTACTGGTCACATGTTCTACTGGTCACATGGTCTACTGGTCACATGTTCTACTGGTCACATGGTCTACTGGTCACATGTTCTACTGGTCACATGTTCTACTGGTCACATAGTCTACTGGTCACATGATCACATGTTCTACTGGTCACATGCTCTACTGGTCACATGATCACATGTTCTACTGGTCACATGATCACATGTTCTACTGGTCACATGCTCTAAAGGTCACATGATCACATGTTCTACTGGTCACATGATCACATGTTCTACTGGTCACATGTTCTACTGGTCACATGATCACATGTTCTACTGGTCACATGTTCTACTGGTCACATGGTCTATTGGTCACATGTTCTACTGGTCACATGATCACATGTTCTACTGGTCACATGTTCTACTGGTCACATGTTCTACTGGTCACATGGTCTACTGGTCACATGGTCTACTGGTCACATGTTCTACTGGTCACATGGTCTACTGGTCACATGATCACATGGTCTACTGGTCACATGTTCTACTGGTCACATGTTCTACTGGTCACATGGTCTACTGGTCACATGTTCTACTGGTCACATGTTCTGCTGGTCACATGATCACATGATCACACGCGTGAAAAACGATTAGTTATTTAAATTGATTGTATTGGCCATTGATGAAAAAACACACCAGAAGTACAGGGTTCACTTCCTGTTGTACATTATACCTCCTATAGTAGTGAACACACACACACACACACACACACACACTCACCTATCTGATTGAAGATGGTCGATACTCTTTCATTGGATTTCTACCCTTTTAGTTTTTCAGCTGCTCTGATTGATTTCTTTTCAGTCCTTCGTTCTTCTCTCTCTCTCTCTCTTTCTCTGTCTCTTTCTCTTTATCTCTCTCTCTCTCTCTGTCTCTCTCTCGCTCTCTCGCTCTCTTTCTCTCTCTCTCTCTCTTTCTCTCTCTCCCTCTCTCTCTTTCTCTCTCTCTCTCTTTCTCTCTCTCCCTCTCTCTCTTTCTCTCTCGCTCTCTCCTATATTAAACATCTTCATCTTATGTTATGATCCTTTGTCCTGCCTTGTCTCCCAGTATTGTTTGTATTGTCTTGTTGTTGTTTACCCTAACCTGTCCGTCTGTGCCTGCAGGGCGGGGCATCCCAGCACACCTTCGGTGGCGGGTCAGGATGGCGAGGAAAACCCGGCGGCGCTGGCGGAGAGCTGCTTCAGGGAGCTGCTGGGCCGGGCGGCCTACGGCAACATGAACAACGCCGTGCGCCCCGTGCTGGTGTGAGTACCCGGACGTTGACTCCACATGGCTCTCAACATGGAGGCCGCTCACGTGTTTATGTGAGGTCTGCAGGAGATTGTGGTTTGAGGTCAAATACGTTTGTTTGTTACGTAACTGTAGTTTTCAGATATCCTTGAGAGACGTAAACGCCTGCATCCTTCAGTAACGTTATTTTCATCTTTTCATGAACTAAATTGACACACGTTGACGTACGTTCGTAGGAAAACTGAGGAGAAACCTTTCGTAAGAAAACATACAAACCGCTGAAATATGTGTTTGGAAACGGAGCTCAAATCTCATGGGACTCGAACAACGCCCTCCTGGGTGAAAGTCTTGTGTTTGCCGCCTGACAAAGATCTACTTTCTTCTTCTTCATAACCTGCTTTATGACATGAGTCATGAGTCTCTCTCTCTCACACACACACACACACACACACACACACACTCTGACTCACTCATTCTGACACACACACCTTCTAGACTCCCGGCACACGGAGGAAATGAAATGCTCTCTTATGAAACTGATATGAACGACTAAAATGCAACAATGTAGCTCGACCTCAGCGCCACGTTCTATGAGCCGGAAAAACCAGGGTTTATAAACATGACTTAGAAGTGATGGGTTCTCCTCTAGCGCCACCACCAGGCTGAGCTCTGTGGTGTTGAGGGGAAACGTTTTAACCGCGGTTGTAAAACGGAGCAAAGCATCATGGGATGTTAAAATAAAATAAATAAAAGCAGCATCACATAAAAGTCGGTCTGTAAAAATGGCTTTTAGAAGTGATTTAAAAGAGATGACCTCATCTCAGGGGTCCTGATGGCAAAAGCACGGTCACCTTTAGTTTTAAGCCCCGGCCAGAAGAACTCCAGCTGAGGATCTGAAGGAACCCAAACCGGGAATCCAACCGACAATCCATCCGTTGACGTTTTATTAGGTGAGAATATTGATGATGATTGTTATTTGCCTTCTGTCTTCAGCCACCTGGACAACCACCACCTGTGGGACCCCAATGAGTTCGCCGTGTCCTGCTTCAGAATCATCATGTACTCCATCCAGGTACGCTACACAATGTAATTACATGTCTGGAGCAGATGCACTTTCTACTTGATCTACTTTGTACTGCCAGCATGACTTTAGAGGCATCTCATGCTCCTTTTAACATTGGAGAACACGTTTCACTATTAGCCCCGCCCTCCCCCCATCTCTTGGATCTTGCTCCAGAACCTGTCAATCATCTTGACAAGCTGTCATCCGGCCTCAGGCGTCCCTGAAGCCAGCGCAGGCAGATGGAGAACACAGCTGATCACCGTGATCCTCAGATCTACTCTCTCTTTTTCTTCATATATTCTTGCTCAACTCCATTGTTAAATTAATTTCAAGTTGGTAAGAATTCTGACACAGGAAGTTCTTTATGTCCCCAAACTTGTCAACATCGCTGAAAGCCTTTGATATCAATTTGACACCAACTGTTTCATCTTTAATGTGAATAAGTTCTCACCAATCAGAAAAGATACAATATGACAAGATGTAATACAATACAGTAAGATATTAATAAAGTAAGATACAATAATAAGATACAATGAGGAAGCTAAGGCATTCGGACCATTTAAAAAACAAAAAGGAAAGAAAAAGAACTCTCAAAAAGCAGCTGCTGATTTTTTCAGATCTCAACCATTGACTTTAGGTCGTTATGATTTGCTGTCACGGTTTTGTTTATCAAGCAAAAATCAGTTTTTCCCACATTGAGGAGCAAGAAATAGTTAGTATGGTTAGTTATTATATGGTTAGTTTTTGTTATCAAAAGGTTTCCTTCAATGGACTGATTGCAACAGTTAGTCAAGTTTTCAGAATCTTCACCCAATCGTATGAGAACATTTTCTCTTTTTAAAGCCCTTTGTCCAACATTGTATGAGTACACATTGTTCCTTCTTAATTTAAATTTCTGGATTTACTTTCAGCGGACTAAGTGAGCCGTCACAATTTAGGCTTAAATCCTCCTTTGTCTCTTTGTGGTTGTCGCCATCCAGGCTCAGCACTCCCACCACGTCATCCAGCAGGTCCTGAACCACCTGGACACCAACAACAAGAACACGCCGCGGGTCAGAGCCGGCATCGTGCAGGTCCTCCTGGAGACGGTGGCCATCGCCGCTAAAGGCTCAGTGGGTGAGTTCACAGGGCGGTTCCCACTAAGGAAATGCCTTCTTTCATCCATCTAACATGCTTTAAAATGAATTTCTCTTCTGAAAACAAATCTCTAACAATTCCAGTGTTCCGGTGGAATTGGCACACTTTTATCTGAAGACATTAAGATATGAAAAAATAAATCAGGTCCCAGCTTTTTAGCAATGTACAGTAATCACAACGTCCCAGGTTTGATTCCACATCTGTGATTCTGGCTTCTTTTTTTATGGACATCAGTATCTCAATTATATTATTTCTGCCAGAAAAAAACACAAACGGAACAGAAAGTAAAAACAGAGGTGTTTAAGGAAAGGTGCCGATGTGCTAATTGTCTACTCTGGAGAAGCCCCAGAAAACCCCCAAAGGAAGGTACCAAGGAGGCTTCCTCCAAAAACCTCCAATGAAAGGTACCAAGGAGGCTTCCTCCAATGAAAGGTACCAAGGAGGCTTCCTCCAAAGGAAGGTACCAAGGAGGCTTCCTCCAAAAACCTCCAATGAAAGGTACCAAGGAGGCTTCCTCCACTGGAAGGTACCAAGGAGGCTTCCTCCAATGAAAGGTACCAAGGAGGCTTCCTCCAATGGAAGGTACCAAGGAGGCTTCCTCCAATGGAAGGTACCAAGGAGGCTTCCTCCAATGAAAGGTACCAAGGAGGCTTCCTCCAAAGGAAGGTACCAAGGAGGCTTCCTCCAAAGGAAGGTACCAAGGAGGCTTCCTCCAAAGGAAGGTACCAAGGAGGCTTCCTCCAATGAAAGGTACCAAGGAGGCTTCCTCCAATGGAAGGTACCAAGGAGGCTTCCTCCAATGAAAGGTACCAAGGAGGCTTCTTCCAAAGGAAGGCACAAAGAAGACCTCCTCCAAAGGAAGGCACCAAGCAGGCTTCCTCCAAAGAAGCGCACCAGAGAGGCTTCCTCCAAAGAAAACCACCTAGAACCGGTCTGTGATGCCAGGGGTCCGCCCTTCTAGGTCCTGCTGCCCGACCGACCCCAAAGGGCGGCTCCACATAGTTCTTGCAGGCTGTGCCCTTGTGGGGTCTGCATTCTTGGCTGACTCATGGTGGGGGTCCGTGAATCGGAGTCTGGCCCCTCAGCTCAGAGCGCTTTGCCTCTGGAGCCCCTCTCCGGAGCTTTTAATCCTTCCAGCTTGGCTCCCAGGGTCACAGGGTCACAAACCACCATACGGGGATCAGCATTACATGAACAAAAAACATTCATTCAATCCACTGATGGGAGTTGATATCTTTAAAATATTCTTTATTTAAATTTGAGAAATACAACTTTATAGCTTTAGATTATGCTGGGTTTGTATTTAATTCCTCCAACCTGTGTTTTACTGCCTCTGCCTGTGACAACGACAACAACAACAACAACAACAACAACCATTCCTCTGGATAGGAATGATTCAAGAGTCCAAAAGAAGTGACATGTACACCTTTGAAAGTGAAATCACGACTCCTCCCAATCTGTGGCTCGGTACAGTATGACATTTAAAGTGAATGTTTAGAGCAGTTTCCACAG
Organism: Cottus gobio; assembly: GCA_023566465.1. NCBI lineage: Eukaryota > Metazoa > Chordata > Actinopteri > Perciformes > Cottidae > Cottus > Cottus gobio. The sequence continues at coordinate 1,332,551 of CM042230.1, read as the reverse complement.
ACCCCCCCCCCCACATAGCATAGCACATTATAAGATACACTTCGAAATGCAAAGGTTATTTAAATAAATCTATCTACATATACTATTTATATTTATTCTTCTGACCTTCACCAGGATCCTCTCTTCTCTGGAGAGTCTTTGGATTGAAAAGATATTTTTAGCCGTAAAAATAAATGAAAGCTGAGGTGGAAATGATGGAGGAGAATCCTCATTCATATTCCATCTGCATCAGATTGTGACACAATGTTGGATATGAGATGCCTGTTGACGTCAGCAGATCTCATATATTATTATATTGTCTTTGTGTTGCATGTGAGATGTGTGGTGCTGTAGATCAGTGGTGTGGTGTCCAGACCCTTTGTCGTGTTGCTTTTTCATTTGTGTAAATGATACACAAAAATGTTTGTTTCATAGATCTTTATATAGAATTAATTTAAAGCAATCAAATAAATGATCAATAATTTATTTTATTATTAATAATATACATGCATCATATATTAATTATATTATATACAAAGTACAAACGAGTATATATATATATATATATATATATATATAAAAATGTGTGTGTGTGTGTGTGTGTGTGGGGCTCAGTGGTTAGCAGGTCTGACTTTCAATCAGAGGGTCGGTCCTTGAGCAAGACACTTAACCCTCATTGCTCACCGTTGCTGTGTCTACGGTCTACTGTATATCATGTAAGTCTCTTTGGATAAAAGCGTCAGATAAATGTAATATAATAATAATAAATATAATAATATTTATCTATGTAAAACACATTCCTTAAAGCGTAAAGGCTGAGGCGCTGCCTGAGGAGTCTGAGGTGTTGTTAACTTTAATAAGACGTGTGTGTGTGTGTGTGTGTGTGTGTGTGTGTGTGTGTGTGTGTGTGTGTGTGTGGTTTGCAGGTCCCACAGTGCTGGAGGTGTTCAACACTCTGCTCAAACACCTGAGGATGAGCGTGGACTTTGAGCTGGGAGAGAACTCCAGGAGGAACTCCAGCACCAGCGTTTCCTCCGGTCGCAGCAAAGAGAGCGAGGAGAGGATCGTCCAGAACGCCATCATCCAGACCATCGGTACTCTACTTCCTGTCTCTCTGCGTCCTGTTTCTCTGTTTCCTGTCGCTCTACTTCCTGTCTCTCTACATCATGTATCTCTGTTTCCTGTCGCTCTACTTCCTGTATCTCTACATCCTGTATCTCTACATCCTGTCTCTCTACATCACGTATCTCTGTTTCCTGTCGCTCTACTTCCTGTCTCTCTACATCACGTATCTCTGTTTCCTGTCGCTCTACTTCCTGTCTCTCTACATCATGTATCTCTGTTTCCTGTCGCTCTACTTCCTGTATCTCTACTTCCTGTATCTCTACATCCTGTCTCTCTACATCATGTATCTCTGTTTCCTGTATCTCTACATCCTGTCTCTCTACATCATGTATCTCTGTTTCCTGTCGCTCTACATCCTGTCTCTCTACATCACGTATCTCTGTTTCCTGTCGCTCTACTTCCTGTATCTCTACTTCCTGTATCTCTACATCCTGTCTCTCTACATCATGTATCTCTGTTTCCTGTATCTCTACATCCTGTCTCTCTACATCATGTATCTCTGTTTCCTGTCGCTCTACTTATGTATCTCTACATCCTGTCTCTCTACATCATGGGCCTTTCTCAATACCCAAGTACACAAGTCCGGACTTCGAGTCCAGACTCCAAAAGTACGGTGAATTGGAACGGCAGCGTACTTGATGACGTCATCACGTCGGCCCTCTTTCTTTACGCACGTATATTTAAAGAGCCAGTGGCGCAAAAAGTGTTGTGGGTTGTAGGAGATTGCTGGATATACGTGAGTTAGGAAGATTGCCAACCGAATTTGAGATAAAATACCGTTATAATAAAGCTGCTTCTGATTATTATATAGATATATATTATTACATATATTATATAATATATATATATATGCAGCGGAGGCGTGCTTTAATAGCATCTCTCTATTGCTTTGTAAGTCTGTTTTAACACTTTTGGTTAACCTGTCTACCCATTGCTCTTCTTTGTAACCTGTCCTCCCACTTATAGGTAGACTTGAGTTTACTTCGTACACCCAAAGAAAATGTATGTAGTTTAATATTGTATAAAACTTAGATTGAATGTTTTAGGGACGTGATAATTTAGTTTAATGTAGTTTCTGCTGCTGTTGTACTGGTTATACTGGGAGGTGTATCTAATATCTATTCTTTCATATTGGATTAAGGAAATACCTCATTAGAATACATAGAACATATCTTTACATTAGAACATTGCTGATGTTAACATTTATAGCATGGCTGTTGTAATGTAATAATATATGATCTATCTAGGCCTAATAAGCTGGCAGGTACAGAGGAGGTTTGATACAGTTACGTAACAGTATTTAAATATTAAATTAATTAGCCCATATTCCACATACACACCTACCATTTGTCTTCTTGATCCGCAAACACCAAGAGGTCGATCATCAGTACAGTTAGATACACAAACATCACTACACATTAAACTAAAGTACCTGAACCTCATTTGTGTCTCGTACATTAGTCTTTAACCCAGGACAGACACAAACAGGACATTTCACGTCTACGATGCACAGATCATGAGGCTACAGTGACTTCTGGACTCTGGTAAGATAGCTGTGTGTTGTCACACTGCCTGTGGAGCAATACAATAATAGAAACCTTCTCAAGCATAAGCAAGCACCTGACCATGCAGGTCAGATATTAGGAACATGTAATACTGGTAGACTTCAACAATTCATATTTAGAATTTATTATTAAACAGTCAAAACACAAATAAATATACTACATACATTAATGTTACAACAATTAATAAACAAAGTTTCAGGCTTTCCAGGACCAGCATCAACATGCTGGTCCAGATGCTGCCCCGGCAAAAAAGCCATGGATGGAGCCATGAGGTTGAGGTTCTGGTGATGGTGTACTGGCTGGCCTGTGGAGCCTCCTACAGGGTCACCTCAGACATCTTCGCCATGCGTCGTGGAGGAAATGATGACTATCCTCCACAGAGTTATTCATTTCACCAAGGCGGAGGAGATGGAGACAGCTGGGATCGGCTCCAGCGCCCCGCGACCCTAAAGAGGATAAGCGGTTCAGATAATGGATGGATGGATGGATGGAGGAGGTGGTGGCCGGCTTTGCTCGCCTTGCTGTCCATGAGGCGGTCCGCTGTGCTGCTGGCGCTATTGATGGGTGCCACGTCCGGATTGTTCCTCCTGCAGAGCACAAGAGGGCATATATGAACAGAAAACTTTTCCCTTCATTGCTGCTTCAGGGAATCTGAATCCAAGGGCACATTTCCAGATGTGTATATTGGCAACCCTGGTTCTGTGCACGATGCACTGATGCTGCAGAGGTCTCCTGTATACAAACAGGCCCTGTACCACCAGCTGGGTACTTACTGTTGGGAGATGGAGGGTACCCGTGTCTGCAGCGCCCAGTAGCAATAATGACATGATAAAGAAGAGCTAACAAGTCGGTCAAAAGTTAAGACAGCTCTCTAGGTCAACGTTAAATTAAAATGTAATTGTAATAATAACACTGATTTAACGTTACCTGTAAACATATAATAGACTATTGGGGCCAAACTATTGTTCGTTAGATTCAACCAAACCGAATTATAGCTCATGTTTAACCGTACAACAGAGACGTTAATACCACCGGCAAATTTCAAAAAGCCTTGCCGATATCAGGCTGTTCAAGCCGGGCACCGTGAGCGCTGAGCCCTCGGTGCTGGTTTACTGACGGTCCCGCTAGCAACACTTTACATCGCCGACATCGTCGGAGCAAATTTTTAAATCGGCTGAATCTCGACAAACTGAAGAACAATTTGATTCCTAAACAACTAACTTCTCGCCTAAAAACATCCTAAAATTACTTTTCGTGACTTAACAGCAGTAGTATTGAGAAAGTTTCAACTTACAGTTGTGCGTTCCTTCCTCCGCCATTTCTTCCGTTTGCTGGAGTGAAATGCATTCTGGGATATTTGGCCGTCCAAAGTACACACACTGAAGCTACAGAAAAGGAAAACAGCATTTTAAAATAAAAACTACAGGAATATTTAAGTCACCTCCGATGCATACCCGGTAAAATGGGCGGAGCGAGCCGCATCCGGGCATTTTCACCGTGCTTGGCTTGATGCGAACTTTGAATTAGAACAGTACTTGGGCTGAGACTGATGACGTTTCACAAGTACACGAGTACACAAGTACAGAGAAGTACGCATATTGAGAAACGGCCCATGTATCTCTGTTTCCTGTCGCTCTACTTCCTGTCTCTCTACTTCCTGTATCTCTACGTCCTGACTCTATTCCTGTATCTCTACTTCCTGTTTCTCTGTTACATGTCTCTCTACTTCCTGTCTCTCTACTTCCTGTATCTCTACGTCCTGACTCTATTCCTGTATCTCTACTTCCTGTTTCTCTGTTTCATGTCTCTCTACTTCCTGTATCTCTACTTCCTGTCTCTCTACATCATGTATCTCTTTCCTGTCGCTCTACTTCCTGTCTCTACTTCCTGTCTCTCTACATCATGTATCTCTGTTTCCTGTCTCTCTACTTCCTGTCTCTTTATTTCCTGTCTCTCTACATCCTGTCTCTCTAGTTCCTGTTTCTCTACTTCCTGTCTCTCTCACCATGAGCTCTGATGTTGTTCAACCTAAAATAAATGATGACTCATCGCCCCTCCAGGCTTTTTCGGCGGCAACCTGCCAGACTACCAGCGAGCTGAAGTCATGATGTTCGTCATGGGCAAGGTGCCCGTGTACGGGACCCCATGCCACACGTTGGACACCGACAAGATCGGGTGAGTCAGCGCCGTTAGCCGCTCAGACGGCGGCCAATGAGAGCGCACGGCTCCCAGAAGCCCGTTCTTGCACACACACACACACACACACACACACACACACCCTCCTCCTCCTCCTCCTCCTCCTCTTCCTCCTCCAAAGTGAATTGTCTCCTGGACGTCCTGCAGTGAGTTCAGCTGCCGGTTCACCGAGACGACCAAAAGAAATAAAAACACTCTTAATCCCTTAACCCTAACCCTAACCCAGGCCTCAGGAGGGCAAGAGCAGATAATCCCAAATCAAACGAGCACCCTCCTCTTCTTCTTCCTCCTCCTCTTCCTCCCTCTCTTTCTCCTTTTCGGGTATTTGCCGGAGGAGAGAGATTTGTGTCTGGTCAGCGCTGCATTCTCACAGGGTCTTACTCTTCCTCCCACTTTATTATAATAACACACAAAGCAGCGTGAAGGAAACACGGCAATGCTGTAGTTCCTCTGTGACTTCCTCTTCCTCTGTGACGTCCTCTTCCTCTGTGACTTCCTCTTCCTCTGTGACTTCCTCTGACGTCCTCTTCCTCTGTGACGTCCTCTTCCTCTGTGACGTCCTCTTCCTCTGTGACTTCCTCTTCCTCTGTGACTTCCTCTGTGACGTCCTCTTCCTCTGTGACGTCCTCTTCCTCTGTGACTTCCTCTTCCTCTGTGACTTCCTCTTCCTCTGTGACTTCCTCTGTGACATCCTCTTCCTCTGCTGTCTCTCAGGCATCAGGGCACCAAGCGGATCCAGACCATGCTGCTCAGCTCGCTCATCATGGTGAGTCCGAAACTTTATTAACAAACGTACAAAGACAAAAGTTAATGATTAGTAGTCCAGTGTGAACTAATTCATTGTGAAATACAGATTATTAAAGTGCTCATTTATATTTGATTATGGACATTTACATTGTGGAAATGAGCTTCTTGAAAAGTCAGTTTTTGTGTCATGACATTTTTCCCCACTTAAATTATTCATGAGACCATTTAACAGTTGTTAAACACTCAAACGCTTCCTTCTCTCTCTCATTACCTTCTTCTGTGAGAGGCCCTCATCTCTCGACACAAGGAGGCACAGGTGGCACCAACACACCCGGCACTGATGCGCACACACACACACACACACACACACATCCTCACATCCTCGTGCACTGCAGCCGTCCGTGCACATCCTCAGAACGATCTATTACGGCGCTCGTCTGTCCTCGCCTCCCCTCCTCGCCACCACCTGGCCTCTCAGATGGAGTATGGTGCAGCTGGAGGAGGGGTGAAAGGTCAGAATATTTATAACGCAGTGCAGATGGGGCCGAGCATAGAGGAGTGTGTGTGCGTGTGTGTGTGTGATGGTGCATGCACATGGAATCCTGCAGACTGCAATCGTTTTAGTGGACGAGAGCAGAATGCTAAAGTTGGTTGAGAACACATAACGCCTCCTCTGGAGATATTGAAGCATGTTGACGGTACCGTCATGCGTGTTTCATTGTGTTGACGCCTCGCTGCCAGAAGGTGTTGATCGTGCACCGTCTGCCTCGTTCCAGTTTTCTTCAGGTTCATTCCAGTTTTTCTCCAATTTCCCATTATATTATTAAACAATATATTGTTTCATCTCCGTCATCACATCCTCTAAAATATCACTGTTTCCAGTCTAGACCTGGTCGAGGTCTAGGTGTTGCGTTAAGTTGTTGTGTTACGTTGTTGTGTTACGTTGTTGCCTTGCGTTGTTGCCTTACGTTGTTGCCTTACGTTGTTATGTTACGGTGTTGCCTTACGTTGTGTGGTGCCCATGGCGAGCTAGTGAGGGTTCCAGAGTAACATAAACCACGACACGCAGGTAAGTGTTAACAAAAAAGAGTCTGTATTTCTCCAAGCGTGGGGAAAAGGGGGGGGGGAGCAAACACAAATCAAACAGTTCTTCCCATCCGGGGTACTTCTCCTCGCTCCGTGCGTCACTCGGGGTCGGAGTCCTGTAATCAGAGCAGAGAGGTCAGTGTGCAGAGTTGTTACCGCTCCTCGGTCGACTAGTCTCTGCCGGTGCCCTGCTCGCCGCCCTTCCTCCTCTCTTCCTTCTCCGGGCGGCAGAAATACTCTGCTAACGAGATTGGCGTCAGGTGTGTCCACTGCCAGGTTCCCGCCGGCTGCAGCACATGCGCAGGGAAGTACTTCCCTTCCAGCACCTCCCCCAGCCGGTGCCTGGGAATCCTCGCCCTGTCCTCTCTCTTCCTCCCCGGTCTCTCACACACCCCCACCACCAGCTCCAGGTCGTGGCTGGGAGCGTCCACCCAACAACACTCCTCCCTTCTGGACAGGGCGTCGGCGTTTCCATGGGCTCGGCCGGACCTGTGCTCCACCGAAAAATTAAAGTTCTGTAGTTCTAGAAACCACCTGGTCACCCTGGCGTTGGTGTCCTTAGCCGTCGCCATCCACTTCAAGGGGGCATGGTCCGTGACCAGGACGAATTTCCGTCCCAAGAGGTAGTACCTGAGCTTGGTCAAGGCCCATTTGATGGCCAGGCACTCCTTCTCCACCGTTGAGTAATTGGTCTCATGCTTGAGGAACTTACGGCTGATGTAGGTGACGGGGTGCTCCTCGGTCCCCTTCACTTGGGACAGCACGGCCCCGACTCCCGTCCCCGAGGCGTCGGCGTGCACCACGAAGGGTTCCCGGAAGTCCGGCGTGCTCAATACCGGCTCGGTGCACAGGGCCTGACGTAGGTTCCCGAACGCTTCGTCGGCCTCGGCTGTCCAGCGCACCTGGTGGGGGCAGTTCTTCCTGGTCAACTCGTGGAGGGGAGCTGCAAGGGTGGCAAACTGCGGGATAAAGCACTGGTAGTAGCCGACTAGCCCCAGAAACGTCTTTACCTGCTTCTTCGTGGAGGGTTTGGGCCACGTGGTGATCGCCTCCACCTTCTTGCTCTGGGGCCGGACGGTGCCTCTCCCAATGGTGTAGCCCAGGTATTGTGCCTCCTCCAGGCCCAGATGACATTTCTTCGGGTTGGCGGTTAACCCGGCTTGCTTCAGACTCCCCAGGACGGCGCGTAGGTGCCCCTGGTGTGAGGTCCAGTCCCGGCTGTGGATCACCACGTCATCCAGGTAGGCCGCCGCATACTCCCGATGGGGCCGGAGGATCTGGTCCATCATTCGCTGGAAGGTTGCGGGCGCCCCGTGTATGCCGAAGGGGAGGACCTTGTAATGATACAGGCCATCTGGGGTGGTGAAGGCCGTTTTCTCTTTTGCCCTCTCCGTGAGGGGGACCTGCCAGTAGCCCTTCGTGAGGTCGAGGGTGGACACGAACCAGGCCGGCCCGAGCTGCTCTATCAGTTCATCCACTCGAGGCATGGGATAGGCGTCGAACTTGGAGATCTCGTTGACTCTCCTGAAATCATTGCAAAAGCGCTCGGTGCCGTCAGGTTTGGGGATTAGCACGATCGGGCTGGACCACTCGCTTCTCGACTCCTCAATAACCCCCATCTCCAACATTCGCCTTACCTCCTTCCTGATGGCCTCCCTCTTGGCCTCGGGGATGCGGTAGGGCCTCAACCTCACCTTCTTCCCCGGCTCGGTTACGATGTCGTGGTGGATGATATGGGTTCGCCCGGGCAGCTCCGAGAACACGTCTTGGAATTGATTCGTCAGCTCCACCAGATCTTGCCGCTGAGCCGGTGACAGCTGGGGTCCCAGGTTCACCACCGCCGGTACCGGCCCTTGTCCCCAGAGGGCTATCCCGGGGTGGGGAAGCGCCTCCGCGGCCTGCCATTTTTTGAGGATGTTAACATGATATAGTTGACATGGTTTCCGTCTCCCTGGCTGTCTGACCTTGTAATTTACCTCGTTCACCCGTTCCACCACTTCGTACGGCCCCTGCCATTTTGCGAGGAACTTACACTCGGAGGTCGGCACCAGGACGAGGACCATTTCTCCTGGCCGGAACTCCCTCACCACTGCCTGGCGGTTGTAGCTCCGGGCTTGCGCCTGTTGTGCCTGCCGCATGTGGTCCCGCACCAGGGGCCACACCTTCCTCATTCTGTCCTGCATTTGCTCGATGTACTCGATGGTCGACCGATGCGGAGACGGCTGTTGCTCCCAGGCCTCCTTCGCCAGGTCCAACAACCCCCGGGGTCTCCGTCCGTACAATAACTCGAAGGGCGAGAACCCGGTGGACGCCTGGGGGACCTCCCTGATGGAAAAGAGCACATAGGGGATTATCTGGTCCCAGTTTCTCCCATCCACCTCGATCGCCTTTCGGAGCATTTGTTTCAGGGTTTTGTTGAACCTCTCGACCAACCCGTCTGTCTGGGGGTGGTAGACGGAGGTCCTGACCTGCTCCACCTTCAGTAGCTGACACATCTCCTTCAGGACTCGGGACATGAAGCAGGTCCCCTGGTCGGTGAGGATCTCCTTGACCAACCCGACTCGGCTGCAGAGGAGGAACAGCTCCCGGGCCACGGTTCTGGCCGTGGCGGTGCGGAGGGGAATGGCCTCGGGATACCTGGTGGCATAGTCCATCATCACCAAGATATAGCGGTGGCCCCGGCTGGACTTCGGAAGGGGCCCCACGATATCCATGGCCACCCGCTGGAAAGGAATATCGATTATGGGTAGGGGAATCAACGGGTTTCGGAACGATACCTTTGGGGCAGCCTTCTGGCATTGCTGGCAGGCTCGGCAGTAGTCTTGGATCGCCCTCTTCACTCCTGGCCAGTAGAAACGCCCGAGGACCCGTTCGTAGGTTTTTTCGACCCCCAGGTGCGCCCCCATCAGGTGTGAATGGGCCAGATACAGATCCTTCGAGACGTAGCCTTTCGGCACCAGCAACTGCTCCACGACCTGTTCTCCTACTTGAGCGACCCGATACAGTAACCCATTTTTTATCGAAAAATGTGGGAGTGGAGCGTCACTCACCTCGTTTGTGGGGACTCCCTCGATCACCGTCACGTCTCTGCGCGCTTGCTCCAGGTTGGGATCTTCCCACTGGGCGGTCCCGAACCTTCCCGTCCCTGCGGGTTCCTCCACTTCCGCCAGGGGAAACTCGGAGAACCTTTCTTCCGGGGAAGTCGGCGTCCCTGATGGTTCCTCGCGGTCCCGGCCCGGGCTCGGAGAGGCCTCCCTGTCCTCTCGTTCCGATGCGCTGGCGGTGTCGGATGGGGCGGCGCACGCCGGTAGGGGGTGGGGAGTCCGGGATCCGCGGGGTCGGAGAGGGGTTCTCCTCTCGTTGCCCGTCGCCTGATGGTCCCACAGCCGCCAAAAGATGGGGCAATCCCGGCCGATCAATACGGGCACGGGCAGATTGTCCACTAACCCGGCCGTGACTTGGAAGGCGCCCCTGGTGGTTTTTACCTGAATGGCGGTGGTGGGATATGTCCGGGTGTCGCCATGCACACAAGCCACGGGAATCGGCGGGCCCCGCGGGCCCTGGGTCAGACCGGGGCGCAGGAGGGTCACCGCACTCCCGGAGTCCAGCAGGGCCTCGGTATCCTGGCCTCCGACCTTTACGGGGAGTCTCGGGGCGGTGGCGGCCTCATGGGCCCAGCAGGTCGTCAAGTAACTGCCCGTCGGGGAATCGGCTGACGCGGCCGTCGGCATCGGGACGTCCTGCCCTGGGCAATTCCACGCCAGATGGCCCTCCTGGCCACAGGTAAAGCACCTCCTTCTGTCCGGGTCTCCGAAGCCCCGGCGGGAGGTCGTCACGGATCGGGGTCCCGCCCTTCGGTCCGGTCCGGGTTGAGCCCCTTCGGGGTCCCTCTTCTTCTCGCGGGTCGGGCCTACCGGAGTCCGGGGTGGACGGAGCCGGGGTTCCTCCGGTCGCCGACTCGCCACTAGGTCCGTGGAGACCTGATGGTTCTCGACCATCTCCACGAGGGCATCCACGGTCTTCGGACTGCCGCGGGCGACGTGGAGCTGGGCTTCCCTGGGGAGTGCCCGGATGCAGCGGTCAATCACCACGCGGTCCAGTGCGGGCGGTCCCTCCCCGGTGATGAGCCAACTACGGGCCAGTCGCATTAGGGTTGCGATCTGAGGTCGCACGGCCTTGGCGGTATCATACGTCCAGGTGTGGACTCGTTGGGCCCGGGTCTGAAGATTGTGACCATAATGGGCCAAGACCGTCGCTTTCAACGCGACATAATCCTCGGTGTCCCGGGCGTCCAGATCCTGGCAGGCTCTCTGTGCGTCTCCCGTCAGGAAGGGTCCCAGTAGCCCCGCCCATTCAGCTTCCTGCCAGCGCTCCCTCCTTGCGGTTCTCTCGAACAGCTCCAGGTAAGCCTCGATGTCGTCGTCCCCGGTCTGCTTGGTCAGCACCCTCCCGGGGTTGGCTCGCTTCTCCGGGTTCCCCAGTTGCCGTCCCAGCGTCGTCATGGCTTCCTGAAGCGCCTGCAGGCTCTGGGTCTGCTGGGCTTGGGTTTGCAGCAGCAGCGTTATGGCGTTCTCCATGGCTACGCGTGGCTATGTTACTCTGAACCCGGGGTTTTTTTTTTTATATTTTTTTTAGTGTCGGATGGTTAGTGCCCACGTACTCCACCAATTGTGGTGCCCATGGCGAGCTAGTGAGGGTTCCAGAGTAACATAAACCACGACACGCAGGTAAGTGTTAACAAAAAAGAGTCTGTATTTCTCCAAGCGTGGGGAAAAGGGGTGGGGGAGCAAACACAAATCAAACAGTTCTTCCCATCCGGGGTACTTCTCCTCGCTCCGTGCGTCACTCGGGGTCGGAGTCCTGTAATCAGAGCAGAGAGGTCAGTGTGCAGAGTTGTTACCGCTCCTCGGTCGACTAGTCTCTGCCGGTGCCCTGCTCGCCGCCCTTCCTCCTCTCTTCCTTCTCCGGGCGGCAGAAATACTCTGCTAACGAGATTGGCGTCAGGTGTGTCCACTGCCAGGTTCCCGCCGGCTGCAGCACATGCGCAGGGAAGTACTTCCCTTCCAGCACCTCCCCCAGCCGGTGCCTGGGAATCCTCGCCCTGTCCTCTCTTCCTCCCCGGTCTCTCACAGTTGTTATGTTACGGTGTTGCCTTGCGTTGTTGCCTTACGGTGTTGCCTTACATTGTCGCCTTACGTTATGTTATGATGTTGCGTTACGTTGTTATGTCGTTGCCTTATGTTGTTGCGTTACGTCGTTGCCTTACGTTGTTGCCTTACGTTGTTGCCTTACGTTGTTGCCTTACGTTGTTGCCTTACGTTGTTTCCTTATGGTGTTGCCTTACGTTTTTATGTTACGGTGTTGCCTTACGTTGTTATGTTACGGTGTTGCCTTGCGTTGTTGCCTTACGTTGTTATGTTGCCTTACGTTGTTATGTTACGGTGTTGGCTTGCGTTGTTGCCTTACGGTGTTGCCTTACGTTGTTATGTTACGGTGTTGCCTTGCGTTGTTGCCTTACGTTGTTATGTTACGGTGTTGCCTTGCGTTGTTGCCTTGCGTTGTTGCCTTACGGTGTTGCCTTACGTTGTTGCCTTACGGTGTTGCCTTACGGTGTTGCCTTACGTTGTTATGTTACGGTGTTGCCTTACGGTGTTGCCTTACGTTGTTATGTTACGGTGTTGCCTTGCGTGGTTGCCTTGCGTTGTTGCCTTGCGTTGTTGCCTTACGGTGTTGCCTTACGTTGTTGCCTTACGGTGTTGCCTTACGTTGTTGCCTTACGGTGTTGCCTTACGTTGTTGCCTTACGGTGTTGCCTTACGGTGTTGCCTTACGGTGTTGCCTTACGTTGTTGCCTTACGGTGTTGCCTTACGTTGTTGCCTTACGGTGTTGCCTTACGTTGTTGCCTTACGGTGTTGCCTTACGTTGTTTTGTTACAGTGTTGCCTTACGGTGTTGCCTTACGTTGTTATGTTACGGTGTTGCCTTGCGTTGTTGCCTTGCGTTGTTGCCTTACACTGACTTGTAGGTTTAATCTAAAAGCCTAAACGTGTCTTCTCTCAGGTCTCATGTTCGCAGCATCTGTTCCTCTTGAGAAAACTCCCCATGATCACAAATCATTGTGATCAGTGTCGTTGGAGAGCAAAGGTCAACGTGTGGACAGTTTCAGCTGCTTGTGAACGCAACCTTTAAGTGCTGTTTCTCCTCCATCCTCCCTGTGGATTAATCGCATCACGCTGTGATAAACCCCTCCCCCCTCTCTCTGCCTCAGGTAACCTCTGGCTTTAAGTCCAAGTCCATGGCGGCTGCGTTGCCTCCTCCCTTCCTGGATCCGCTCTTCTCCATCTCGCTGATGGAGGACAGCGAGCTGAGGCAGCTGGTGCTCGAGATCCTGCACAACATCATCGATCGGCACGACAACCGCGCCAAGCTACGCGGCATCAGGTACAAAGAACACATGAGCTTGTACCCCTGTACCCCTTTACCCTCGTACCATGGTACCCTCTTACCACTATACCCTTGTACCACTGTACCCCTGTACCACTGTACCCCGGTACCACTGTACATTTGATTGTAATGGTTCACCGTTCCACTGACTTCTGCTTCTGTTTCTGTCCTGATATAGAATCATTCCTAATGTCGCAGCATTGAAGATTAAAAGAGAGAAGATTTCCAAGCAAGACGTGGCGTTCATGAAGAAGGTAGAACCTTGAATGAATGAATGAATGAATGCTGTGAATCTCAGATCTTTGTCATCACCTGAGGACCTAAAGGAAAAAGCTCTAAATGCTCCATATGTTCAAAACACGCCTTCACAGGGTCATTGTATCCGCTCCAGGAATCAGATCTGAAGCGGCTTCTTGCAGAGCTTCAACCCCGCTGAGTCCGTCCACCAAGTTTCATGAAAATCGGGCCGGCAGTGTTTTCTATATTCCTGCAGACAGACAAACAAACAAACAAACAAACAAATGCTCCAGAGACACAACCTGCTTGGCCAACATTTGTAGAAGTGAATGTGTTGTTACAGCTTTTTGGTTCTCATCAGCACTTGACCCCCCCCCCCCCCTCCAAGAAAACCAGGCCCCCAGTTTAAGTGGTTTAACCTGTGAATCACACCTGAGCTGTGACCTTTACACCAAACACCTGAACAGAACCCCCGCCGGCAGGAAACTGTCCGGTCGCATCCTGTTCAGAGCCGACGGAGGTCGTTAACGCTGTTCTTGTTGTTTTCATTAGAGCTGAAGGGAAGTGTCACTTTCCATCAGAGCAGACAAACGCACAAACGGCTCTGACGGCGTTTTGTGTTTCACTTTGTTTCCACGAGGCTGAGACGGAGTGAATGTGTTTAATCTCTTCAGTGCTGTGGAATATTCAGCCTGTTTTGTTCTGGAAAATATCAGAAAATTATGAAAAATAAATTCTTAACCTCAAGGGGAACATTTTAAAACGTATTGTTTTGTCGTACCAATGATCCAACATACAAATATATTGTTTCTGCAGCAAGAAATAACGCTGATCAAATCCAACATGATGATGCAAACCGGCTAGGTAGTTAGCGACGCGCTAGGTAGTTAGCGACGCGCTAGGTAGTTAGCGACGCGCTAGGTAGTTAGCAACATGCTAGGTAGTTAGCGACGCGCTAGGTAGTTAGCGACGCGCTAGGTAGTTAGCGACGCGCTGACGATCAGACCGATTTGTAGTATTTGATTCAAACAGATCCTCAGCGTTCTCCGACCGTCACATGCTGTTTTTGGACCTTAAGGAAAGGGAAGAAGGATCCTGAATGAAGCTCATTACTGCATCTGGTGCCTGAGCACCAGATCTGTGCCAGACTTCACTGCGGCATCCCACAAGGCCGCATGTCTCGAGCCTTCAGGTGATGAGCTGGATCAGAGCTCCCAGACCCGGCAGCAGAACCCTAACCCTCTGAAGGTCTCTTTTCTGGGTCATGTTCACAACCCCCATCGCTCCTGAGCTGTGGTCTGGAGTTCGTGGTCGCTCGTCACCGGGGCGACCCAAAGCACCCGATGGTGGACCCGAGCTGAAGGCAGACAGCTGTTGGCTGGAAGTGATTCTCCGTGTCCGTCTCTCCGATAAAGTTTATTATTTCAATTAAATTAATTAGTTTGGCCTGAAATCACAAAGTGGCCTCAGTGAGTCTGTCCAGCATGCGACGTCCTCCATCTTTGAAGCCCCGCATTGGAAAAGGAGAAACTCGGCAGCTGCACCAATAATAGCAGAACAATAATGGATGACGCCTACTAATAATATATTAATATCTCTGAATTATAACTATAACTACGAGCGTCCCTGACGGCAGCTGGACTCATGACTCCATGTTGTGATGAAGCAGCCGCAGGGTTGATCCCCACCAGACGTCCTCTACCTGCGGTGCGTTCATGACCCTCCCCTGTCCTGCAGCACGGCCAGCAGCTGTACCGGCACATCTTCCTGGGCTGTAAGGAGGAGGACAACGTCCACAAGAACTTCGAGCTGCTCTTCACCACCTTGGCCGTCCTGACCATCGAGCTGGCCAACGAGGAAGTGGTCATCGACCTCATCCGGCTGTCCGTCGCCCTGCAGGTAACGCTGCTGATGAGCTTGTGGGTATGATTTGGCGGTGTTTTATTTTGAAAATTTTACGATTTCATTGCAAAAAACACTTCTTCAGTAAAAGCAGGAATTATGACCCAACAACATTTGTTGTTGTTTTAAAATATCTACGACTCCTAATGTCATGAGACTGGAGACTCCATGCAGGTCCAATAAAACCTCCCACATGTGTAGACGGAAGAGAGGTGTGAACACACACACACACACACACACACACACGCTGGTTTGTGTATCACGCTGAGGTCTCAGCGATCTGAAATGTCACGAGAAAAGCAACCATCAATCCAGGATGCAACGTGAGGTGTGTTTGTGAACGATTCCTCAGGCACACACACACACACACACACACACACACACACACACCTGATCTGGGGGGCGACTGTGGCTCAGTGGTTAGCAAGTCGGTCTTTCAATCAGAGGGTCGGTGGTTCGATCCCCGGCTCCGGCAGTCTGCGTCGTTGTGTCCTTGAGCAAGACACTTAACCCTCATTGCTCACCGTTGCTGTGTCTACGGTCTACTGTATAGCATGTAAGTCGCTTTGGATAAAAGCGTCAGCTAAATGAAATGTAATGTAATGTAATGATCTAATGACATCACTCAGCTGATACGAGTCACGTCCTCTCGTGCAGCAGCTTCTTCTTCGATTGTGTTCTCACACACACTGTCAGGTGAAAGGTCGTCGTCAGGGTAACGACCCCGGGGTGACACGGCGAGGTCGGTACCGGATGAATGTGATGTGTTAATGACTGTGTGTGTGTGTGTGTGTGTGTGTGTGTGTGTGTGTGTGTGTGTGTGTGTGTGTGTGTGTGTGTGTGTGTGTGTGTGTGTGTGTGTGTGTGTGTGTGTGTGTGTGTGTGTGTGTGTGTGTGTGTGTGTGTGTGTGTGTGTGTGTGTGTGTGTGTGTGTGTGTGTGTGTGTGTGTGTGTGTGTGTGTGTGTGTGTGTGTGCAGGACATGGTTCTGGCCAATGAGGAGAACATGCCCATGCTGGTCCGCTGTGGCGTCATGGCGCTGGTGGCGGCGTACCTCAACTTCCTGAGCCAGATGATCGCCAACCCTCCGTTCTGTCAGCACGTCAGCAAGGTGCTCTGAACCCTGAGACGCTAAGTGTTGCTCCACGCGTTGCTCCACGCGTTGCCACAGTTGTAACCGTGCCCGTTCCCCCGGCAGGTCGTTGAGCTGAGGAGCATGGACGCCCCGTTCCTCCTCCCAGAACACGTCTTCAGAGACAAGTGTCCGTACGTATCCGGCTGCTGTCAGAGGGTCAGGCTGGGGGGCGGAGTCAAGGCGGAGTCAAGGCTCAGCACGCTGACGACACTGTGACATCACATGTAGAGAAACGATCTCTGTGCCCTCACGTGGGTCACATCCAGGTCTAAGTCCAGCTTTAAGAAGCAGCTTTAGGACTGTCCTGGACAGGAAATACATACTTCAGTACCATGAGAAGAACAGAAGGTGGTGGCTGATCCAAAACATTTTAATAATTACAGCATTATTTATATCTGACCAAATATTGTGCTTCAATCCATATTTGTTGCCGTTTTCACTGCAGTCAAAGAACTGTTTAAGAAAGGTTTTTACAGCTGTGATATTATAATAATAATAATATTTATGTCAGTTTTAAACTGTATTTAATTTTGGAAAAACCAGTGAGTTTATACACAATTCTTTTGTTCATAATGTATTAAAAAAACAAATAATTATTGAAAATACACCTCTATTCACCTTCTCCTGATTGTTTGAGGTATTTAAACGTCTTTAACTTGTGTATATATGTACGTGTAACCCTGCAGGCTGATGAAACCTGATTAAAAGATTATCAGAACAGAATCCATTCAGATGCACTCCCCTCGGTCAGAGATGCCGGGATTTCAAACTCTAAATCTGGATGAGAGCTTGTAGACAGCTCAGCGCTGCTTCATTTAGATTATGTAAAAATTAAAAATGCATCACCATAATCCCTCCCTCTTCTTGCCAGACTCCCAGAGTCTCTGGACAAGGAGGACCGGCTGCTGTACTTCCAGACGGCCGACATGGCCGAGTGTCTGGCCGGGCCGGGGTACAACGCGGAGAGGCTGTCCATCCCCTACGTTCCCCAGGTCACAGGTACGCCGGCCGGCACTCGACGAGGTCTGTGGGAGGTCTGTGGGAGGTCTGTGGGAGGTCTGTGGGGGGTCTGTGGGAGGTCTGTGGGAGGTCTGTGGGGAGTTTGTGGGAGGTCTGTGGGGGGTCTGTGGGAGGTCTGTGGGGAGTTTGTGGGGGGTCTGTGGGGTGTCTGTGGGGGGTGTTCCCTTTCAGGTCTGAGGTCTGCAGCGTCCAGCTTTAGAAGGATGCCACACAGCGGTTAATCTGCAGCATCCAGAGGGGTTGGAACGGAGTCCGATCGGAGGAGTTAACCGGCGGTCTTTTGGGTCGCTTCCCTCTTAAGCTCAGAACTGTTGGGCTCTCGCTGAAGGTCTAGCTGGAGAGACGTTGATGGATTAGCAGCTTAAGAGCACGATCAGCTCGCATGACGCCGTCGTCCTCTCTGGTGCTTCAGAGGGACGGCCTGAACCTCTGGAAGCTTTATGGGACGAACAGTAGATTAACAAGGGAACGCTTCATCTCCGAGACTCACTTTCTAAATCTAGCTTTGGAAGTCAAACTTTAAACTGAAGGAAGAACGATCTCTTCTCTCAGAAGGCTTTCGGGTGATAAATGTCGGTTTCCTGGCTCGTTCGGTCTAACAAAGCTTGTGTTCCTTCTCCCCTGCTTTGGTCACACATCAGTGCTTTACACGGTAGGGAAGATCCTCCACCGCTGCAAGCAGTCGTCCAGAGGTAACGTAGCGCGTAGAGTCCTGGAGGCACGATGCCTTCATCGCTGCTTAGATCAGATAGTTCTGTTGCCAGCATGGTTCATAAGATACCCTTCATGCTTCTAAAGACTCCAAGAGGCCCTCCAGACTTTGTCTTAGGACTCTGCTTTGAGTCATAGTTCCTGTTTGACGTGTATCACCTTGTTTAAACATGTTCTCCATTGGAAAACCCCAAACTGTACAAATGTGAAGACGGTTCATTTCTAATAACTCTGGGACAGAAGATGTCTCCGTTCATCCAAAGCCTTTCTGATGGAGGACTTTATATTCATACTACAGATGAACAGACTTCCTGCTGCCTCTTCTCCTAAAGGATACGTTCCCATACGACCAAACGTCATCGTGAATTACGCTTTGACAGAAACATATTTTTCATAATAATATTCTGCGTCAGGAGACTTTCACCACGTGAAACCCAAAGTTCACTTATTTTAAGCCATTTGAAGACGAACCATGATGTTTACCACAACTCTTACTGGAATATGCAGTTGAGTTGTCTGGGAACGTAGTGATGTAAGAGACGGGTTTTCCCATTGAGCTAAAGCGGGAGTAGAACCCACAACCCAGCAGCCTCTAGAGCCCTCTCAGGTTCCACAGGATCCATCCCGACCCATTCAAATCCAATCCATCCCAATCAACCCGATCCAACCCTATCCATCACAATCAATCCATCACAATCAACCCGATCCAACCCGATCCATCCTAATCCATCCCAATCCAATCCATCCCAGTCATCCCAATTCAACTCTATACATCACAATCCATCCCAATCCATCCATCCCAATCAATCGATCCCAATCCATCCTGATCCAACCCCTCAGAGGAGAGACCCTTCGTAAGGTTTCCAGTCGTAGCTCTTGTGTGCAACAACAGAATGATTTCATAATCTTTACAAATATTTTTGTTTGCATTGCATCTGGAAATGTGTCGGTGAGTATTTATGCTGCCTGTAGATGTCTGTGTGTAGGCCGTGAATATGGTAGTATAATATCTATATTATATGTGGAGTAGTTTTGGAGTAGTCGTGGTCGTAGATGAACGCCGTCGCTGGAGACACATTCGTGTCCGGCTTCAGTTTTTTATTATGAATCCAAAACAAATGATTCCTGCCTTTTGGGGCGAAAACAATGGAATCTATATAGTGTCCACAACTGTTGAAAATATTGAACTATTTACATTTTTACAGCCTCTCACTTCAGTCCAGTTTTCTCTGATTGGTCACATGACTGTTGGTCTCAGGTGAATCCGTAATGTCTTCCTCGTGGTGTGAGGAGCTCAGAATCAAATCTTTTTGTACAGAAACTGTTTAAAGTTAACATTTTATTTGTGGCGAGATTTAATATCACAATTTTTAGGGTTCGTTTTGGGTTATTTTTCTTCACTCTTTAAGGAATGGAGATGGAAACTCGTCTAGTTTATAATTGGACAGATGTTCTGTTGTCTTAATTAAATCATCATGGGGTCATTGATCAACTGATTTGAGTCATGAGAACTTTGCTGTTTTGGAAACTTCAAACACAAATAGATTAGATTCAAGTTAAAAACCGCACCATGAAAGAAATGTAGTGAAAAACCCATTACATATTATCTTGACCCCCGGCTGGCTTGTCTCGTCCTGCAGATCTAGATCGCCTCAGCAGGAGGAAGAGCTTCGCAGACACCATCTCCCTCCAAGTGGACATCGTGTCCAACAGCCTTCCAGACAAGGTGACAATACAAGAATATTGTATTATATTCTCATAAAACCCTCAAGCTATGAGGTTCAAAAGGTGGAACATTTAAAGGGACAGTGTGCAGGATGTAGTGCCATCTAGTGGTGAGGTTGCAGAAACGCCTCCTCTTGTGAAGACTCAACGTTTTGCTGAAAGTGTTCGTTTCATGAGTGTTTTGTAATTCTTTCATTTGATTTCTCCGCAGTCGCAGCTAGCTGAGGAGATCACGTTCGAGACCCTGAAGAAGGCCATCGGTGAGATCAGAGACACTTTTCCTTTTGGCCACTCGCTGAAGACAAAGACAATATTGGCAGAAACATGACAGTAATAACAACAAGCAGCTGATGTTTAAGTCAATACACAGCTCACCTGTGGCCTTTTTATTCATACATATCAAATACATGTTTACTGTTCTGCTCTTTGACATACATACATATGCATATATTCTGCTGTCTCAGTCACGATGTAATAAAGTCAAATGGGATTCAACATAAGGGAGGGGACCCCGTGAGGAGACGCTGCAGTCAGCTCTGCGTTGCCTGTTTCCAGATACCACCGGCCTGGAGGAGCAGGAGCGAGAGAAGAGGCGTCAGGTGATGGAGAAGTTCCAGAAAGCTCCGTTTGAGGAGATCGCTGCCCACTGCGAGTCAAAGGTAATGAATTACTGTTAAATTAATTACTATTAATTCATTATTATTAATGTTAAATTACTGTTAATGTTAAATTACTATTAATGAATTACTATTCATTCTTCTGCAGGCCAACATGTTGCATGACCGGCTGGCACAAATCTTCGAACTTACAATCAGGTGAGTCGTCTTTTCTTCAGGTAACTTTGTAGATCGCTCGGTTTCATAATCTCGACTTCAGGATTTAGATTCGCCGCATATTCAGAAGTTTTAATCTCGATGAACAATTTATGCATCAATGACATCAAACAGTAAGAAACATGGTTTTGGTTGGAGTGTCATTGTGTAGTTTATTTGTTTTTTGGTTGCGTTAAAGTTGAGTTTGAGTTCATCATCAGCTGTACATCTATGCTAACATAGCATGCTAACAGGCTAAACACTAGAACCTGTTTGAAGCATGCTAATATGCTAATTCAACATAATAATGTCTATTGTTAACTAGTATTTGAAGTCATACTAGAGTTTACGTATTTGTTTATTTATTAACTATTTTCTGTATTTTATTACAGCCTCTTTCAATGGCCAAAGTCTAAAAAAGCAGTGGCTGTAAAGGGTTAATGCCGACATTGTTTTCTCTTTAAAGACACCATTCACAGAAGCAGGTTGCTGCTCTCCAGCCGTTTGTGAGTTACTGAGTGACGTTGGTGAATCTGAACTAACCCTAAAACAAAAGTCGCTCAGTAACTGGAACAACAAAGCGGTCCACCATGGACCAGTTATCTAATTGGGAAACCCCTGATTTCACTACTAATAATAACTAATATACCCCCAGGCCTCCACCCAGCCCGTCCGGAGTGGTCTCCATCTCATCCGGACACACCCAGCACCAGTCCGTCCCCGTCTACGAGATGAAGTTCCCGGACCTGTGCGTCTACTGATCACACCTCCACAAACCCAGAACCACTCCACCACAATCACTTTCCTCCAATCAGAGGAGGCGCACAAAAATTACTTAAACAGACGTTTTCAATTTGACATGAAGACGAATTGTAAAAAAAAAAAAAAAAAAAAAAAAAAAAGAAGCCACTTCCTTAATTTCGTGTGAAAATCTTCAAATTGAAACCTGAATAATTACTTTAAATGCAACGTGTTGTTTTCTCCTTTTAAGCTGCTCAATTGAGCTTAAAGCGGTCGAGCCTTTAGCCCCACCAGCTCTGAGAGAGCTGAGCGAGTCTCGAACCTACGAGTCTCCACAAACAAATAGGGATGAACCACTTCCTCTCTAATGCCAATGTGGATGTGGCTTCCCAGCATGCCTCTGCTCTAACGTCCCCGCTGGTCGACTGAAGCTTCTCACCTCGTACATGCGCTGCAGTCTGAAACCAACGGCTAAAACCAGTTGTATGCTTAAGAGTTGCGTCTTATTTTAGCTGCGAAGCTTCTTCTCCTTAACGAGTGTCTGTCCTTATTTCAGTAGTCAGTGTCACAAATATGTATAAATGTACGATATATTAGCTGTCGCATAGGACATATTAAATAGCTTCACAGGTTAGTTCTAGGTCCAGCGCTTCACTGGGGTCCACGTGGGGAACGAACCCGAAGCTGAACTGCTTTGTTCAGCCAGAGAGAGTTTTGGTTCCCGACGCCGTCTCGCTCGTGGTTGGTGATTTCACTCCAGATGTTGAGTTGTTCAGAAGCTCAAACCTCGTGTTGTCGGTTCGTCCTCCGCCAAAAAACGTGTGGCAATTTATCTTTAGGAAATCTTCATCACCAGCCTGGATTTACAATGTGTGTGAATACAAATCTAGATTATCAGCCAGCATTAATGTGCAGACTTTATTGCTTTAATCCCGACTTTATTGCATTGTATCCAGACTTTATTGCATTGGATCCAAACTTTATTGCATTGGATCCAGACTTTATTGCTTTGGATCCAGACTTTATTGCATTGGATCCAGACTTTATTGTATTGGATCCAGACTTTATTGCATTGGATTCAGACTTTGTTGCTTTGGATCCAGACTTTATTGCTTTGGATCCCCTAAGCAAACCTCTGATTGGTGGATTATGTCATCAGTGGTCATCAGTGGGCTCAGACCGCAGAGATGTGAGCAGAGGTTCAGGAGGACTCAGCCCCGATCTGCCCCCTAGTGGATGTACTTTGAACTCCCTAATGTACACATGAAGTCGGGCTAGTATATGAACCAAAGCAGCAGCTTTTCAAAGCATAGGCGTTGTTAGAATCCAGTATTTCAGAGCTCTTGATCTTTGCCGAGTGTCCCGTAGATGCAGCTGTTTGGCTGCAGAATCCTACCAGCAGCATGAAGAAGCATTTCTGTTGGATTTGATGACTTTGAACAGTCGGCAGCTTTGAACTCTTCACAGCTTTGTTGGCAGCTTCTGAACAAACGTCTTCGTTGCCAAAGTCTGACCTCGTTCTGCTCCGGCTCCATGAACTCAAAATCTAAAAATACTGAATGTTATCGGAGCCGCCGAGCAGCCAAATGGGGAGTTTCATAGCAAAGTAAGAGACCAGCAGCAGCTCGTCAAAGTCAAACCCCCGACCGATCCGCCTTTGGACACTCGGACACCGAGCACTGACATTTGAGGGATTAAATCATCTTTGCTTATTAGAGTCCCCACAAGGCCACATGCCATTGCCAAAAAGAGGTTTACGGGAGGCGTTTCTGGAACCGGAGCCTTCGTATCGGCTGCAGAGCTGCAGCTGTGGACTGTAATAACAAATGGTTATCGGTATGTCCTCTGATCGGAGCTCAGAGCGGGAAGCAAGATCCCTGCAGTCGGAGGCGGACGCCTGCTGCCATCATTGGGTCTGAGCAGCTGTGCGGAGCTCACGGTTCAGGTCCGGTTCAGGACCGGTTCAGGTCCGGTTCAGGACCGGTTCAGGTCCGAGCTGATTGGTTTGTTAAGTGGATCCTCAGACGGTGAAGGATGAAGGAAAGTAGACGAAGGAGACGAAAGCGTTGTTGTGTTTCGGTTGGTTTCAGGTGGTTTTGCATGTTGAAGGTTTGTGTTCCCGAGTGAGAGGATGGAATCACCAACATGAGCCGGAGACGTCCGGCTGGTCATTTGTCTTCTTCAGGAGCTCTTTTCTCCTGGAAGTCTGCCCCCGTAGGTCGACCTCCTGGATCAGGAACCGGCTGCAGCCGAGCGCTGCTTGAGGTCGAGCTCGAGGTCGAGGTCCGAGTGACCAGCAGCCGGTCTCTTGCATCCCTTTCAGGTCTGAAGCAACATGCAAGTCAGGGGTCGTGTCAGCGGTCGGGTTAGCACAGGGTCGCGCTGGCGCTGTGAAGTAGAAGTACCGTTAGCCGAGTTAGCAAAGCGGCGGAAAGCTAAACAGCTTTTCTGGAGCTTCCGATGGACTTCAACCAGAAGTCACAGACATTTCTTTTGTCTTTTCAAGCTAGAATGTAGTTTTTTAAAAGTTAGCTTGTCAGTGTCTCTGCAAACCCGAGGAAAGAGGGGTGTTGTGGGTAACTCGAGGTCGCCTCGCACGGCCTGACGAACGCGTCACGATTGGTCGATCGATGTTTGTTCAAAAGGAAACGCAACACTTTCACCTGCGTCTCAGCCATTTAGTGAAGACCAGGACCCCACGGACACGCCCACAATGCTTCACCTGAGACACACCGTGTTTGTCGACAGGTGGGCGGATCTTGAATCTCACGGGAGGTTCAGCTTCCTGCTCATATGTTCGGGATGAGGTTCAGACTCTTGGTCAGAAAGGGCAGAATAATAATAATAATAAAGACCCTCTGATGTTTTCCTTCTGTGGCGTCTTCACCTGCTTCAGCATCACAGCGCGTACGTAGAAACATGAACATTATGGGATGCCGGCCGCCGGAACACAGACCACCTCAACGAGTCGTCCTTTTGTCGTCTGCGCCCTGGAATCTGAATTCTTCTTCAAACTGCCGCTGATTGGCGGCTGGAGAACACGACCACTTCCTTTATGAATGTGTCATCATAGCAGTATATCATATATATTTTTGTACATTTCATGCATCACATGCGGATACATTGTTGCCTGGTAGAGATTAGAACGCTTGTCGATCACGTTCATCAAGACGAAGACAAAATGCTGATTTTCTTTATTTTTCAAATTTACTTTTGTTGTTGTTGTTGTTTACTATGATGTCGGCCGTTCAGGGTTTCAATGGGATCGTGCAGTTCTTATCAATACGGGAGAAATGGTCTCATTCATGAAAATGTTACTTGATTATTATTTTTGTTATAGAATCCATTGTGTCATTTTAAATATGCTGAGAAATGAATGAATATTATATCGATAGTTATTTTTGCACAGATGAAGTGGAGTAAATTTATTTTAGCATCTAGATCGATTTGTTTAGTTTTTTCTTGGGGAAGTTGCAGCTTCGGCTCCGGATCCACTCAAAAGGTTTTTAATATCTTCATCGTGGCTTTTGGTTTTGGTTCCGCTCACCGAGAAGCAGCCGCCCCTCAGAACGGGACTAGAACCGAACCTCGTGGAGAACTCGTTAATGAGTTAACGGCTGGTTGTTCTGTCGTTAAGAAGCAAAGGAAGTCAAATCCGATACTCAGAAGGGAATAGGGTTGTATGGCTGGTCCTCATCGGAGAACCCTGTTTGGTTCCTGATAGAACCTTTTTATGTAAAGGTTCCAACCAGAACGCCTTCTGAGGGTTCTCACTAGAACCCAATATAAAAGGTTAAACCTGCAACCATCTGTGAAACGTTACACCCAGAAGTCTCTCTGGAGGTTCTATCAGGAACCCTTTTGTCACTAGAACCTAAACCCAAGTGGTTCTTCCGAGAACCCACTTGGGTTTCAATGGCTTCATTTAGAACCCACCAAGGGGGTTCTGCCAAGAACCCTTTTATAGTTCAAGGTTTCCTCTAGAACCTACGAGGTGGTTCTAACAAGACCTGTTTGAGGAACCTGTTCAGAACCCTTATTTCTTAGCGTGCAGTTTGAAGAGCAGGATTATAACGAGATAAAGATTATTAATCAGAGTCATAACTCGAGTGGATCCGGACCTGAAGCGACTTCCTGTCAACAGCGAGGCTGTTCAATAAAGTTCAAATCAGAAAGCAGCCGGCGTGACGCCTGAGTCAACGCGGCCATTTTTGATAAAGTTTATTTCATAGATTTAGCTTGAATAGTGAATTAAAATAAAATGCTAATAACCGTCAGAATGAAATGAGATGTTTGCACTTTGATCACTGTGTACCCGTTACTATAGCAACGAATGACTCGGCACAGTTTAGTGCGGTACGACTTGATCGTCAGAGGTAATGCCCAAGCCCCTCCCCCAAGGTCACCCCCCAAGCCCCTCCCCCAAGCCCGCCCCCAAGGTCACCCCCACCCGATGTTCAGTCTGTGTGAAGTGTGGCGATCCAGAATGAGTGAAACTGAAAGGTCCCTCCTGATTGGTGGAGAGAGACTCCGCCTTCAGTTTATCAGCTAAAATGTGCAGGAAAAAAATGAACAGAAGAACAAAATATTCTGGTGTGTTCTGTTTGTGATGCAGCCGTTTGTGTTGGTGTCTGTTTTAGAGGGAAGCCTCAAAGCTACAGAGCCTCAAAGCTTCAGAGCCTCAAAGCTTCAGACTCAGAGCTTCAGAGCCTCAAAGCTTCAGACTCAGAGCTACAGAGCCTCAAAGCTTCAGAGCCTCAAAGCTTCAGACTCAGAGCTACAGAGCCTCAAAGCTTCAGACTCAGAGCTTCAGAGCCTCATCACCTCATCGTAAACGTTGATGTTCAGACTCAAATAAAATGTTTCTATCAACTCGTCTTCATCGTTTTCTTTTATTCACAAGTTTTATTTTCATATAAATTTGTTTCTGTGAAGAAATCAAAGTAAATTTAAATCAAAGTATCATTTTATTTTTTATTTTTCTTAAGTTTCTTTTAAATTACAACTTTATTTATTCGGGAGCAAAATGATCCAAAATAATCTTTGAACAAATATTCCTCAGAGCTGCCTTTTGAAAAGCAAAACATTCGCTTTTATTTTCTCTCCTCTTCCTCCTCTTCCTCCTGCACCCCGGTCCCTCCTGGTCTCCCTGCTGGTCTCTGCCCTGCACTCGGCCGGTGGTTGTGGGTTTGAACCCCGCTGTGTGGTGGTGGGTCTCTGCTCGCCTCACTGGAGAGAGGAAGAGGAGGAGGAGGAAGACTATGTGTTTCATGATTGCCTTTCATACTTTATAAATAATGGATTCCCCTTTTGTAAATTAAGTAATATATATTGCAAAACACTTTAGTGATATAAATGATGAATTAAGAGTTTATTCATGTTTACTAATGATAAATAGTGAAGTACATTTTACTTGTATTACATAGTATTTATTTTAAGCTTCATTAAGTCTCTAAAAAAATAAACAACTTGAGACAACGTAACCCAAACCAGCCTGATATTGATCAGATATGAATATGTATTAATATGTAGACCAGTACGCGTGCTGGTCCTCACCTGTGCCGGTCTGGCTGTGGTCCAGGTGTGTTGGGGGCCTTCTGCTCCTCAGAGTCTCCTCCCGGCGCCTCCTCGCTCTCCTCACTGGACTGAGGAGGAGGAGGAGGAGGAAGAGGAGTGGAGCTGCCAGACGATCCAGCTGGAGGATGCTTCGACCGCTCTTCGTCCTTCAGACTTTCATCGCTGCAGAAAGACAGAACGATGTTTATGTTTATATATTTATATTTATATATTTATGTTTATATTTATATATTTATATTCATATATTTATGTGTTTGTGTCCCTGAGTCAATGTGTAAAGAGAGAAATGTTTTATGTTTTTATGAGTTTCATATTTTATTTTAGTTGGAACGAACTTAAAGGATTCAAATCACTAGTTCAGTAGATTTTATGATTTTATCTCTTTTGGTGGAATGAATACAGAAATGTGTCAGTACTCAAAAGTACTCAGTGTACTTTGTTACAAGTACATTTTACTTGAGTACAAAATATATGTTGCGTCAGGACTGAATAAAAAAACCTTTAAGTGTCTAAAATAAACAACTTGAGACAACATAACCCAAACCAGCCTGATATTGATCAGATATGAATATGTATTAATATGTAGACCAGTACGCGTGCTGGTCCTCACCTGTGCCGGTCTGGCTGTGGTCCAGGTGTGTTGGGGGCCTTCTGCTCCTCAGAGTCTCCTCCCGGCGCCTCCTCGCTCTCCTCACTGGACTGAGGAGGAGGAGGAGGAGGAAGAGGGGAAAGCTGTGGTTTGGGGGGCCGGCTGGCCCGCCGGCAGGGGGGGGCGGGGCCTCGGCACTGAGGCGGCGGCAGACTGTGGTTGAAGCGCGTCGACGCCAAACACTCAGCGGTGGCTTTGTCACACACACACTGCAGCCGGTCACACACACCGAGGCCCTGACCTGAGGACGGGATATTAATATGACATGTTGTAATGACGGGATATTAATATGACATGTTGTTATGACGGGATATTAATATGACATGTTGTAATGACGGGATATTAATATGACACGTTATGACGGGATATTAATATGACACGTTATGACGGGATATTAATATGACATGTTGTTATGACGGGATATTAATATGACATGTTGTTATGACGGGATATTAATATGACACGTTATGACGGGATATTAATATGACATGTTGTTATGACGGGATATTAATATGACATGTTGTTATGACGGGATATTAATATGACATGTTGTTATGACGGGATATTAATATGACATGTTATGACGGGATATTAATATGACATGTTGTTATGACGGGATATTAATATGACATGTTGTTATGACGGGATATTAATATGACATGTTGTTATGACGGGATATTAATATGACATGTTGTAATGACGGGATATTAATATGACATGTTGTAATGACGGGATATTAATATGACATGTTGTTATGACGGGATATTAATATGACATGTTGTTATGACGGGATATTAATATGACACGTTATGACGGGATATTAATATGACATGTTGTTATGACGGGATATTAATATGACACGTTATGACGGGATATTAATATGACACGTTATGACGGGATATTAATATGACATGTTGTTATGACTGGATATTAATATGACATGTTGTAATAACGGGATATTAATATGACACGTTATGACGGGATATTAATATGACATGTTATGACGGGATATTAATATGACATGTTATGACGGGATATTAATATGACACGTTATGACGGGATATTAATATGACATGTTGTTATGACGGGATATTAATATGACATGTTGTTATGACGGGATATTAATATGACACGTTATGACGGGATATTAATATGACATGTTGTTATGACGGGATATTAATATGACATGTTGTTATGACGGGATATTAATATGACATGTTATGACGGGATATTAATATGACATGTTGTTATGACGGGATATTAATATGACACGTTATGACGGGATATTAATATGACATGTTGTTATGACGGGATATTAATATGACATGTTGTAATGACGGGATATTAATATGACATGTTGTAATGACGGGATATTAATATGACATGTTGTTATGACGGGATATTAATATGACATGTTGTTATGACGGGATATTAATATGACATGTTGTTATGACGGGATATTAATATGACACGTTATGACGGGATATTAATATGACATGTTGTTATGACGGGATATTAATATGACATGTTGTTATGACGGGATATTAATATGACACGTTATGACGGGATATTAATATGACACGTTATGACGGGATATTAATATGACATGTTGTTATGACGGGATATTAATATGACATGTTGTTATGACGGGATATTAATATGACACGTTATGACGGGATATTAATATGACATGTTGTTATGACGGGATATTAATATGACACGTTATGACGGGATATTAATATGACACGTTATGACGGGATATTAATATGACATGTTGTTATGACTGGATATTAATATGACATGTTGTTATGACGGGATATTAATATGACATGTTATGACGGGATATTAATATGACATGTTGTTATGACGGGATATTAATATGACATGTTGTTATGACGGGATATTAATATGACATGTTGTTATGACTGGATATTAATATGACATGTTGTTATGACGGGATATTAATATGACATGTTGTTATGACTGGATATTAATATGACATGTTGTTATGACGGGATATTAATATGACATGTTGTTATGACTGGATATTAATATGACATGTTGTTATGACTGGATATTAATATGACATGTTGTTATGACTGGATATTAATATGACATGTTATGACTGGATATTAATATGACATGTTGTTATGACGGGATATTAATATGACATGTTGTTATGACGGGATATTAATATGACATGTTGTTATGACGGGATATTAATATGACATGTTGTTATGACGGGATATTAATATGACATGTTGTTATGACGGGATATTAATATGACATGTTGTTATGACGGGATATTAATATGACATGTTATGACGGGATATTAATATGACATGTTATGACGGGATATTAATATGACATGTTGTTATGACGGGATATTAATATGACATGTTGTTATGACGGGATATTAATATGACATGTTGTTATGACTGGATATTAATATGACATGTTGTTATGACGGGATATTAATATGACATGTTATGACGGGATATTAATATGACATGTTGTTATGACGGGATATTAATATGACATGTTGTAATGACGGGATATTAATATGACATGTTGTTATGACGGGATATTAATATGACATGTTGTTATGACGGGATATTAATATGACATGTTGTTATAACGGGATATTAATATGACATGTTGTTATGACGGGATATTAATATGACATGTTGTTATGACGGGATATTAATATGACATGTTGTTATGACGGGATATTAATATGACATGTTGTTATGACGGGATATTAATATGACATGTTATGACGGGATATTAATATGACATGTTATGACGGGATATTAATATGACATGTTATGACGGGATATTAATATGACATGTTATGACGGGATATTAATATGACATGTTATGACGGGATATTAATATGACATGTTATGACGGGATATTAATATGACATGTTGTTATGACGGGAAATTAATATGACATGTTATGACGGGATATTAATATGACATGTTGTTATGACGGGATATTAATATGACACGTTATGACGGGATATTAATATGACACGTTATGACGGGATATTAATATGACATGTTGTTATGACGGGATATTAATATGACATGTTGTTATGACGGGATATTAATATGACACGTTATGACGGGATATTAATATGACATGTTGTTATGACGGGATATTAATATGACACGTTATGACGGGATATTAATATGACACGTTATGACGGGATATTAATATGACATGTTGTTATGACGGGATATTAATATGACACGTTATGACGGGATATTAATATGACATGTTGTTATGACGGGATATTAATATGACATGTTGTTATGACGGGATATTAATATGACATGTTATGACGGGATATTAATATGACACGTTATGACGGGATATTAATATGACATGTTGTTATGACGGGATATTAATATGACACGTTATGACGGGATATTAATATGACACGTTATGACGGGATATTAATATGACACGTTATGACGGGATATTAATATGACACGTTATGACGGGATATTAATATGACACGTTATGACGGGATATTAATATGACACGTTATGACGGGATATTAATATGACACGTTATGACGGGATATTAATATGACACGTATTGTTATGACACGTATTATTATGACACTATATTAATATGACACCATATTAACATGACACCATATTCGGGTTATTGCAGGTATAAAAAAAAATAATGAAAAAAAATATTGCGGAGCCAGGGGATAATATTTTGAGAAAAAGTTATAAATTTGTAAAGATAAAAAAAAAGATAAATTGACACTACAAAACTACTAATAATAATTAATATTTTCTGAGATTATAAAATAATACATTAACAAGAAATTTTAAAATTTCAGAGAAAAAAACTTAAATTAAAATAACATTTAATTAACTGTAATTACCTTTAATAACATTTAGTCTCTGAGTATTTTCTGGCACATTTAATAACTCAAGAGAAAAAATAATAAATAGAAAAAGATGTAGTTGTGACATTAAAATTATCCCCGTGTATTATTATTATTATCACAGCTAAATGTTATTTTTTCTGGCCTCGGCTGAAGTGAATTATCTAGTTTTCCGTTTGTGACCTTCGCTTCAGGACTCAGACTAGTAATCAGTAAAACGAGTCTTTGCATCTCTAATGTCGTGAGGGATGTTTGAGTCCCGTAGCGTCCGCTGAGGCCCCCGTGCCGTGTACTCACACCGCGGCTTCCCGGCCTCGCAGGACACGTGAGCGCTGAGCTTCCTGTCGGGCCGGCAGCCCATGAGGCCGATCTGCTGCAGGCAGCACCGGTGGAAGAAGCAGCACCTGAGGAAGAGCAGTCCCTGGTCATCATCATCATCATCATCATCATCATCAGCCCCACGTCAAAGCTTCCTGTGTCTCGTTTCCTGTGCTCCTCACATGCAATACTTTGTAAATCAGACATTATGATGTTTTAGACCTTTGGATCTCTTTGATCTTTAATAAATTACTACCGTGTACTCCCAAGTTTCAGTTGGTTGCAATCTGCAACCTCACCACTAGATGGTGCTGAAGCCCAAACTGCAGCTTTAAACTTCTATTCATTACACCAGAGAAGAAACTACGTTTCAAACTTAAATTTGCTTTTTCATTGGAAGCTAGACATGACAGTGTTTGTTTTCTTCATCATAAACATCATCTTCCTCCTCTTGCATCCCATCGTTTCTTTTCCGAGGCTCCTCTACCGACCTGTCCATCTGGTCCTGGGGTCGACCGCCGCCCTCCTGTCCGCAGTAGCAGCCGTACATCTCGTACTCGTGCGGGCATCGACCCGTCAGGCAGCGCAGCATCTCCCCCAGCGCCGGCACCTCCCGCCGGGCTCGCCCATCGGCGCCGAACAGGGTGAAGGGGCGGCTGCAGTCTTTGGAGGAAACGGGCTTTGCACATTCAAAAACTCCCGAAGCCTTCAAAAGTGTGAAGGGACATTTTACAGAAGGAGACCTCGTAGAGTTCCTCTGGTTTACCTTCGCCGCCCGGCGGCGGTTGTGTGTTGGTCAGTCCAACGGATTCCAGCAGGGACCAGGCGAAGAACGGCACCGCCCTCCTCTGAGCCGCCGGCCGGTCTGCAGCGGACAAACAGCCCGAGTCCAGTTAAAGGAGCAGTGAGTGACCTCTAGTGACCTCTAGTGGCCTCTAGTGGTCTCTAGTGACTTCTAGTGGCCTCTAGTGACCTCTAGTGGCCTCTAGTGACCTCTAGTGGCCTCTAGTGACCTCTAGTGACTTCTAGTGGCCTCTAGTGACCTCTAGTGGCCTCTAGTGACCTCTAGTGACCTCTAGTGACTTCTAGTGACCTCTAGTGACCTCTAGTGACTTCTAGTGGCCTCTAGTGACCTCTAGTGACCTCTAGTGACTTCTAGTGACTTCTAGTGGCCTCTAGTGACCTCTAATGGCCTCTAATGGCCTCTAGTGGACTCTCGTGACCTCTAGTGGTCTTTAGTGACCTCTAGTGACCTCTAGTGGTTTGTTGGCAGGTTGCAACCAACACAATACAACAACACACCCCTCAGCTCAGTGTTGGAGAACTACGGTGGCCTGCAGGTATCTTCAGGCTTTTAGTACAACAAGGAGCTACTCTCATCGATACTCTGCTCTTCTACACCACTAAATCATTCCATATATATATATATATATATATGTATATATATTTCAACTGCAAACCATCTGCGTCTTCTTCCTGCGAGCTGTGTGGCTCCTCCTCCTCTTCCTCCTCCTCCTCTTCATCACCCGGAGCGTCCTCTTCCGATCCGGCCTCGGCCGTCGGTGTGAGCATGTGGACTCGTGCCCCGGGTGTCGTCTGAGAGGCGCTTCTCATTGAAGTAGAAGGTGAGGGTGTAGATTGTTGAGCTGCCGGTCCTGAAGCGGGAAGAGACAATATTATTGTTATTAAATTATTACATTATTTAGTCGTGGAGGGA
The DNA here is from genome assembly GCA_023566465.1 of Cottus gobio. Taxonomy (NCBI): domain Eukaryota; kingdom Metazoa; phylum Chordata; class Actinopteri; order Perciformes; family Cottidae; genus Cottus; species Cottus gobio. Next base: position 1,298,954 of record CM042230.1, on the reverse strand, counting down.
AATATAAATACATGTGTGTTTTCTTTTGCAGAATTTCTGTAAATTTCGATGAAAATTCAATGAATTTACATCTCATTATCATTATTACTAAAACACAAAGATTTTATCAGATTTCAGTAACTACGGCTGCCAACATTATTTTGTATTAATGTTGAAATAAGAAGAAATGTTCATTTGTTTACTTTCCAGCTCAACCCATTTATCGTGAATCTGATCTTAAAGCCGATATTTCTTTGTCCTGAAGGTGTGTCGCTCCCACGCAGATAAATATGTAAAATATGTAGAATATGCAAAATATGTAAAATATGTAGAATATGTAGAATATGTAAAATATGAGTTAAAATCATCCAAAATTAGCTCCTGAACTCGTGCAGAGCCGCATGGTTCTGACCCGTTCTGCAGTCTAAAGACGCTGCTGAATTACTTCCAGACGCCCGCTGCTTTCACCGCGTGTTCGATTCCTTTCACACATCTTCACTGTTCCCTCACCTCGGCTCAGCGGAGCAGCAGTGAGTCGAGAGCCCTCCTCCCAGGAAGCGGGAGTCGCAGTTCCCATCAAGTTGGTTCCCGTCGAGTCGGTTCCCGTAGGGCTGGTTCCTGCCAGGTCGGTTCCCGTCGAGTTGGTTCCCATAGACTTGGTTCCCATAGACTCGGTTCCTGTAGACTCGGTTCCCATAGGGTCGGTTCCCGGCCGTGAGCGCGTGGTTGGGGGTCTCGGCGTCCCCCTGGGCCTCGTGGGCCTCGTTTTGGGGCCTGAGGACGAAGCTGTAGTCAGATTACTGGATGAGGTTAAACTCTGACTTTGTTTTTATTTTTAATTTACTTTGTTTTTCTAATGAAACTTTTCAAGACTATTGCATGATTATTATTATTGACTTCTTTTCTAGGGTTCTTTTGGGAAATATCACAAAATAAATATAGTAGAGCATAAAAGGTCATAGAAACCTTTTATTCTATAAAATAATCACACACATGTCGTAGTCATAAAACCATCATAAAAAAGATGAAAAGATTAAATAATATTTTTTTGATTCCCTTTAAGAATCCATATAAAGTTTTAGGTCATAACTGAAGTTAAAAGCTGACTTCCTGTTCACACCTCCCTGAGGATCCGGTCCTTCCTCCATCGTCCAGCTTCCTTTCACCTCGCCGGCCTCCTCTGGGGGGGCGGTCCTCCTCGAGGCCGCTCTGATGGTGGTGGTCGTTAACACATCCTCGACTGAGGAAGAGGAGGAGGAAGAGGAGGAAGAGGAGGACGAAGAGGAGGAAGAGGAAAAAGAGGAGGAAGAAGAAAAGGAGGAAGAGGAAGAAGCGGAGGAAGAGGAAAAAGAGGAGGAAGAGGAAGAAAAGGAGGAAGAGGATTAAAGGAGTCTGATGAGATTTAAATGATGAACAAACAGATATTGGTACAAAACAGACGAATGCTGGTAAAAAGCGGTTTTGAACGTTCACAATGTTTTATTCTTATTTTCGTGATAAACTTCCAGCAGAAGTTTCACATTAAAAGCTCAGCAAAGATCATCATACTGAGATGTAAAAGATATGAATACATGAATAATACGTCTCTAATATTCCTGCTTCTCTCGTCTTCTGGATTCTTTTAAAGCTCGAATGTCAGACTTAAAAATAAAATAAATGAAAATCCATAAAATGTTCAACATCTGGAAGGTCGTGTGAAACAAAATGAAGTTTAAACTCACCGAGCTCATCTGAAGCTTCCTGCTCTTCTTCATCTTCATCTTCATCATCTTCAGATGACCTTTTTTCCTCAGATGGACTGATTTGTCGTTTTGCTGACGATGAATGAACCACAAGAGAAATGAGATATAATCAATAATATTCACATGAAAACATAAAGATAAAAACATCTGTAACTTTAGGACTAGAACATTTTTTTATGATTTGGTTATTTTGTGTTCAGCCACCTTCCTCAGAGGACTCCTCCAGACCAGCTGTAGTCCTCAGACCAGCTGTAGTACTCAGACCAGCTGTAGTCCTCAGACCAGCTGTAGGGGGGGAGACTTCGCTCGGCTCTGATTGGCTCAGAGCTTCTCCGTCGAGGACGATCAGGACCGGATCTGCATCGGAGAACGTAGAAATATTAATAAGTTCTCACGTCTCTTCATGTGTAGGAAGATCGTCTGGTGTCTTCTTCTAAAATTTATTTTTAAAGCATCAAAAGTCAATCTTATTTTTATTTATTTCTCTCTTTTTTCTTTACTGTTATAATAAATAATAACGCATCACTTCCTGTTGACAGACATTTATAAAACATCTCGATTAGGAACGTTCACGTCTTGAGGCAGACGGCGGCTCACCGCTGATTACTGAAGGATTGTGGGTCGTCCAATGCGTCTTCATCGCTTCCTGCCGGAGAGCCTCCTCCTCTTCCTCCTTCAAACCTGAAGAAGAGCGAGTGAGTCAGCGAGCAGCCGGAGGCCGACAGCAGGGAACTATTCCTGCTGTCGGTTTATTTTCATGTTCGGTCGGCTCGAGCCAAATGACGATGATGGTGATGATGATGATGATGATGATGATCATCGGAGAGGAACAAGCAAAGGTCAACAGGAAGTGAGACGCCACGAGAGGACGAAGCGGTTTTACCTTCGGAGACGTCTCTGAAGTGAAAACATGAAATAAATAAATTATCTTTAAACAAACGACTTTAACACAGCTCATGATTGACAGCTGGATTCGAGCTAAACGCTAACATCTGTTCAGCGGCATGTTAGCATGCAAGCTACCGCTGAGGCTGATGGGAAAAGTTTCACGGGCAACAAAAACTGGTCGATACGTTTGTGATCAAAGTTGGAAGGGTTGGACAAACACAGGACTTTCACCCAGGAGAAGGTGACCTGATAACAGACCATAACTCTGATGAACATGTCAGTAGAAATGTGGATATGAAACATAAGCTTCAACATATTAATGGTTTGCCGACTGTTCATTCTGGGGACTAAATCCTGGAGTACTGGACCTGAAGGAGGACCCGGAGGACTTGGAGGACCCAGAGGACCCGGAGGGTCGGGGGATGTTCCTCAGGACTCATCCTCAGGGGGATGTGAAAGTCTTTGCCATGAGATATATGAATCCATCCCATAAAAACAAATCATGTGAACCTCATGTGGCGCTGGAGGACCACCAGAGGGATCTAAGGTCCGGCTGAAACCATGAACTTGGTCCCTGGAGGACCATTTGGGACCATGAACGGTTGTAACTCTCTCAGCTTTAAAGAAATGTTTCAGGAGGAACAAGTCAGCTGGTTCATCCTCTGAGGAACATGAAAGTCGATGCAGATTCATATTTTCATATTTGATCATATATTCATATTTGTGTTCTGGTCTGCAGGAGCATCTTCCCTCTTGAACCCTCCAGCTGTGGTCCGGTCGTCCACCCGCTCTACCCCCGTGACCCGCGGACCAATTAGAGCGCGTGTACCTGCAGGCGCCAGCAGGGGGGGCGGGCCCGGCGGCACGGTGGCGACGCCCTCCGACCCCGTCATCAGCTGGTCGCTCTCTGGTGACACAATAACACGGATCAGCTGATCCATCTGGTGTGTTTTATTATTGTTTAACGACTTTGTCCTGAAGGAATATGACTCAAATAAATAGATATTTTTATACAAAATGATCTTATTTTTTTATGACTTTTCCATAATCTTAGTTTTTTCTCGGACAACTTCACGTTTCCACTAATAATCACTTTAATGAAACAGTTTCTTAAAACTCATATTTCTGGTTTTCTTGTTTATTGAAGATTGAATTATTCTTTTTGTTTAAATTTAATCTCTGACCGCAGTGAGAATCATTTCATAACCACGTCTGCATATTCTGTTTCATCAGATCATAACTTCCCCTTCATTCATTCATTCATTCATTCATCATTCAACCAATCAGAAAGGTTTTACCTCCTGTTGTGTTGGACAGCTGGACCACTGAGCCGCTTCCTGCAGAGACAAAGAAATGAGATATGAGTTTATGGATCGATGTCTTCGACAGGACAGGAAGCAGGAGGGGGTGGGGGGGGGGGGGGGGGGGCTCTTCAGTCAAAGGTTCATGGATTATTGGTCACATGACTGATGGTCTCTGAATCAATCATGACTTCAGTCGCGCTGAAAAGTTTTTTACAGAATCTGATTACTGAAAACTAAAAAGAAACTTTTTTTTAATGAAATATTAATAATAATAATAATAATTTTATTTGTAACACACTTTTCATTAAAAAGAATCTCAGAGTGTCATCTCAGGATCTTAAGATTTGTTTTGGCTGCTTTTTCATCGCCCATGATGTGTTCAAACACCGTTGGAAAGAGGAACACTGCCCACCATGGCGAGTGGTAATCGCTTAAAGAAAACATGCTTTCTAATCTCGCCGACTAATATTTCCTGGAAGTAAAACCATAAATATAAAATATTAGTTTTGCTTTACCTGCAGTGTTAAACGGGCCTCCTGTGGTGAAGTTACCCGTCAGATTGGAGGCGGAGCATGACGACTGGGCGTGGCCTTTCAGCGCCGCGTCGTACGCGCTTTGCGCGATGCAGCCGACGGCCACCGCGTCGCATTCACAGAGCGTCTGCTGGCACCAGTCACCCGCATCTCAGAGACCAACACAAGACCAGTTATTCACAACCTCCGGTCAGCGGGAAATCAAACAGGAAGCTACAGTCAGCAGCTGGTTAGCTTAGCACAAAGACTAGCAACAGGAAACCAATCTCCACAGATCCTTGTGTGCCTGATTGGCTGTTTTTCTGGTGAAAAAAATGTTTTCCGCTAGCTAAAATTAGCATCCCAATTATTTATAATAGTTAAGTTAGCACTGTCTTTAGCTGGTTAGCGTTTGTTATGCTAACAGTACCTGGACCCGCCAGCTCCACCCCCTTTTCTAAATATGGTCACTCTAAAAAAAACAAGATGGCAACGACGAACTGTCAAACCGACATCAAAATGTAACAACACATCTGTGGCTTCATGGCGGGTCATTGTCGGACTATTTCTTGAGCCGGGCTCAGCACTTCCTGAGGCTCGCTGAGCGATGACCTCATCACGTCTCACCACAGCTGGCGTTGGCGGCCGAGCAGGTGAGGTTGTCGGGGCGCGGCGGCGGCTCCGGCCTGCAGGGGGCGGCGCTCTGATAACACGTCCTGTGAGTCTCACAGCAGCTGGAAGAAGAAGAAACGTGGAACACAACCCACGCAGCTCAAGACTGCTTTGACTTTTTATTTATTTTATGTCGCTCTAAAACGCTCAGGATGACGTTGAGTTAAAAATAATAATAAATTAATGAATACAAAAATGTTACACCTCATTTTGTTATTGAAGCTGTTTTGTTTGGCCATCAGCTCCCATCTCGTGAGGAAAGAGCCTGTTAGTCAACAACCAGGTGAGGTCAGGCCCCGAGGGTTCAGGGCTCAAAGGCCTCGGGGGGACCAGGTCTTACTCACAAGTCCAGAGGATCCACGGGGTCTCCAGAGGCCACATATCTGCAGGAGCAGCCGTAGTCTTCCAGGTCTCGTGGACAAAGACCCGTCTCACAGCGCAGCTTCAGGGCGAAGGTCAGCAGCGCCGGGAAGTTATCGAAGACCGAGTTGAGCCAAGTGAAGCGCAGGCCGAGGCAATCTGAGGGGGGGTATAGGACCTAAAGTCTTGAGCTGCATCTTCATGTTTTAAAGATGATTAATACAAAATATATATTCTATTTCGATATATCTTTTAAAGAAAGATGACCAACTAATCACGATCCTCGCCATCACATGAGTTGATATCACATTCTTGAGCTGTCAGATCAGCAAAGATGAAGATATTTGTTCATGAATACCAACGGACGGTCGGCATGGAGACGTTCATCCTCACCGGTCATGTGATCTGGGCTTCGGTCGCCGGCCTCCGGGTCCGGATAGAAGATGGAGCCGGCAGAAAGTACTGAAGACGCAGAAGAGTCATCGTTATAAAGCTGAGATTTAAACAACTTAGTGCATAAAACACATGGAAGCAGAGAAGCTGGTTAACTCACCGGCTGGAGCAGCAGATATCAGGAAGATCCAAATAATCAGAAACATGACTCGTACCTGCATTCAGAGGGAGAAGGTGTTTGATGATGAGACAAAAGCAGTACTACTTCCTGTTTGACACTGAGCAGCTGTTTTAGGAGATGAATGAGCCTTTAAAAGATTTACATCTTCAGTAGGAACCAATGAGCTCAGCACTGAGAGACAGACAGGAAGTCAGAGGAGACAGACAAGAAGTCAGAGGACGCTGAGAGATAGACAGGAAGTCAGAGGATGCCAAGAGAAAGACAGGAAGTCAGAAGATACCGAGAGACAGACAGGAAGTCAGAGGAGACAGACAGGACGTCAGAGGACGCTGAGAGACAGACAGGAAGTCAGAGGATGCCAAGAGACAGACAGGAAGTCAGAAGATACCGAGAGACAGACAGGAAGTCAGAGGAGACAGACAGGAAGTCAGAGGACGCTGAGAGACAGACAGGAAGTCAGAGGATGCCAAGAGACAGACAGGAAGTCAGAAGATACCGAGAGACAGACAGGAAGTCAGAGGAGACAGACAGGAAGTCAGAGGACGCTGAGAGACAGACAGGAAGTCAGAGGATGCCAAGAGACAGACAGGAAGTCAGAAGATACCGAGAGACAGACAGGAAGTCAGAGGAGACAGACAGGAAGTCAGAGGACGCTGAGAGACAGACAGGAAGTCAGAGGATGCCGAGAGACAGACAGGAAGTCAGAACAACACATTACCTCCTCTGACCCTCGCATTGAAAAAGTAAAAGAAGGCTTGATGTTAATTCTCTGCACAACCAGAGGGGGCAGCACTGAGCACAGATCCTGTGAATCAAAGGAGGTGCAGAAAGAATACAACTGCACAAAAGGTACAAATGAGCTCCACATTATTATAATTATTATTGCAAAAGGTGACGTGGGCACCTCGTACCCAACATGCACGCTCATCATGGTGGACCAGCAATGTCACCATTTTTTTTTTTTTACGGGGACCTGGATTTACCCCAACATCTCCATGCCCAGCTCCATAAATGAGCCCCTTCATTACAGCTGATTAGAGCCAGTGAAGTCTACGCTTCATGTGTTAAAGCTGCATTCTCTCTCCTGACCACCAGGGGGCGACTCCTCTGGTTGTATAGAAGTCTATGATTCATGTGTTAAAGCTGCATTCTCTCTCCTGACCACCAGGGGGTGACTCCTCTGGTTGTATAGAAGTATATGCTTCATGTGTTAAAGCTGCATTCTCTCTCCTGACCACCAGGGGGTGACTCCTCTGGTTGTATAGAAGTATATGCTTCATGTGTTAAAGCTGCATTCTCTCTCCTGACCACCAGGGGGTGACTCCTCTGGTTGTATAGAAGTCTATGCTTCATGTGTTAAAGCTGCATTCTCTCTCCTGACCACCAGGAGGCGACTCCTCTGGTTGTATAGAAGTCTATGCTTCATGTGTTGAAGCTGCATTCTCTCTCCTGACCACCAGGGGGCGACTCCTCTGGTTGTATAGAAGTCTATGCTTCATGTGTTGAAGCTGCATTCTCTCTCCTGACTACCAGGGGGCGACTCCTCTGGTTGTATAGAAGTCTGTGTTTGCATTCTAGTTATAAGTTATTGTGAAAAAAGAAAGGCATCTACAAAACCTCTTTAAGACTCGAGTTCAGTTCACAATTGGAGACCGAAGACTAAACTGTGACACCCGGACACAAAGTTTACGCCATAAAGGCCTCAAAGTTCTTAGTGCTCATCCCATTAGAGACGCGTTTGTGTCCACCAGCTGAATGCATGTCCAACTGAAGCTCTGCTTTGGTCTCAAACTGCTCAATAAGTCTTAAAAACGCCAGCTGGCCTCTAGCTGAGCAGGTCAACTAGAAGCTAGAAGAGGCTGAAAAGCTGTGTCCCTTGATTCAGATACTCCATCAAACAAAAGGACACAAACAGTCATCACGAATCAGCCGAACAGAACGAAGCGATGAGCAGTGAAGAAGACGTACCGTTTGTTTGGGGTTGGCGGCTGCAGACGTTGTGTCCTCACTGAATAAAGACGAGCGTTAACCCCGACTCAGCCCACAGGCACTAGAGGAGGCGGACGCCGTTTCAGTGCTTTTGTAGCCTCAGTTTCCAAAAAGAATGAACTCTCGGCTCCCCGGCTGTTTATCGGTCCACTGAGGAGGCGAGCCCCTTCAGCTCACGTCTGGTTGGCTCTCCGGTGACACCTGAGCAGGAGCTTATCGGGGTTTTGGTTCCTGTGCAGGTATTTGAAGAGGAGGCGGGGGTCCTGACGGAGGGACCCACAGAGTGGTCTTTGTGCCGCGGGGGGCTGGATTTGTGACCCTGGGCTCGACCCATGGTCTTATCTGATCCTCCCGGGGGTTCAGATCAATGAATACCTGCAGGGATTCAGGTGAAGGGTGGGGGGCTGATAGTGGGGCATTGTGTGGGACAGGTGCAGCAGTGGGGGAGGACGGTACAGATGTTTATGTCAAAAGTCATGCTACCTGCAGGAAGTGGATAAAACTCACGTTTGGGATATATAATCATTATTTGTCTCCTGAAGGCACCTGTAGAGGCAGCGTCACCAGGATGCACTGTGGATCAGTGGTTAGCGAGTCTGTCTTTCAATCAGAGGGTCGGTGGTTCGATCCCTGGCTCAGCCAGTCCATGTCGTTGTGTCCTTGAGCAAGACACTTAACCCTCATTGCTCACCGTTGCTGTGTCTACGGTCTACTGTACAGCATGTAAGTCGCTTTGGATAAAAGCGTCAGCTAAATATAATGTAATAATGCACATGCATGAGGACGGGCGTCATATTAAACTATATAAATTATATAAATAGGCTTCATTTATAACACAGTAATAACAGTTATCTGCTCACGAGGAAGAGTTTTTTGTGAGCTTTCAGCTGTATTTCATAGTAAATGGACTAGTGCTATAGAAGTATATACTGACCACCAGGGGGCGACTCCTCTGGTTGTATAGAAGTCTATGCTTCATGTGTTAAAGCTGCATTCTCTCTACTGACCACCAGGGGGCAACTCCTCTGGTTGTATAGAAGTCTATGCTTCATGAGTTATAGATGTGGTCACTTCACTGTTTTCAAAAAGCTTTTGCTGTCGATTTATTTAAAGGGCAACATGTCGATCAAAGAGAAGAACGAGAGAGATGGAGCTGGGGCAGTTGGGAAAATGAGCCAGATTTTTATTTAACTTTTTTTTAAATTCCAGACCTTAAAATCTGCAGTTGATTGGACAAGTTTGGTTTTAAATATGAGTTTTATAAATAGTCAGTTTTCAGGAGTCTTCTTGCACTAAAAACTAACATCACTGTGAAGATTAAAACGATAAATGTCCCCAAAAAAATATGACGTGAAGCGTAAAAGTTGCATGAAAACGTTCACGGTGAACAATTTCCAAACCATCCAGATTTAGAAAAACAAACGTAGCTTCCGGTCGCTTCCCGTGACGATGAGCGGCTCTTTGTTTGGCTCTCGGGTCACAGCTTGTTGCACATCTTTGTCAGGCATCTCTGTTTCAGACCTGCGAGGGAGGGGAGGGGGAGGAGGAGAGGAAGAGGGGAGGATGAGGAGTGGAGGAGGAGGTGGAGAGGAGGAGGAGGGTCACGACCAGGCAACCGGAGACAGACCCTTCTGTCAGCCGACAATTTAATGAGGTCATCTTTGGAATACTTGGGGTCAAAGGTCGTATAGAAACCCAGAAGACCAGCCAACCAATCCAAGGATTATTAATAATTACTCTATCCACATTTTAATTTCATTAATAGTTCAATAGCAACCTGCTGCAGAATCCCTTGAACGGTGAAGGTGACAGTACAGCTGTAGAGGATTCAAACACACGGCCCTTTGTTCCACCAGAATCTGATGCATGTTGTCATTCCACCGAACAACATTAATTCATATGCAGCAAAAAATAAACTGAATATCTGAAGTAAACAAATAGTTTAAAGATGATTACTTCATGCTCTTCACTCAGCGACTGGTTCCCACATTCTAACTCGTAGATGATTGGTTGAACGGCAATCAATTAGTCAACTATATTTGATTGATAAATGACTTCTGCAATTTTTTATCTTTTTAATATCACATAAGACGTCATCTAAAGACATTAACTTAGGACGTTAATTAGGGAGCGGCGTTACGACCCTTATGAACGTTTGTTGTTGGGCGTCGCCCTCTAGTGGCGGTAGTAATTATGACGTCCAACAAACACAGGACTTTCACCCAGGAGGCCGCTGGTCAAGTCCTGTGTGAAACCCAAATTCGACACGACTTTAAGTCTTTTAAAAAATACATTTAATCTTTTCAGTTTTATTGATGAAATATAATATCTCTTATCCGTTAGTCTGTCAATTTCAACTGGTTTGTGGTTCCCAGTGGAACATTCCAGGGATCACCGATGTCCTGATGTCCCGCATATTTTAACTGAATATCGACCAATAACGATGATTAAAACATTACTGACACTATTCCAGAGCGATCCTTTTGTTCTCAGTCTCTTTGGCTGATTTCAAGCTTTATTTTACTCAACGCTGAATTTAAAATCAAAGTCTGAAAATACCCACTGAGGACCAATTGGAGCCGGGGTGGGGGGGCGTGACACCGCCTCGGCGGCGGGATCGGCTCCAGCTGATCGGCGCGTCAGAAGCTGCGTCCCTCTTGACCTTCAGGCCGAGGATCGGAGGTTCCTGCAGAGCTGACGCTCTAACAAGCTGCGATGCCGACGCCCACTTACCTGTGGCTTGAACCTCTGGTGCATCACCTGCTGCCCGGGTGTCTCACCTGAGGAGGTCAGCCCGGCTCGCTCTGAATCACCGATGTTGGTGCAACCCGAGCGAATCTTAACGAACATAAACTTTGGCTTTAGACGACAAACCCACAGTTTTTTGTTTGGTTCCACGAGACGATTTATATTTTACATTGAAAAGAAATAGTTTGACATTTTGGGAGAAGGTTGCATGCGTGTGCATCACGGAGAGGAGGAATAACCTCGACTGCTGCTTTCTGCATGTTTCCTTCATCTAGCTGTGATTTAATAAACGGGTAAAAAAGATGCTGAACTACACAATACTGCAGATATAAAAAACACCTGAACTCATCGTGCTCTGCAGCAACAAGCGAGCCACTTTCAAAACGCTTGTTTTCTGAACGGCGTCTGAAGCCACGAGGGACTCGAGGAGTAAAGTGGGAACCACAAATTGTTGTTTGTAAAACTTAAAACTTAGTTTTTTGTATTCTTTTTTTTTTTGGGACCTAGAGATCATGAACCTGGAGCTCATAGACCTGCAGCTCATGGATCTGCAGCCCATGGACCTGGAGGGTCTGGATAAACCACTTACTTCTGGAGAAGGAGACCCTCCTGACCCGCCGACACACCTCCGCCGTGTGCGTCCGGTACCAGAGGTGGCTGTCGTCGCAGTACCTGAGAGACCAGAAGAGACCAGAAGAGTCCAGAAGAGTCCGGTTAACCTCTGAGCTGCTCCTGACCCCGAGGAGTCCGTACTGAATTCTATAAAGCATTTTAAATATGTGCAGGTCTGGGAAAAAGATTTTAAAAAGTAAAGTTTTTGTAAATGTAGATAGAATCGTTGTTGCATGATTATATTCTAAGGACATCCTGTACGTTAGACTGGATTTTTACTTTCCAACCAAAACTTCTATTCGATTTAATGAATTTATTCAACACTTTTTTACTCAAAGTTGTAATAATTAAAATCTAATCAATTACTCGTCACTTTGTTGCCATGCTTTTTAGGGCGTACATTACGGGGGAAAGAAGCAACGATCTGGGAACCTTTTGGTGCGCGTCTTGTGGCCTCGTGGTCCGCAGAGGCACTGGGAGAAGAACTTGCAGAGCTCCAGGACACACGGCTGCAGCTTGTGGGCAGCAACCGTCGTCACGCCGCCGCCGGGGCCGCCGGAGATCGAGCCGCCGGCTGCCTCGGACCTCCTCCACGGACAACCTGCCAACGAGACGAAGCCAGAGGTCACGTCAGAGTCAGAGGTCACATCAGAGGTCACGTCAGAGGTCACGTCAGAGTCAGAGGTCACGTCAGAGGTCACGTCAGAGTCAGAGGTCACGTCAGAGGTCACATCAGAGGTCACGTCAGTGGTCACATCAGAGGTCACATCAGAGGTCACGTCAGAGTCAGAGGTCACATCAGAGGTCACGTCAGAGGTCACGTCAGAGGTCACGTCAGAGGTCACATCAGAGGTCACATCAGAGGTCACATCAGAGTCAGAGGTCACATCAGAGGTCACAGAGAGGAACCGGCTGAACCTGCTGCATAATGACAAACACAACGATGAATTAACTCTCTAATTGCAAAGAAAACAGACGTCACGTAGAATAAGAAAACAAAGACATTACAATGAACCTTTACAATGATTTTAATGTGCGGCATAAATCATCCTCACAGTCATCCTTCAAATGATCTCATTGTATTTATTTGTTTTTGCATAATGCTGTTTCAGTGCTTAAATCTCCATTACAGGAATCACTGGTGCCGATGCATCCTAATCATAATTAATGCACTGCAGGTACGCCGGCCCCCGATTAGCATAAACATACATATTCAAATGTGAATGTTAATGAGATGCTTCTCTGCAGATATTTGCTCGCCGTGTAGTCGCTGCCTGGTTTGAGAGAAGTTAGTCTTCATTTGTCCGTTTATTTCCTCTTTCGGCGTCGGTGAAGTCGCAAAATGCAACGTGAAAATATGATTTGAAGTCAGATTTTTGTACCCGTCGAGAACAAAACAGGTGAGGCTTGTTTTCATGGCAACGCGACAATTAAAGTGAGACCCACGTCGACTATGACTTTTATTTGAACTCAAGCAAAGATATTTTCTCAATCCTCACTGAGCAGTTTCCTGTGAAGACGGAACTTTATTTTGAAAACACTGAAATTGTCACGTGTTGCTGGACTTTCAAAGGAAAACGTACGAATAATTAGGAGTTACCTGTAAGATACACTAATGGTGTGTTCACACCGAACGCGACGCGAATTTTTCGCGCGACCAGATTACATGTAAAGTCAATGCACAGACGCGTTTGGTTGCGACAGACGCGAAATTTCGTTTGGCTCGGCGCGTTTAACGCGGCACGTTTGACGCGAAATTCGCGTGAGTTGAAATTTTCCAACTTGGGCGAAAAATCGCTTGGCGAAAGCCAATCAGCGTTGAGAAGCTCTGCGCGTCATCACCGCCGTCCTGCCGGTTTGAATCAAACAGCTGCTGATCCACCTGAAGTAGCGCTGGCAGCGGCCGTCATTCAGACGCTGTTGTGCGGCTACGGATGATATTATGAACCCGGACACGGGGCGTTTTATGGTCCGACATTAGAGGGACTTCCACAAGAAGTTTAAAGCAGAACTAGTGGTTAGTTTAATGGTGGATGGGGGAAACGGTACTGTTTTTATGGAGATAAGCCCCGCCCCCTTTCAGATGCATTAAAGCAAATTTGCGTTGACGGGAATTAACCACATAAAGTCGAGCGAGTAACGCGGCGCGAAATTTCGCGTCGCGTTCGGTGTGAACACAGCATAACAGTTGTGTGAGGATACACGCTGTCATATGTTTTGGTAGAATCTCAGTAAGCCACGCCCCCCCCCCTTCTGTATATGTGTTTGTGTGTGTGTGCGCGTGTGTGTGTCTCTCGCGGACACGCGCAGCTGCGTCTTCCCGCCACTAACCGGTGCCGTGCCCTCCGCTTGTTGCCAGGCAGAAGTCAGCGGGGAGCGGCCGCCACCTCCTCAGCGAGGCGCTGCCGCCCCCTGGTGGTGGTGCCGGGGACACACGCCAATGTAAACGTCGTGTGCTGTTCACGGTCTGCTGCATGATCACATGCTCTGATGACGTTAATAAACCATAATGAAGACTGATTTATGATCATAGTTCACTTGTTGTGAGAGAGGATTTCAGATCTTTCATGTGTTTCTGGTATTTCTGCATTTTATTTGAAGCAAAGCCAAATAAATTCACTTAAAATCAATATATTCTCTTTATCGAAAAGAGAACATATTATATTCATTTTTTCATATGTGAATTCAGATTTTCAGCATATCCGGGAAAATTAATAAATACAAGAATTAAATGAATGAATTTCATGTTTTTTTGTTCAGTAACGGTATAATGTGTGTGTGTTTATGTAATATTGATCAAATATGATCTATTAACGCTGCTCTCGGTTTGAACGGTTACATAATTTAATAATTAATTTAAAGGTTGTCTTTTTGCTCCTCGCTGGTCGAGCAGCAGACGGAGAGACGCAGAATATTTTGGCCTTAATTTGCTTTTAACCTTTGAGGCTTAAAACCATCAAAGCTTTCACACAAAAGAGCGCCGGGGTTACCATAGTTACTATCTTAGCCTCCTGCACGGCTGCCTCTCTCCTTCACACACACACACACACACACACACACACACACACACACACACACTTTGAAATTAAATCAGTGTCAGCCGGTGTGTCCAGATGACACTGAATGCATCGGATGTGATTACAGATGTTTTTTCTGAGAGCAGAAAACGGGCTGGTCACAAAAACACAGCTAGTAGTTGAGTTAAATGAATTAAGCGATAGAGTATTGCCTTAAAATGCAGCTGAAACTAAAGAACAGTGGATACCTTAGGAGGACTTAGGAGGACTTAGGAGTCTTTCGTTGGAGTCAAGACTCGGAGAATAAAGACAAAGGAGTCTTTCGTTGGAGTCAAGACTCGGAGGATAAAGACAATGGAGTCTTTCGTTGGAGTCAAGACTCGGAGGATAAAGACAAAGGAGTCTTTCGTTGGAGTCTTCGGGGGCGGCTGAGCATTACCACTTCCCTGTGAAAATGTGCTTCCCTCCCATACCCGTGTACATATCACCTCGTAGATACTTCAGACCTCGGACTCGTTCTTACTTGCATCAAAATCCTTCCGTGCTTCTTCATCCCACCCGCTCCACACAAACCCAACACCTCGTCACAGGAGGCCTCTGGAACTGCCAGTCAGCTAACCGCAAGGCTGACTTCATCTCTGGCTTTGCTATCAAGCAATCTCTGGACTTCCTGGCTCTCACTGAGACCTGGATCACACCAGACAACACATCTACCCCTGCTGCTCTCTCCTCTGCCTTCTCCTTCAGCCACACACCTAGGCCCACTGGCCGGGGTGGTGGTACAGGTCTACTCATCTCCCCCAAATGGAGTTTTTCTCTCTACCCGCTTCCACTGTCTACACCACTGTCTTTTGAGCTTCATGCTGTGACGGTTACCCATCCGGTTCAACTGAACATTGTTGTTCTCTACCGTCCACCTGGTTCCCTGGGAGACTTCTTGGAAGAATTAGACGTCCTCCTATCAAGTTTCCCAGAAAACGGCCCCCCTCTCATTCTTCTAGGTGACTTCAACATCCAGACCGAGAAGTCATCTGACCTGGTACTCTTACTATCTTCCTTTGCTCTCTCACTCAGTCCTTCACCTCCGACTCACAAGGCTGGAAATCATCTTGACTACATTTTCACCAGAAACTGCGCAACATCTAACCTCACTGTAACTCCACTTCACGTCTCAGACCACTTCTTCATCTCCTACTCTCTCCCACTCTTGGGAACTGACAACCCTCCCACAGCAACAGACTCTGCACCTATCCGTCGCAACATTCGCTCCCTCTCTCCCTCCTCTCTGGCCTCGTCTGTTCTGTCAGCCCTTCCTTCAACTGACTCTTTCTCACTCATGCATCCTAACTGTGCCACAGACACTCTCCTCTCTACTCTGTCCTCCTCTCTTGATTCTCTCTGTCCTCTTACGACACGTAAGGTTCGCAATTCCTCTCCAGCTCCGTGGTTGTCAGACCCGGTCCGTGCCCAGAGAGCCACTTTGCGAGCATCGGAAAGGAAATGGCGAAAATCCAAACACGCAGACGACCTGCACGCCTATCACTCTCTTCTCTCCTCCTTCTCTGCCTCTATCTCTGCAGCCAAAAGCCTGTTCTACCAATCCAGAATTGAATCTTCTTTCTCTAACCCCAAAAAACTCTTCTCCATTTTTTCCAACCTCCTAGACACCCCCTGTCCTCCTCCTCCCTCCACCCTTCTACCGAACCACTTTGTCGACTACTTTACTAAAAAGATAGATGACATACGCTCCTCATTCACTGATCCCCTGCCCATAACTACATCTCCATTAACATTATCCGCCTCCCCTTCACTTTCCTCTTTCACCCCTCTGTCCCCCAACCAAGTTCTTACCTTGGTAACCTCTGCCCGCCCAACCACCTGCCCCCTTGACCCCATCCCATCTCACATCCCCCAGTCTATTGCTCCTGACCTTCTTCCCTTTCTCACCCATCTAATTAACACCTCCCTCTCAACTGGTTGTTTCCCTAACTCTCTGAAGGAGGCAAGAGTTAACCCTCTCCTGAAGAAACCCACTCTCAACCCGTCAGAAGTCAACAACTACAGACCTGTCTCTCTCCTTCCCTTTCTTTCTAAAACCCTGGAGCGAGCTATCTTCAACCAAGTCTCCTCCTTCCTCCACCAGAACAACCTTCTGGACCCTCACCAGTCTGGATTCAAGGCAGGCCACTCAACAGAGACTGCCCTCCTTGCTGTCTCAGAGCAGCTTCACACTGCGAGAGAAGCCTCTCTCTCCTCTGTCCTTATCCTTCTGGACCTTTCTGCTGCCTTTGACACAGTGAACCACCAGATCCTCATCTCCTCCCTCCAGGACCTGGGTATCTCAGGCACTGCGCTCTCCCTCCTCTCATCCTACCTCAGTGATCGGACCTACCGGGTAACCTGGAGAGGATCTGTGTCTGAGCCTTGTCCTCTCACTACTGGGGTCCCTCAAGGCTCAGTCCTCGGTCCTCTCCTCTTCTCCCTGTACACCAACTCTCTTGGCTCCGTCATTCGCTCGCATGGCTTTTCCTACCATAGCTATGCTGATGACACCCAACTGATCCTCTCGTTTCCACAATCGGAAACACAGATAGCAGCACGAATCTCTGCTTGTCTGACTGACATTTCACAATGGATGTCCGCACACCACCTGAAGATTAACCCTGACAAGACGGAATTACTTCTCCTTCCAGGAAAAGTCTCCCCCACTCAAAACCTGACGATTACTTTCAACAACTCAGTCTTGGCCCCGACCCCGACTGCCAGGAACCTCGGTGTGACCCTTGACAGTCAACTCTCCCTGACTGCCAACATTACCGCAACAACTCGTTCCTGTAGATTCATGCTGCACAACATCAGGAGAATACGTCCACTTCTCACCCAGAAGGCAGCACAGGTTCTCGTCCAGGCTCTGGTCATCTCGCGCCTAGACTACTGCAACTCCCTCCTGGCGGGTCTACCTGCTGGTGCCATCCGACCTTTGCAGCTCATCCAGAATGCAGCAGCTCGACTGGTCTTTAACCTCCCGAAATTCACCCACACTACTCCGCTCCTCCGCGACCTTCACTGGTTACCGGTGGCCGCCCGCATCCGCTTCAAAACATTGGTACTGGCGTACCGTGCTACGAACAGATCTGGTCCAGTCTACATCCAGGACATGGTAAAACCTTACACCCCAACTCGTGCGCTCCGCTCGGCTTCTGCCAATCGGCTTGTAGCTCCGTCACTGCGAGCTAAACACTCAACAAAGTCTCGACTGTTCTCTGTCCTGGCTCCTCGATGGTGGAATGAGCTCCCCATTGACATCAGAACAGCAGAAAGTCTCTACATCTTCCGTCGCAAACTAAAAACATATCTTTTCCGACTATACCTTATAAAGGATAAAGGAATAAAGGAAGTAGCACTATAGTAGCACTGAAATGGCTCTTACTGATAGCACTTTGTAGTTGAACTTTTTGTCGAAATTGTACCTTCGTGATTCTTGTTCTGATTCTTGTTGTAAACGGTAGAATGCACTTATTGTAAGTCGCTTTGGATAAAAGCGTCAGCTAAATGAAATGTAATGTAATGTAATGTACCACACCACTTATAATACAACACACTAATCTCGTACACTTCCCTGATTGTGCTGGGCCTTGTCTTTCCTTTAAAAAGTGTCCCACCATGGGGAATCACAACACGGTTTACTTTTATTGTAAATTTATTGTAAGTCCTTCTTCTTACCTATAAAGCCTTAATTGGTAATGCACCATCATATCTTAGGGAGCTTATAGCACCATATTGTCCCACCAGAGAGCTGCGCTCAATGAATGCGGGGCTACTTGTGGTTCCTAGAGTCTTAAAAAGTAGGATGGGGGCCAGAGCCTTCAGTTATCAAGCTCCCTTTCTGTGGAACCAGCTTCCACTTTCAGTCAGACACAGTCACCTCATTTAAGAGTAGACTTAAGACTTTTCTCTTTGACAGTACTTATGGTTAGGGCTGGCTCAGGTCGGACCTAGGGTCCAGCCCCTTGATATGCTGCCATAGGCCTAGACTGCTGGGGAACATCTTAGGATACAATGAGCTCCTCTCTCCTCTTCTCTCTCTCCTCCTCTTCCCCTCCTCAGGTGCTCCTGGGGTGCTCCTATGGACTTACATTGCCAGGGAGCATCTTAGGGAAACACCAAGCTTTTCTATCATCTTCTCCCTCTCATTTTCTCCTCCCTATCCTTCTGGATGAATTAATATCTCGTTAATGTCTTTGTAATGCACATTACTAACTCTACTTCCTCTCGGGAGCCTCTGTGCTTCCTCTCCTCAAGCTTCCATGGATCATGGTTGTCTGGATCCGGTCCTGTTCCCCGCCATGGCGGCCCTGCTGATGCCACCCCTCTCTGCCTCCGTCTGCTGTCGTGGATCATGGTCATCTGGGTCGTGGTCCATGCCTACTACTCATTACATGAATAATTTATGTGACATCCATTGAATGTGCTGTAACTCTGTTATGTTGATTCTGGTCACATGACATCTATTGCTTCTGTCCATCCGGGGAGAGGGATCCTCCCCTGTTGCTCTCCTGAAGGTTTCTTCCCCTTCTTTTCCCTGTAAAAAGGTTTTCACTACTATTTATTGGGGGAGTTTTTCCTGATCCGATGTGAGGTTCCGGGACAGGAAGTCTATGTGTACAGATTGTAAAGCCCTCAGAGGCAAATTTGTATTTGTGATTTTGGGCTATACAAAATAAACTGAATTGAATTGAATTGTATATGGTGTTTGAGGTCTTTCAAATGACATATATATATATTTTAAGAGTCTCTAGAATAGGAGTTTTTCCATTTGCACATATATCATCAATATAATGTATCATTGGATATTAATTTAATGTCTGTTGGCTGTAAATAAAGTATTTGTGTATGTATGTATGTAAGTATTTGTGTATGTATGTATGTATGTATGTATGTATGTATGTATGTATGTATGTATGTATGTATGTATGTATGTATGTATGTATGTATGTATGTATGTATGTATGTATGTATGTATGTATGTATGTATGTATGTATGTATGTATATATGTGTGAGTATGTATGTATGTATGTATGTATGTATGTATGTATGTATGTATGTATGTATGTATGTATGTATGTATGTATGTATGTATGTATGTATGTATGTATGTATGTATGTATGTATGTATGTATTTAAGCTTTGGAGACACAAGTCTCACCGGCTAAGACTAAAGCCAAGACTAAGGCTACGGCTAAGCGGGTTGTTAAGTTGAATTGTTAGTCTGGCCTAACTGGTCTTAGCTACATTTGTGTCTCGGTTCTATAACATTCTCTAAACTACATTGAGAGCTTCGATCCTGCAGAAAACAATGAACAGATCACCTTCATATACAACACCACAGCACAGACGCTGTATATCGTATATTCCTCAGAAAATAATATTGGATTTACCTGGTTTTTCTGTTTCCACAGACTTGCTGGGAGTTGTAGTTCTCCGGCTTTGGGGGGCTGTAGTCCTTCGCTCCACCGTAGATCCTGCTGTGGGACGGACAGCTGACGGCCTTGTGGGCGGAGCTGTAGAGGTTGTGTGCCGGGTCGTTGTACTTGGCTCGTGTGTAGTTGGGATTAACCGGGTCAGACTAATAACTGGTGAGAACGTTGTGGGTTTGGTTGAAGCTGCGGCCAGTTGGGTTGTGCTTATGGTGGGTGGAGTTCCTGCAGTGGTGGGTGGAGCTTGCGCAGTGGTTGGGGTAGTTTGCGCAGTGGTGGGTGGAGTTCGGGGTGGGGTGGGTGGAGCAGGGGCAGTGGTTGGGGGAGCTGGCACTGTGGTTGGTGGAGCTTGCGCTGTGGTTGGTGGAGCTTGCGGTGTGGTAGGTGGAGCTCGTACTGTGGTTGGTTGAGCTCGCGCTGTGGTTGGTGGAGCTTGCGCTGTGGTAGGTGGAGCTCGTACTGTGGTTGGTTGAGCTTGCGCTGTGGTTGGTGGAGCTCGTACTGTGGTTGGTTGAGCTTGTGCAGTGGTTGGGGGAGCTTGCGCTGTGGTGGGGGGAGCTCGTACAGTGGTGGGTGGAGCTTGCTCAGTTGTTTGTTGAGCTTGTGTAGTGGTAGGTGGAGCTTGTGCAGTGGTGGGTGGAGCTTGCTCAGTGGTTTGTTGAGCTTGTGCTGTGGTTGATGAAGCTTGCGCTGTAGTTGGTGGAACATGTGCAGTGGTTGGGGGAGCTTGTACAGTGGTGGGTGGAGCTTGTGCCATGGTGGGTGGAGCTTTTGCAGTGGTAGGTGGAGCTTGTGCAGTGGTGGGTGGAGCTTGTGCTATGGTGGGTGGAGCTCGCTCAGTGGTGCGTGGAGCTTGTGCAGTGACAGGTGGAGCTAGCTCAGTGGTGGGTGGGGCTTGTGCAGTGGTAGGAGGAGCTTGTGCAGGGGTGGGTGGAGCTTGTGCAGTGGTAGGAGGAGCTTGTGCAGTGGTGGGTGGAACTTGTATGGTTAATGGAGCTAATACTGTGGTTGATGGAGCTCCTACTGGTGTTGATGGAGCTCGTACTGGTGTTGATGGAGCTCGTACTGGTGTTGATGGAGCTTGTACCGTGGTTGATTGAGATCGTACTGGTGTTGATAGAACTCCTACTGGTGTTGATAGAGCTCCTACTGGTGTTGATGGAGCTCCTACTGGTGTTGATGGAGCTCCTACTGGTGTTGATGGAGCTGCTACTGGTGTTGATGGAGCTCCTACTGGTGTTGATGGAGCTCGTACTGGTGTTGATGGAGCTCCTACTGGTGTTGATGGAGCTGCTACTGGTGTTGATGGAGCTCCTACTGGTGTTGATGGAGCTCGTACTGGTGTTGATGGAGCTTGTACCGTGGTTGATTGAGATCGTACTGGTGTTGATAGAACTCCTACTGGTGTTGATGGAGCTCCTACTGGTGTTGATGGAGCTCCTACTGGTGTTGATGGAGCTCCTACTGGTGTTGATGGAGCTCCTACTGGTGTTGATGGAGCTGCTACTGGTGTTGATGGAGCTCCTACTGGTGTTGATGGAGCTGCTACTGGTGTTGATGGAGCTCCTACTGGTGTTGATGGAGCTCCTACTGGTGTTGATGGAGCTCCTACTGGTGTTGATGGAGCTCCTACTGGTGTTGATGGAGCTCCTACTGGTGTTGATGGAGCTCCTACTGTACTTTGTTGATCTCTTATTGTCATTACTTTCGGTGTTGTCTCTCGTTGCGTCGTCGTCGTCCCTCGTTGTGTTGTTCCTTGTTGTGTCGTCCCTCGTTGTGTCGTCTCTCGTTGCGTCATCGTCGTCCCTCGTTGTGTTGTTCCTTGTTGTGTCGTCTCTCGTTGTGTCGTCCCTCGTTGTGTTGTTCCTCGTTGTGTCGTCCCTCGTTGTGTTGTTCCTCGTTGTGTCGTCCCTCGTTGTGTTGTTCCTCGTTGTGTCGTCTCTCGTTGTGTTGTCCCTCGTTGTGTCGTCTCTCGTTGTGTCGTCCCTCGTTGTGTCGTCTCCGGTCGGTCCGATGCAGTTGGACTTTGTGGCGTGCCGGCTGCAGGTTGCCGAGCGGCCAGCTGCTGGGAGGTGGTCACCTTCACTGCTTGAGCATCGATAGTTGATGGTGAAACTAATGATTCAAACACAAATGAGAAGAAAAAAATGCTAAAGACAAAATCAGCAACACTTTTTTAACTACGAATTAAACAATGTGTCAAATATTAGATAAATAATAATAAAAACAAGATATTGAAAGAAATTATTATTTCGTAACACTTTTTGTCTTGGAGTAATTGGAAAATGAATTGGAAATATGATTGAGGGATTAATGTTAATTATAATAGTTGTTGTAGCTCTACAATTCCCTACATGTGCTTTGTGGACTTGGGGAAGGCTTTTAGAAGATGAGAATCAGCATCTCCAAATCTGAGGCCATGGTGCTCCGCCGGAAACCGGAGGATTGCTCCAAGAGATGAGTTTCCTCTGTAGGGCTCAGCCTTAGAGATAGGGTAAGGAGATGAGTTTCCTCTGTAGGGCTCAGCCTTAGAGATAGGGTAAGGAGATGAGTTTCCTCTGTAGGGCTCAGCCTTAGAGATAGGGTAAGGAGATGAGTTTCCTTTGTAGGGCTCGGCCTTAGAGATAGGGTAACAAGATGAGTTTCCTTTGTAGGGCTCGGCCTTAGAGATAGGGTAACAAGATGAGTTTCCTCTGTAGAGCTCGGCCTTAGAGATAGGATAACAATATGAGTTTCCTCTGTAGGGCTCGGCCTTAGAGATAGGGTAAGGAGATGAGTTTCCTCTGTAGGGCTCAGCCTTAGAGATAGGGTAAGGAGATGAGTTTCCTCTGTAGGGCTCAGCCTTAGAGATAGGGTAAGGAGATGAGTTTCCTCTGTAGGGCTCAGCCTTAGAGATAGGGTAACAAGATGAGTTTCCTCTGTAGGGCTCGGCCTTAGAGATAGTGTAAGGAGATGAGTTTCATCTGTAGGGCTCAGCCTTAGAGATAGGGTAAGTCTGGCTTAGCCTGCTGGACCTGCTGCCACGAGACCCGACCAGGATAAGCGGAGGAAAATGGATGGATGGATTATTAATTTTGCATTTCTTTTGTATTTTCTTAAACCAAACTACATAGTTAACTTTCCAGAGAACTCCTTGATATTAATATTACATTACATTCATTTAGCTGACGCTTTTATCCAAAGCGACTTACATGATATACAGTAGACCGTAGACACAGCAACGGTGAGCAATTAGGGTTAAGTGTCTTGCTCAAGGACACAACGACACAGACTGCCGGAGCCGGGGATCGAACCACCGACCTTCTGATTGAAAGACCGACTTGCTAACCACTGAGCCACAGTCACACGATAATATGAAACTATTACTAATTTTCTAAACTCTTTTTGGGTTTGCATTTTATTCATTTTGATGTTTTCAGGCCTTTTTCCCCCCAAAGATCCAGGACATTCGTTTTAGATTGATGACCATGTTTCTCTCAACTTTCATCGTAGAAAGCAGAAACTAAACAGCAATGAAATGAACCATAGATCTCTAGAGTGAGTCAGGCTGCATTCTTTATAACTTTATAAACACAACATGCTTTAGTAGAAGGAATAATCTGTTCAGGGCTTGTACAAGTGGTTCTGGAGACGATTGAAAGATAATTCCCGGTCTGAACATGAGGTGCCGGCCTCCTGCGGAGACTCACCGTGTGCCGTGGAATGGACTCTGCTGGTTAAGGCCGAGCTCATCCCAGATGGAGAGACGTGACTCAGATTGGTGGGCAGTTGGTGCCATTCTGGGGTTTAAAATAGACGATGGGAGACAAGATTGAATGCTCTCGAAGTGTCCTGGAGAGGACAACAGATGCTCGAGTGACAGCGTTACTCACCGAGAGGGAGTCGGAAGGATGAGACGTTCCCTACTGAGGAGAGAGGAAGGTACAGGAAGGAGAGAGGAAGTTCAGGAAGGAGAGAGGAAGTTCAGGAAGGAGAGAGGAAGGTACAGGAAGGAGAGAGGAAGGTACAGGAAGGAGAGAGGAAGTTCAGGAAGGAGAGAGGAAGGTACAGGAAGGAGAGAGGAAGTTCAGGAAGGAGAGAGGAAGGTACAGGAAGGAGAGAGGAAGGTACAGGAAGGAGAGAGGAAGTTCAGGAAGGAGAGAGGAAGGTTGAGGAAGGAGAGAGGAAGGTTCAGGAAGGAGAGAGGAAGGTTGAGGAGGGAGAGAGGAAGAGAAACCCTTTGAAAGACACGGTTAGTCTATGAACAGGATTGAGTCTTAAACTCATGCACGACTCTTATTGTTCTGACTGATTTATATATTGTCCTGTTCTGTCTATAATCTTGTCTTTAATCGATGTTTCTATTAACATAATCTCATTAATTTGCTCTGCATGTGTCGTTTCACAAGCCTCTATGTTGCATGTCTAAAGAAAATGATGTTCCTACTCATATTAATATTCCCTCTTCTATTATTATTGATTATGCATGCTTCTAAATGATGAATAATTTATAATCTCATATTCTGGCATTTACAGTGATGTTTTATTAATGTGCACCGTTCCTACCAAATAAACCAATAAAGGAAATAAATAAATGATTAAAACTCTTAATAAGTAGCTGCTTTAATAATAATAATAATAATAATAATAATAATAATAATAATCTGTAAACAGGAAGCTAGAAAACATCTGCAGTCATGTTAGATCCTGCAACATCAAACAGGAAGAACTGTTATTTTTGGAAGCCGATCATAAACTGAACTCACATGAGATAAAACTAAAACTTACATTTCAGTCATTTCATGAACAGAAAATAGCAGAAAGCAAAACGTTTAAACTTGTTCAGTCTGAACATCTCTGATCTTTTCTTTCCTGACAACCAACGAGCCAACGCTGCCCCCTGGTGGCCGCGCTGCACGTCGCCAGGTGTGCTGTGTGTGTATGTACATATATATATAAACATACATACACACATATATATATAATATATAAATATAAGTTGTAAATAAAACCTCTGTGTGGTCCCTCCACGATGGTCTGGTTGAAGAGCGGCGCGATGGAGCCGACCTCCCAGAGCTCTGGCACCTCTCTGCCTGGACCACACACACACACACACACACACACACACACACACACACACAGTCTCTACATCGTCCTCTTTTGCAGAACAACAGGATCTGAACCAGCTCTACTCACCCATCTGACCGGCCATCACACAGATGTAAATACAGTCAGAGTGGTTCCTCTGGCTCACTGACAGACAGAAAGCACACAGTAGGAGTATGTATATACTGTATGTACTGTATATATACTGTATATATGTGTGTATACAGTATGTACAGGAGACAGTGGATGTGTTCAGTTGAACCCACCTGACAATATGGAGGCGGACTTAAAGAGCTCCTGCAGGTAACTGGTGGAGTTCCCCATCACGTCCAGCAGGACGGCCGTAAAGTCTGAGCACAAACAAAGAAAAGTGATTTAACTGAAAAGTCAAATGTAATACTTTACTTTGAAGGCCGCTCACCTGTGAGGTCGTTGGTCTCGTTGGTGACGCAGTAGCAAAACCTTCTCCTGAACTTGTTGCTTTCTACACTTGTAATGCTGGAAACTGTAAACACACAGTTCAGAGTAGAGGTCAGAGAAACGGCTCAGTAAACATTGTAAAGATGAGTTTATGTCTCAATCTCTCCTGACCACCAGGGGGCGACTCCTCTGGTTGTATAGAAGTCTATGCTTCATGTGTTAAAGCTGCATTCTCTCTACTGACCACCAGGGGGCGACTCCTCTGGTTGTATAGAAGTCTATGCTTCATGTGTTAAAGCTGCATTCTCTGTCCTGACCACCAGGGGGCGACTCCTCTGGTTGTATAGAAGTCTATGCTTCATGTGTTAAAGCTGCATTCTCTCTCCTGACCACCAGGGGGCGACTCCTCTGGTTGTATAGAAGTCCATGCTTCATGTGTTAAAGCTGCATTCTCTCTCCTGACCACCAGGGGGGCGACTCCTCTGGTTGTATAGAAGTCTATGCTTCATGTGTTAAAGCTGCATTCTCTCTACTGTCCACCAGGGGGCAACTCCTCTGGTTGTATAGAAGTCTATGCTTCATGTGTTAAAGCTGCATTCTCTCTCCTGACCACCAGGGGGCGACTCCTCTGGTTGTATAGAAGTATATGCTTCATGTGTTAAAGCTGTATTCTCTCTCCTGACCACCAGGGGGCGACTCCTCTGGTTGTATAGAAGTCTATGCTTCATGTGTTAAAGCTGCATTCTCTCTCCTGACCACCAGGGGGCGACTCCTCTGGTTGTATAGAAGGCTATGCTTCATGTGTTAAAGCTGCATTCTCTCTCCTGACCACCAGGGGGCGACTCCTCTGGTTGTATAGAAGTATATGCTTCATGTGTTAAAGCTGTATTCTCTCTCCTGACCACCAGGGGGTGACTCCTCTGGTTGTATAGAAGTCTATGCTTCATGTGTTAAAGCTGCATTCTCTCTCCTGACCACCAGGGGGCGACTCCTCTGGTTGTATAGAAGTATATGCTTCATGTGTTAAAGCTGTATTCTCTCTCCTGACCACCAGGGGGTGACTCCTCTGGTTGTATAGAAGTATATGCTTCATGCGTTAAAGCTGCATTCTCTCTCCTGACCACCAGGGGGCGACTCCTCTGGTTGTATAGAAGTATATGCTTCATGTGTTAAAGCTGCATTCTCTCTCCTGACCACCAGGGGGCGACTCCTCTGGTTGTATAGAAGTCTATGCTTCATGTGTTAAAGCTGCATTCTCTCTCCTGTCCACCAGGGGGCGACTCCTCTGGTTGTATAGAAGTCTATATAAATGACTCTACTTCTCTCTTGATGTATTCCCTCAGTAAACATTGTAAACATGAGTTTATGTCTCAATCTCTAGTTTCAAGTCTTCTTCAATACAGCATGATGTTCATTTAGTAAATTATGCTCATTTAGAGTCAAACAGACCATAAAGCAGGGGATGCTTTAGGGCGGGGCTACAAGGTGATTGACAGGTCGACACCAGAGACGTATACGGCGTCTCTAGTCCATATATGGTCACTTCCTGTTCACTGGTCGCAAAAAAACAAGATGGCGAACTCAAGGCTTCCAAACTGCAGCCCACAGGCCAACAGGGGACCTGGACGTCAGCGTCGTGATGGAATGCAGCCGGACTGGTTCCATACTTATTGTGATCAGGTCCAAACATGCCAACACTCATACAGCTCATCACAGGCAGCGGCACACCCAGACCACTAGGTGGGGCTGCTGACCAGGTTATAGGTACCTGACTCCATGACGGCAACACAAACAGTTTTTATGTTTGAATAGAGTATTGTGTATGTATATATATATATATATATATACAGAGAGTGATATGTATACTCACTGTTGTAGACCAGCAGGGTGAGTTTGTGCAGAGCCAGCGAGCTGTAGGACGTCACGCTGAGGAGGGAGAAGAGCTGCCGGGAGCCTACAGGATGACAGAGACCAGAGACCAGAGACCAGAGACCATCAGAGACCAGAGACCAGAGACCATCAGAGACCATCAGAGACCTCTGTGTGAGAGTGCGTTTAAAGGGTCTGGAATCTGTTTAAATTCATCAATATGATGTCGCTGAATGAGGCGTAGTGGGGGATCGAACCCACAATCCAACGTGGTACTGTCGCTTTAAGACATCAGTACTGTCGCTTTAAGACATCAGTACTGTCACTTTAAGACATCAGATCACAGTTGATCACAGAAATATTAGAAAAGGACGAATTATTGCCTCTTTATTAAAACATCAATAGTTTGTTTTGTGGCCCCCAGTATTCTGGGATGTCCAAGTTATGTTTTAAATTATAAATATGTTTGTTTGATATGGGTTCAAATTGGCCTACAATTCATTGGGCACAATTTTCAGTGCCGAATACAAACAAATCAAACGATTCGTAAGATATCTCACTGAATAAAAAACAAATGTGTGTTGTCCTACAAAGTTTAGCAACTTGTGTAAATTTTTCAATACAATATTTATAAAATGAACTTCCGTCTTCCTCAGTTACATTAAGATAACTTTGGAAGTCACGTAACGATTAGATCAGCGTTTTCTTTTCCCTGTCACACGAGCATCAAACAGCCGACTTCTGAGTCAAAGACCGTTTATTATTTGACCCAAAACAATTAGATTTCTAAGAATTCCGGCGCAGATAAAGATACATTGTGTGGGAGAGAGAGCGCGTGGCGGTTTGAGCGTACTGGCCCTTTAAAGCCGGCACCGTGAGGATGACGAGCAGTTTGACCTTAAAGGGTTAACCACGACTCAGAATCGAGCCGCACGTGAACGATATCACGACAACGTACCCACTTGGCTTGTGTTCACTAAAGTATTGACCAGGGGCGTGAGGTCGATGGCGGCCGGGTCGATGCGCTCCGCTGGGATTTCTGGGAAAATAAAAGCAGACAGAAAAGTCAATGGCAGCTTATTCTGGTTTTAATCTCTATTATGGAATCAGCCTCGTCGGCACAATGTGGCCGTACGATTACAGGATGTTAGAGCGATTACCCGGAGGAATCGGGCCCTCGGGGGCCTTAGTTATTAAAGTAACCGGGGCTCCGTGAGGAGGTCGGGCTCAGGAAGGGGGTTGATCCTGACTTTTCATTTCATATCCTGTCAGGTGTTTTATCATCAAGAGGTTTACAGACAGTTTTTGTTTGTTAGATTCTATATTTATGATTAAATATGGTGGACAGTTAGACTTCAGGAACAAATGGGTTTTCTAAAAGGGAGAGTTTCCCCCACAATCTGAAATACATATCAAAATATATATTTTTCGGTCACTTTTTTTATTTTGGGGTGATTTGTTATCAATATCTATGGATTAAGTGAAATAGAAAAATCTGTGAATTATTTTTGCAATTATCCGTCTTTTTGAGATAAAATCCAAATCGGGATGAAACAATGTAGAAGGGTCATTGTAGGTCAAAATAAATAAATAACAATATAGCAGAGCCTGGAAAGAGGGAGGAGCTAATATTTCAAAGAAAGAAACTCACTAAATAGCCGAAGATTTACAAGAATAAACAAAAAGGTTGGACCAACCTCATGGAACCGGTCCTCCTAAATTATCGGTACATTTATGACTTAAATGACAAAACCCATAATTTGGCAAATCTTCATCTGCAATACTGTGAATAAAACTGTTAATATGAAAACAACAAGCAGAGAGTGTTTGTGTACTTTCATATCAATAAGCAGCTGAAAGCAGCAATAACATGAAATATGATGAAGATGAAGAGAGGAGGAAGACCTGTGGAGTTCAGCAGGACGTCTCTTCTTCGTCTCTCTTCCTGCCGGTCGTCTCGTAACGCTGAGATGAAATCAGAGAATAATCATTTATTAGTTTATTATTACACAATTTAGTTCTGCATGCAAACATTTTTCACTTTGTATCATTTTCTTATTTTTATTATTATATTGTTATGGTGAGGACTTACATTGTTAAATATTAATCATTACCATAGAATTGTTCTTATTTTATTAAATTATTATTATTATGGATAATATCAGATTTTCATAAACTATTTCATGATATTATTGTGATATTAATAGAAAAATATTATTATTATCAAATTAATTAAAAATATATTTAATGTGTCGTTTGAGTCTTTTTAAAATTACAAGATTAAGCAGGTGGAGAATGTATCATCCCCAAAAAAATAATCCCAGTTATTGTTAATGCCGGTATTTCACCACACCCCAAATTATTATTATTATTATTAATTAAGTATAATCCCTGAAAGCTGCAACCTTCATAAGAGAAGCTGATCACATTTTAACAAAACTGAATGAGATTTAATTAAACTGAGAGGTTTCAAATAGTTTATCTTCTCTAGATTAAATATGATCCAGATTAAATGTGATTTAGATTAAACATGATCTACATTAAACATGATCTAGATTAAATATGATCTAGACTAAATAGGATCTAGATTAAATAGGATCTAGATTAAATATGATCTAGACTAAATATGATCTAGATTAAACATGATCTAGATTAAATGTTGTCTAGTTTAAATATGATCTAGATTAAATATGATCTAGATCAAATATGATCTAGATTAAACATGATCTAGATTAAATATGATCTAGACTAAATAGGATCTAGATTAAATATGATCTAGATTAAACATGATCTAGATTAAATATGATCTAGACTAAATAGGATCTAGATTAAATAGGATCTAGATTAAATATGATCTAGACTAAATATGATCTAGATTAAACATGATCTAGATTAAATGTTGTCTAGTTTAAATATGATCTAGACTAAATATGATCTAGATTAAACATGATCTAGATTAAATGTTGTCTAGTTTAAATATGATCTAGATTAAATATGATCAAACAACCCTCCAGACCCACCTGAGCTGAAGAGGACGAGCAGTGAAGTGGAGGAGACGGCGATCAGGAAGCCGAAGTGTGGGCGCCGCTGGAAGTCGTCCATGACCGAGAACCTCAGAACCTCAGAACCTCAAAACCACAGAATCTCAGATCCTCAGAACCTCAGAACCTCAGAACCACAGACCTGGAACGACGCCTCTACGGCCCCCACGTCCTCATGTCTCAGGTGAACTGGTCTCAGGTAGAAAAGACTCTCCACAGTGATGTCATCAGGTTTTAGTCCACACCACTCAAACCAGTGGACCCTGGTCTCAGTGGACCCTGGTCTCCCTGGTGGCCCCGCGTTCACAACAGAGCTGGAAACAGAGACCGGCCCCGCAGGTTCAGTTACTAATAACAAATACTTCTCCTCACGATCACAGATACTGATACAAAGTATTATCAGTTCATATGATTATGGAGGCGAGACGCCACAATAATGAGAATCCATAAACATAAAGTTCAAAATGTTTAAATCACTAAACGTGAGCTGAAGTTCTGGATCAGAGTCTGAGAACAAACTCATGAGAGAAAACGTCCTTCAATGAGATGTTTAGTCATTATATTATATATGTTATATATGTTGCTAAATGTTGTATGCTAATGAGGTGTTATGTAACGGTGAATTTAGGAGCAAACAGACAAAGTAGTAAAAAAACATGTTTTTTTAAATGTTGCTGCCAAATGACATCATTCTATATTATATATATACGTATATATATGTATATACGTATATATACATTATTTCCTCTAAAAAAACTGATTTGTCTTCCCATGAAGCCAAACACAGACCGAGAGGTGACGTCTCGATAGGAATCAGAGATTAGAACCCAGACTCTTTCGTCCACGTGTTTAAATCCTTTTCTCTGTTTTGTTTCTCGCCCTGTGACCTCTTGACAGAAATCCAACAAACACGACTCACCGGTGGTTCGAGTCCCCGTGAGCTCTCGGTCCCCCGGCAGCAGCCGACCTCGCCCCGTGCTCCACACGCCAGATAAGGAGGACGTGATGCCGCTCGCCCTGCTCAGCCTCCAGAGGTTGGCAGCATGCAGACACACACACACACACACACACACACACACACACACACACACACACACACACACACACACACACACACACACGGTGTCTGGCTGCAGACTTGGCACTGATCCATAACCCCTTCGGCTCCACTGCAAGAAATATCACAACTGATATCTCATCAGTGGCAAAATAATAATAATCAGATTTATTACACAAAACAATAATCAGTGTTTCTGCGTTGGGCTTACCTGACTTCACCTGTCAATCAAACAGTGGGGGCGGGGCCTAGGCAGGAAATGCAGTTTACAGAAGAAAAAAAGGTGTTTTATCAACTACAACGTGCAGTTCGAAGGTTAAAGGTGAAGCTAAACTGAGTGAAAACTTCAGCACACTTCCTGTTTCATGAACTGGGTCAGTTGTTAAATTCCCACGAGGTCCAGTTCAGGACAGCTGCTTCCATTAGCACGTTAGCTCGTGCGTAGCAGAACATGTCCAGCTCTAACCCGCTGGAGGGGTTCATGTGGGCGTTCATATGTTAGGGGAGCTTGTGAGACGGCCATGTTGTTTGTGCTGTTTGGTTTCCTTGTTTCAGGGAAGCTGTCCAATCAGCTGCTCCAATCGCCCCTGTGAGTGACAGCTGACTAAAAAAAGCCCCGCCCACTTTATCTTACCAATCGGTAACCAGTACAGAGGTATCCTCCCCCCAACCCAGTTTGATTCTTTTAATTTCACATTTAAAGTGTATTCTTCTGTTGTAACAATTGTTCATGCATATCATGATGTATTATATATATATATATATATTTATATATATATATATATATATATAATATTATTATACAATTTAAATTGAAATAGTTTTACTAATAATTATCAATTAACCCTCAACATAAACTTCACCCATTCCTTACCTCTTGATTAATAAAATAAAAATAACAATCCAGAAATCAGAAAAATATTCTAAACCCACTTTTATAAAATGTATGCAAACTATTTATTTCTTTAAGACCCATTTTCATAAAGCTTGATCGCTGGCAAAGTGTTTTATTGCTTGTAGTCAGACTACAAGCCGGTCCAGAGGGACACTTCTTGCAGTGTAGCTAAACGGGTGTAATAAGCCGGTGGAGTGACATACGAGCCGCATGGAAGATCAGTGAATAAGAGGAGAGAATGCGAGTCTTTAATGGCGGGGGATTGGCGGGGGATTGGCGGGCACTTTGCTCGCCTTGGCATTCACGTTCGGACACATCGAGGACCACAGCGGTAATTTGGCAGAAGAGGAAACAGAGCTGCCGAGGGCCTGGGAACAGCTGCCCCCCGGGAGAGGACTCGCTGTGTAGACGGAGAACGGGATTCAATGAAATGAAGAGTAAAGACATAATTTGTAAACAAATAAGCAAGTTAATCACATTCATATCAACGAGGGACTCGAGAAAAGAAACAGGCTGCAAATCAAGCAGACATTTAATCGTCACTTAAAAGTGAATTTGTGTTGCTGCAGAGTTTCTGCAAACCAGGCGACGTTCTCTACAGAGCAACCATTACTGAACAACACGTTGGAAGTATGACAAGAGAGAAAAGTCCAGTAAGGGTCAAACAAACACAGGACTTTCACCCAGTAGACCGTTGATCCAGCATGCAGAACTAAAAGAAAACATGACTTTATGCTTTTACGCCACGTTGTTACGCTACATTGTGTTGTTACGCTACGTTGTTACGCTACGTTGTTACGCTACGTTGTTACGCTAACTTGTTACGCTAACTTGTTACGCTACGTTGTTACGCTACGTTGTTACGCTACGTTGTTACGCTACGTTGTTACGCTACGTTGTTACGCTAACTTGTTAAGCTAACTTGTTACGCTAACTTGCTATGCTAACTTGTTACGCTAACTTGTTAAGAATCATTACATTAATATTTGCACACAAACCATGATATTATCTCAATATTTCTAAACCTAAATCTTTCTAAACCTCAGCTACATGTCATTTCTGTTTCTGCGATACGAGGCAGATATGAAAGGTTAGCGGGTTCAGAAACGTTGACCTTCACGTATCCTGTTGTTTGCTGATGATGTCATTCAGTTCATCTCACGGTCATATAGAGCCCAGTCATACACGTTTCAATTCATTACTTTATTAATAACTGGTGCAGTTGAAAAGACAGAAAAATTAAAAAATCAAGTAAGAATACATTTGCATATTATATCATCAAATCAAAATATTCAAAATGGCAAGTTGTTTTTTTTAACTGGAATGAGAAAAATGATGCACAGCTCTGAAGGCCACTAGTGTAAAGTTGTCCAAACTTCCTCTAAAATAAAACCTAAAAACATTAAAACCTTTTTTTCTGACCCCAATAAAGCTGCTGTCAATCAACTCCCACAAAGCTGTCCGTAATATCCAATGAAAAAACCTTTTCTGTTTCTTAGGGTGTCCCGGAAGTTTACAGCAGAGATCTGTGAAAACAACCCTAAGATATTAATAAATATGAAAAGACACTGTGCAGCAAATGTTGTGCTATTTTGGATGTTTTGTGTTCAGCTTGCTGTCTCGGGCTGGTTTAAGTTACGGTTAAACACCGTCTTCAGTTTAAAGCTTTTTTGGCACATTTTTCAAGTCGCTTGTGTGAGGGTCCTGGAGGCACCACCACAAGGGGGTGCCACAGTAACCCTGGTGGCGACCAGAATCTCTCTCTCTCTCTCTCTCCCTCTCGCAATCAGGGGAATGCAGTACAGCCGGGTGAAGGGCGCGCCGCCAGTCGCAGCTGCAGATCGTTCAAGCAGCAGATAAAACCAGCCTCCACCCAGAATCACGCTGTCGGGTGATTTCTACGCATGCCTTGCCCTGCCCATCATGTCCGTGCACCTCCCGCGCTACGCTACGAGCCTGATCCCGAGCTACGCTACGAGCTTCATCCCGAGCCCCGGACCCGACTACGGCGCCGCCGAGCTAACGGCTGAGTACTTCCTGTGTTTTTCCCCTGTCCCAGTGCACTGCAAATAAACCACCCTTGTGTTCCCACCTCACCCCCGTTGTCCGTCGTTTGCTTTTGGGTCCAGACCCGTGTACCCTGACAGAATCACCCGACCAACGACCTGGACTCAGCGAACCCGGACCTCCTGCTCCACGTGTCCTGTCGGCGCCACGGCCGGCTCCTGCTCCACGTGTCCTGTCGGCGCCACGGCCGGCTCCTGCTCCACGTGTCCTGTCGGCGCCACGGCCGACTCCTGCTCCACGCGTCCTGTCGGCGCCACGGCCGGCTCCTGCTCCACGCGTCCTGTCGGCGCCCCGCCGACTCCTGCTCCCCGCGTCCTGTCGGCGCCCCGCCGACTCCTGCTCCCCGCGTCCTGTCGGCGCCCCGGCCGACTCCAGCTCCCCGCGTCCTGTCGGCGCCCCGGCCGACTCCAGCTCCCCGCGTCCTGTCGGCGCCCCGGCCGACTCCAGCTCCCCGCGTCCTGTCGGCGCCCCGGCCGACTCCAGCTCCCCGCGTCCTGTCGGCGCCCCGGCCGACTCCAGCTCCCCGCGTCCTGTCGGCGCCCCGGCCGACTCCAGCTCCCCCGACGGTGCCGCTGCCGGCCCCGGTCCCAGCTCCCCCGACTGTGCCGCTGTCGGCCCCGGTCCCAGCTCCCCCGACTGTGCCGCTGTCGGCCCCGGTCCCAGCTCCCCCGACTGTGCCGCTGTCGGCCCCGGTCCCAGCTCCCCCGACTGTGCCGCTGTCGGCCCCGGTCCCAGCTCCCCCGACTGTGCCGCTGTCGGCCCCGGTCCCAGCTCCCCCGACTGTGCCGCTGTCGGCCCCAGTCCCAGCTCCCCCGACTGTGCCGCTGTCGGCCCCGGTCCCAGCTCCCCCGACTGTGCCGCTGTCGGCCCCGGTCCCAGCTCCCCCGACTGTGCCGCTGTCGGCGGTCCGGCCGACACATGTCCCACTAGTCCTGTCGGCGGTCCGGCCGACACATGTCCCTCTAGTCCCGTCGGCGGTCCGGCCGACACATGTCCCTCTAGTCCCGTCGGCGGTCCGGCCGACACATGTCCCTCTAGTCCCGTCGGCGGTCCGGCCGACACATGTCCCTCTAGTCCCGTCGGCGGTCCGGCCGACACATGTCCCTCTAGTCCCGTCGGCGGTCCGGCCGACACATGTCCCTCGAGTCTAGTCGGCGGTCCGGCCGACACATGTCCCTCTAGTCCCGTCGGTGGTCCGGCCGACACATCCCGTCAAGTCTCGTCAAGCCTTGTCCCGAGCCCCGCCCAGTCAGGTCCCGTCCCAAGCCCCGTCCAGTCAGGTCCCGTCCCAAGCCCCGTCCAGTCAGGTCCCGTCCCAAGCCCCGTCCAGTCAGGTCCCGTCCCAAGCCCCGTCCAGTCAGGTCCCGTCCCAAGCCCCGTCCAGTCAGGTCCCGTCCCAAGCCCCGTCCAGTCAGGTCCCGTCCCAAGCCCCGTCCAGTCAGGTCCCGTCCCAAGCCCCGTCCAGTCAGGTCCCGTCCCAAGCCCCGTCCAGTCAGGTCCCGTCCCAAGCCCCGTCCAGTCAGGTCCCGTCCCAAGCCCCGTCCAGTCAGGTCCCGTCCCAAGCCCCGTCCAGTCAGGTCCCGTCCCAAGCCCCGTCCAGTCCAGTCAAGCCCCATCTCGATTCCAGCTTAGTCAGGTCCCGTCACGAGTCCCCGCCTGGTGGCCGTCCCCCGGCCCGTCCCCCTGAGTCCCCGCCTGGTGGCCGTCCCCCGGCCCGTCCCCCTGAGTCCCCGCCTGGTGGCCGTCCCCCGGCCCGTCCCCCTGAGTCCCCGCCTGGTGGCCGTCCCCCGGCCCGTCCCCCTGAGTCCCCGCCTGGTGGCCGTCCCCCGGCCCGTTCCCCTCAGCCCAGTAACCTTTCCCTGTGTTCCAGGTTCCTCCCCTCAAGCCAGCTCCCGCCAGGGGTTTCGGCCCTCCGGCCGTTCCCCCTCCACCCACCCTTGCCTGGCAGTTCCGTGGACGCCAGGAGGCGTCCGTTGAGGGGGGGGTACTGTGAGGGTCCTGGAGGCACCACCACAAGGGGGTGCCACAGTAACCCTGGTGGCGACCAGAATCTCTCTCTCTCTCTCTCTCTCTCTCCCTCTCGCAATCAGGGGAATGCAGTACAGCCGGGTGAAGGGCGCGCCGCTAGTCGCAGCTGCAAATCATTCAAGCAGCAGATAAAACCAGCCTCCACCCAGAATCACGCTGTCGGGTGATTTCTATGCATGCCTTGCCCTGCCCATCATGTCCGTGCACCTCCCGCGCTACGCTACGAGCCTGATCCCGCGCTACGCTACGAGCCTGATCCCGAGCTACGCTACGAGCCTGATCCCGAGCTACGCTATGAGCTTCATCCCGAGCCTCGGAGCCCCGGACCCGACTACGGCGCTGCCGAGCTAACGGCTGAGTACTTCCTGTGTTTTTCCCCTGTCCCAGTGCACTGCAAATAAACCACCCTTGTGTTCCCACCTCACCCCCGTTGTCCGTCGTTTGCTTTTGGGTCCAGACCCGTGTACCCTGACAGCTTGCTTCCGTTTGGAGAGTTGTGCTTTGATCCAAAAGAAAACGACATACACAATCCCAAGGGCATTTATGAAAACGCAACTGACAAAAAATTGGCTTTACAACATAAATTCTCAACGGCAGGTCATGTTGTTCCATTTGTCTAGATAGGTATTATGTATTTATTTGTATTATAGTTTATTGATTATTTTTGTAGCTTTAACAAACACTTATCTTATCATGAATAGCCGACCTGAGTCAAGTGCTTCACTTTTAAGAAAGACTGAACACAGAAACTGGGATTCACAGAGTTATGAAGGGCCGTAGAGCCATTTTCTCATAGACGTCTATACAACCAGAGGAGTCGCCCCCTGGTGGTCAGGAGAGAGAATGCAGCTTTAACACCTGAAGCATAGACTTCTATACAACCAGAGGAGTCGCCCCCTGGTGGACATTAAGTTTAAACAACTTCCACTTTTCAGAACTGTTTGCGCCCCGAGTGACATCAGGACAGCTCTCTATTAATATAAAGTTGTGGGAATATGTTTCTACATCTCGTGCTGTCACGTGTCAACATGTCTGATTAGCTTATAGACGATCATCTGTTTGGTCAAACGTAAACATGTCTCATGGGTATTTCTTCCACATGGATATTACGAGCAGCTTTGAGCTGCATTTCGACAGCCGTAGCAAGAAAAGCATGAACAGAAATAATAATACAAAATTAAAAAATACATTGAAAAGAACTGTACTGTAATAGGCCAAGGCACAAATAATTTCATAGCAATTAAGATGTGTATAAAATGAAGTTATGTAGAATGTGTGCATCAGTGCATTGCTTGGTATGCAGATACGGTGAGGCTCCTTCCGGCTCACGGTCACTTTTACACGGACGAGTTCACTCAGAGATGACGGAGATCATGGAAGTGCACGTGCACACATGGTAGTGCACGTGAAAGAGGGCACACACGTGTTGAAAAAGCTTGTTTTAAACACATGCATGCCTCATGAGGACCGGACTCTGGCTTTGAAACGGGGGAAGGGTTTTCAGGAGTTCCTGCTGAAGGATGAAACGCGTGAACGTGGTTCCCCTAGCAGAGGTTAAACACACACCTGGTTTAAATGGACACACAATGCAACTCAATGCAGCTCGTGTTTGTGAGTCAAACAACACAAACAACAATGACAGGAAACAAAGAGGAACGTTTCACCAAATTAGGGAACGCCGTCCTTAAAACAATACATATTATAGAAAAGGGTTATGTTGCAATGGGGACAAAAGAAAATACAATATTCTATGTCGCCTACAAAGATAACCCAACAACAATAATATTTCTCCTTTAGCACCTTCACGTTAATATTAAAAGGCTGAAGATCGTAAAAAAAGATGACATTTTAAACTGGCAGACGAAAGACATAACACGTCCTCCAGTGACCTCACGTCCTCCAGTGACCTCACATCCTCCTCCAGTGACCTCACGTCCTCCAGTGACCTCACGTCCTCCTCCAGTGACCTCACGTCCCCCAGTGACCTCACGTCCTCCTCCAGTGACCTCACGTCCCCCAGTGACCTCACGTCCTCCTCCAGTGACCTCACGTCCTCCAGTGACCTCACGTCCTCCAGTGACCTCACATCCTCCTCCAGTGACCTCACGTCCTCCAGTGACCTCACGTCCTCCTCCAGTGACCTCACGTCCCCCAGTGACCTCACGTCCTCCTCCAGTGACCTCACGTCCTCCTCCAGTGACCTCACGTCCTCCAGTGACCTCACGTCCTCCTCCAGTGACCTCACGTCCCCCAGTGACCTCACGTCCTCCTCCAGTGACCTCACGTCCTCCAGTGACCTCACGTCCCCCAGTGACCTCACGTCCTCCTCCAGTGACCTCACGTCCTCCTCCAGTGACCTCACGTCCTCCAGTGACCTCACATCCTCCAGTGACCTCATGGGACGATTAAAGCTCTCCAGCAGGTCTGAAACTAAATACCGGTCCCTCAACAAACATTTAGGCAAACAGTATATGAAGTTAAGCCCAGTGATGATGTCATCAATCCCATAATAACTTGTTTTCATTGTAAAAAGTGCCCAATTGTGCTGAAAACGTGACGTGATGACATCATCATGACATCATGACGTCATCACGACACGATCACGTCATCCTGACGTGATGACATCATCATGATGTGATGACATCATGATGTGATGACATCATCATGACGTCACCGGAGGATGTTTGGAGAAACACGTGGTCATGAAATAAAACAACATATTAACACACAAAATGACGACAGAGAATCATTTTCACACTTTAAAGAGTAACACAATAAATATTGAGGGAATGATTTGTGCACACTGCAAAAATAATTCATAATTTGAATTTAATAATTTTCCAGATTTTTCCTCCAGATTTTCCATCTGTCTTTGCTCGCATCACTTTCTCTTCTTTCTGTTTCCTGCATTTCTGGGTCTTGGAAGACAATTTATAATAAACACATTTTATTTAACACAATTATTAAATAAATTGTTAAATTGTTAAATTTAACAGTCGAGCGCCGCAGCAGCTCAGTTGTGACTTCAGAGAGGAAGCAACGCAGCTGACGCACACAGACACACACAGACACACAAAGACACACACAGACACACACAGACACACAAAGACACACAAAGACACACACAGACACACACAGACACACAAAGACACACACAGACACATAAACACACACAGACACACACAGACACATAAACACACACAGACACACAACGAGACGTCGAGCTTCAGATGAATCAAATAAATAAACAAATAAAAAAGGGCAAATCCCACCAGAAGGTCACGCTCATAATAAATGTGTTGTTTCAGATCGTCTACGTTTCTTCACTGAATATATATTTATATATTTGAATGGGCTTCAAGAGCTGAAGTTATATCAACTGTAATACAATAAGATAAATAGATAATAATAATAATAATACGTGTTTGGTTCCCCTTTATTTCGCAGACTGTAGCCACGCCCACACCGGGCTGCAATCTGAGCTAAAAGCAACAGTTGAGTGCTTGTTTTAAGCAGCTTGGAGCACCAGGCGGGTGGAGTTTGTGAATGGAAAAAACATTGGAGGAAAAGGACGTTTTTATTTGTTTGTTTTTGTTATTATTTCTGGTTTTCTAGACATTAAAACAGCTGTTTTGTATTTTCAGAAAGCATTCTATTGTGGGAGTATTTTCCTATGCAGGTGCGAGTCGACCAGATAATGAAATCATCAGTAATACACCGTTAAAACCTCTTTATGCTATAAGTTCCTGATGTGTGAGGAACTTCAGCCGCTACTTTGCAGTTTGAATCCTTTCTGAGCAGCGAAAACGAATTAAAGACGAGCAGGTCAGAGCTGCAGACGCTGTTTGTACGCGTTACAGTGGCGACGCACAACTCAAGAACACAAAGGGACGGTTCAGAGAGCAACAACGGGGAACACACACACACACACACACACACACACACACACACACACACACACACACCCCTCCCCCTCCAGTGGTGCATTATCATGCAAACCATGCAAAAAACATGAAAATGTATCCATATAAAAAATAAGTGTTACAAAATGGCATAGCAGGTATAAGTATCCATTCAATCGCTTCCTCCGCCTCCTGATCTCCTGAACGTTGCGTGTCTACACTAGAAGTCGCATGCGTTACATGCAGTGCGGTTGGCTTTGCAGCGATAAAGCTTTTGGGTGAATATAAGTGAATATTAATGTTCTTTCTTATTGGAGCTGTACAGAGTGTTTGTCTCGATGGCTCTCCGTCTGGACGGCGGTCGGTGGACGAGACCGGCCTCCGAAGGTCTACGACCTCGCAGCATCAAGGCGGATCCGACCCACCTCCCCCCACCCCCCATGGACCCGAGCTGGTTTGGGTTTAGAGGCATGGGTTGGATTCAAGGTTCAGTGTTGCGGACTCCGGTGCGGCCATGCGGCGCCGCTCAGGGCGGCGTGTTCCACACGGCGTCCCCAAAGCCCTCCCCCGTGGACGAGAGAGGCAGGGGCCCCCCGCTGGGCGTGAAGGGGTCCGTGTCCGAGTCCGTCTCCCCCTCCGCCAGGTAGCTCGGCCGGGCTCTCGTCCAGCTGGCGTCTCCGGCCGCCGCCCCGGCGCCGGCCGACGAGTCCCCCGCCTCCTCCCGCTCCCCGGAGATGCTGAACCCGCTTGGCGAGCGCTCCAGCTCCTCGTGGTTCACCGACAGCATGGACAGCGGCGAGTCGCCCCCCCGCCCCCCCGTGGTCCTGCCCGGCCCCCCCGACAAGCCCTGCAGGGAGCTGATGGGCAACACCGTGGGGCGCTGGGCGTAGGTGGGGATGGCGGCTGCAGGGTGGCGCTGGTGGAGGTGTGGCGGCGGAGGAACGTGACCGCCGGTCACCCCGGTGCCGTCCACGTCTCCTCGGCCTCGGCCGCAGTACGGATTCAGCTTCCCGACCGGCGTCTGGTACGGGAACGCCTCGGCGTAGTTGAAGAACACCCGCCGCACCTCGCCGCTGCCCGCCGGGTTGCAGGTCTCCAGGGTCATGTGGGCGGCGCCGGCTGAGTCCACCTGCAGAAGCTCAGTGTGCTGGATGTGCATGTCCACCAGGAAGTCCAGCTTCTTCTCCATGTCCTCCACCTGAGACAGAGACGCATCCAGATGACCCAGTTCATGAAAAATACTTTTATTTGTATGAAATGTTACTGATTGCAGATTTCAGTTTAGGATTTGAACCAACAACACGCGGAACCCTGTCTTTTCAGATTTGCACCCATATTTGATTAAGCTGAACCTACAGTTCTTTTAGTTCTAACGTGTTCTAACGTGTTCCAAAGGGTTCTAAAGGGTTCCAAAGGGTTCCAAAGTGTTCTAAAGGGTTCTAAAGTGTTCTAAAGTATTCTAACGTGTTCTAAAGGGTTCTAAAGTATTCTAACGTGTTCTAAAGGGTTCTAAACGTTCTACAGTCCAGTCCAGGGGCCTCGCGCTTCTCATCCTCACCTGCCGCTCCACCCGGACAAATCTTCCCATCATGCTTTGGTCTTCGGCGTCTGGCAAGGAGGTGGCTTTGGCGAGGTAGGACTCATGCCTGGAACACAGGGACACTGAGTGGACTGCACTGCACACACACCTGCACTGCACACACCTGCACTGCACACACACCTGTTACAACACGTTCTCCTGCACAGAACTTTCCTCCATCAAAGAGTAATGCTTCTTTACCGACGACCTCAAAGTATATTTTAAGTTAAGAGAAACAAGCTGAAGATGCAACCAATGCACATAAACACCTTTATACGCACATATAATACACACAATTAGCATTATTTTGGCCCTTTTGTAGTCTAATATTACAGTATAATCAGATAACATTGAGCTGTCTCTTCATGTGAGTGACTGTACCTGGGCGACTGATTGGGCGGGTAGGTAAAGGGAGTTTTGGGAGTTTTCTTTTGTTTGGGGGTGAGGGGGGGGCCGGGGGCCAGAATCATGTCGATCCTGTAAGGAAGAGAAACAGGATGAGCTGAGGAGGAGGAGGAGGAAGAGCAGGAGGAGGAGGAAGAGCAGGAGGAGGAGGAGGAGCAGGAAGAGGAAGAGCAGAAGGAGGAGGAAGAGGAGGAGGAGGAAGAGGAGGAGGAGCGAGCTCCACAGAGCAGCTACCTTGTCTGGAGGTACTTGATCCGACAGAGCATGTCCAGGTGCCCAGCAGAATATTGCTCGATCACGTCCTTGACGTCGTAAGGCCTCAGAGTTTCCTTGAACCGCTTCTTGTTCAAGAGGAATTGCATGATCCTGAGACAACGACACATAAAACATATTCAAACACAACTGAGAGATCACAACTGGGCCGGTCGCCGCCCCCTAGATGTTCCTGAGGCCAGGTTGGTTGAATTATCCCACCGGCATCACCAAGGACACAAGTCCTTCCCTCGGGGGCAACCGCTGAGCTGCAAACCATTTGAAGGTGCACCAAGACCTGTCTCTGTTAACCGGCCAGATCTCCCCTCTTTCTGACTTTGGGAAGGGAAAGTAAGATTTCACACTTTACTTGTCGCTAGGATCAAAGGCCACGACGCTCGATGTGGGACAAACCCAACATCCTTCAGTTTGTGGAGCGGTCGCCCACCTGGAGCCCACTGAGCTCCCCCTCTTTGGCCCACCGGACGCCCACTCGGAGCGTACTCGAACGCGACTCTTCCCAGAGAAAGTCTTGGGCCCTGAAACTGAAACCACTCCAGGTCCGAGCGCTCCCATTCAGACCCATTCAGCCCCAAAATAATGGCGTGGAAGGAAGCAGCACTTTCAGAGGGTTAATCACTCATCTCTCAGGCCCTCGCGCGAGATTGAATTCCTGCATCACGTCAACCGACAGAACCAGAACACTGAGAGGTCTGCCTCCGTCTCTGGTTTCCTCTCCACAACAAACAGACGGCTCTCTTATTTTGCATTAGTAGATTGTTTGGGCAAATGTTTGTTTTTCCTCAAATATTGTTTACCCTGATTTGAATAACCATTTTTCTTTTTTAAATGACTTGCAAACAGGTGGTTGAGTTCCCTTCTACGTCACAGCAGTAAGAACCAGTAACCCGGGTTCAGCAAAGGGATCAGATACGATCGCTGATGACATCAAAAGTCATTACATTACATTTCGCTGACGCTTTTATCCAAAGAGACTTACATGATATACAGTAGACCGTAGACACAGCAACGGTGAGCAATTAGGGTTAAGTGTCTTGCTCAAGGACACAACGACGTGGACTGGCTGAGCCGGGGTTTGAACCACCGACCCTCTGATTGAAAGACTGACTTGCTAACCACTGAGCCACAGTCGTCCCCTTACATGAACCGTCCAATCAGACGATGGTGCTCTCTCATCTTTTAATGGACAAAACAAAGGCTCCACTGGAGATCATGAACATTTAAAGCTCCCGACCTGACGGCCCTGATGACCAGCTTCAGCGTGGGGATCATCTCCTCCATGAGGATGTCCGGGGGGAAGCCTCGCTCCTCTGAGGCCGGTTCTGCCAGAGCGCCGCCGTCTGAAGGGAAGAAACAGAAAACACGATGACGACCCAAACCACACTCGAGCTTTCCTGGAGGATCGTGGCCGTTGCTTCCATACCTTCGGAGCTCTGGCGGAGCGTGTAGGCCTTCATG
>CM042230.1:1237500-1250000 GCA_023566465.1 Cottus gobio | reverse complement strand
TTTCTGATGTCGGGATCAGTGTCACAACAGCTCTAAAACCAACACAAAAAACTTAAAATATGAATAATTCATGCTTAATGTGAGGTCAATTATCTCTAACACAATGAAAATGAAACGTTTGACATCATTTAAGTTTTGCTCTTTCACTGAACATGAGGTTCAGGTTGTGAGTCTAAACTCGTCCAGCTTTTGGTTAAACCAGAAGTCGTGTACCGGTATAGATTCATACATAACGAACAATGAAACGGCTGCTGAGCGTCGGAGGTACTCACCTGAAACAGGGGAGAGAGATGATGGTTTCATAAAATCTCCACGTGGCAA
Source organism: Cottus gobio (assembly GCA_023566465.1). NCBI lineage: Eukaryota > Metazoa > Chordata > Actinopteri > Perciformes > Cottidae > Cottus > Cottus gobio. The sequence continues at coordinate 1,249,679 of CM042230.1, read as the reverse complement.
TAAGGTCTTCCCTGATTGGATTGGTGGAGTAATATCGCCAGGCAGACTGAAACAGGAAGTGATGTCACGGTTAAACAGCTGAACCTGATTGTTTTGGCTCGGTGAGGTGCACCACACAGCCGGTCTCACCTGGATGAGCCCGGCGGCGGGATGCCTGCGCTTCTCAAAGTGCTTCTGCCGGTGCTGCTCCTGGACCTTCAGAGCCAGGCCGGACCCCAGGATGCCCTGCAGCGGCAAAACACAGTCAGCTGACTCTGGATCAGCCCGGTGTGCACCAAGACCAGAATGACAACAAAGAGATGCAAAACAGCTGCAGAGAGACGACGCAAAGACACTCAAAACGGCCGTGAAACGGTGAGGACACCACACAGGACTCAAGTTGACTTCAAAGAGCTGCAAAACAGCTGCAGAAAGAAACACAGGGAAACTAAATACATTGAGAAACAACCACAAAAGAGACACAAAAAGATTAAATGCAAAACATCTGCAACTATAAAGAGACACAAAACAACCACAAAGACACAAAACAACTATAAAGAGACACAAAACACCTACAAAGAGACAAAACAACTACAAAGAGACACAAAACAACCACAAAAAGACACAAAACAACTATAAAGAGACACAAAACACCTACAAAGAGACAAAACAACTACAAAGAGACACAAACAAACTACAAACACACAAAACAACCACAAAGAGACACAACATGACTGCACAACATGAGTCCCTGGCAGCGTTCAGCAGTGCATTGGCCCGACAGGAGCGAGTACCCACTGCGGGCAGAGCGAAGAAGGACACCCCGATCAGAGCAAAGGTCCCGGCCAGCAGCCGGCCGGCCCAGGTCTTCGGGGTCTTGTCCCCGTAGCCGATGGTGGTCAGCGTGATCTGAGGAGGCGGACACATAAAGACGAGGCTTTTCTAAAGGTTACCGTCAGAAGTCTGAGTTTCCTGTTTGACGGGAGATACTCGTCACAGCAGGAACAGTCTGAGACTAAGATCAGACCCCCCCTGTCTCTGTAAGACCAGGTGGTCTTACAGAGACAGGGGGGGTCTGATCTTAGTCGTAAGTGCAGCGTCGTCACTGAGCTAACGGACGTACCAGCCCCCACCACAGGGCGTCGGCGTAGGTGTCGAAGTCCTGCGGCTTGGGCAGAGCGGTGGGGTTGTCGGGGCCGGACACCTCCATGGAGACGTCGTCCTTCTCCACCAGGTAGACCAGGAAGGACGCCAGGATCAGAGACAGGAAGCCGATGTACCAGGCGGTGATCAGCTCCTGCACGAGGGTCACACACCGGTTCACTGACATGAATGACCTTCCCGCGGGGTTCAGAGGTTGTTACGAGGAAAACAAGCTGAAGCACTTTGCACCTTTGATTGACAGATGTAATTGAACTTTATCATAAATGAATGAGACTGGTTTTACACTCTTATCCATTAAAAATTACCACAAGCAGTGTACTGACTTACCTACATAACACTTCCTGTGTCCTTACAAAATAAAGGTACAGTCTCACAGGACATTTCACAACTCCGCCTCCACGATGAAGATCTGTGCAGTTCAAAGACGGACAAGTCGGTCTGCTACTTCAGCACCTTGGACAGCGCCGGGCTCATCCCTACCTTACTGTGGGCGTAGATGGCGGACCCCAGCAGCTTCCAGGTCCCTCCTCTCCGGTCCATGCGCAGCATGCGCAGGATCTGCAGGAAGCGCAGGCTGCGCAGCGACGTGGCCAACACGTTGCCCTGGTTCCTCACCGCCACCACCGGCACCGAGGCGATCAGCACGAAGATGTCTGAGGCGGACGAGGAAGAGTCACATTTGCATTTCGTTTTTCATTTTTGTGCAGTTATGTGTTCTTCACGGTGACTTTTCATCCGTCAATGTCCAGCTGGGGCTTTTTGGATGAGTTCAGGCACCACGGGAAAAGCGACAACTTCTGAAGAGGCTTTTTGTAACAATCAACAATCAATAATTAATAATATGAATCAATAATATGAATCATGTGACATGCTGACAGGCGGCACCGGGGACATCAGGATGTTTAGGATTTACAGCCGTTTACCCAGAATGCACAGAGGTTTGCGGGCGAACTTCAGCCTCCCCCTCCATCCTTTGTAGCGACAGCAGCATCCGGCCGCCCAGACCCGGAGAGCGAACTCTGCTCCGAAGATGAAGATGGCGAAGGTTTCCTGCACGGGAATATGGAACGATGATGATGATGATGATGATGATGATGATGATGATGATGATGATGATGATGATGATGATGATGATGATGATGATGATGATGATGATGATGATGATGACGTGTCAGAGTCACGAGAAGCAGTTTCACTTTTTACTAAATGATTTAAACTGTTTCATGTGGAACTCTTTGAGGAGAAAAGGTGCAAAAAACATACAACAAAATAAAACGTTCTTTGAGTGTTTTGAACAAATATTATTCTTCACTAAATCATCTCAGAAATGACAAATATGTAAATCATGAATATGTAAATATTACAACTTTAGCACCGAAGAAATGTGTAAACGTGTTTAAAGTTGTGTGTACACGTTGTGTGTACACGCTGTGTGTACATGCTATGTGTACACGTTGTGTGTTGCAACAGGCTCCTCCTACCAGGATGACCAGCCAATGAGCCGACACCTTCTCGTGTTCCTTGAACGTCGTCAGAATCGCCAGAATCAAACATCCCAGAACGATCAGGAAGCTGCAGAGACACAAAGAACCAGCGGCTCAGTGATGAAGACACTGTGTGTGTGTGTGTGTGTGTGTGTGTGTGGGTGTGTGTGTGTGTGTGTGTGTGTGTGTGTGTGTGTGTGTGTGTGTGTGTGTGTGTGTGTGTGTGTGTGTGTGTGTGTGTGTCTGGATGCTGCCACTAGAGGGCGCTACATCTCTTCTCTCTTCTGTTGCTTTCATCTCGTCTCGGCTCCCAGAACTGAGATAAACTTATTTACTGAATAAATCACAACATTTATGAATTATCATTCTATGTATGTTGTGTCTCCACAGAAACATCCATCATTGTTACTTTATATTAAATATAATATAGTTTATATATACATAGACGAGACAAAATGTAACATTTTAAAAAGATGATCCAGAAGATTTCAGAAGCTTTTTGTCCACGATGCGTTCGTCTCTATGAAACATCAGATGTTTATGAATCTTTTAATAACTCGTATGAGACGATCAGAAAACAGAAAAACAGACGAGTTTGTTTCATCGCTCGTTCAGAGATGAAAAACTAAACACTGAAAGCACATTGATTTGATTTCTCTAGAATAACATGAGATATGGAGATTAGTATATATAGAGAGAGATATTTCTTTGTTTCAGTGCATAAATCAAAGAAATAATTATTTATTGTAACACAAGTTTAAATATGCAAACAGACAAAGAAGTAAAATGAATGTTTTTCTTTCCTCCAGAAGGAAAGAAGACGTGTTGAGAAACTAAATTAAATAAGAATAATAAATAACTCTGTGCTCCTTCAGCCCAAAGATTCAGTTTCACGCAGTTTAATCCTCAATATTAAAAAAGATCAACGAGCTACTAAAACCCCTTTTAACATCTAAATGCAGCGCGATCACAGCAGCATTTAATTGGATACACACACACACACACACACACACACACACACACACACACACACACACTGGCATTAACCACCCTGCTATGATATATGACTCGGAACCACACTAAATAAACTCAGCTGTTTTGTGTCTCTTTGTGGTTGTTTTGTGTCTCTTTGTGGTTGTTTTGTGTCTCTTTGTGGTTGTTTTGTGTCTCTTTGTGGTTGTTTTGTGTCTCTTTGCCTGCTGTGTTGCCATTAGCCGGAGCAGTTTTGCAAAGTGCTGCTCAACCAAAACAACATGAATATTTTACAGTGAACAGATCATCCAGTGTTTGTTCAATGCTCAGAGCGACGCCCATTAGACCGCCCACATCGGGGGTCAGTCACAAAAACTCAGAGGCGAAAAGTTTAAAAAAAAGACAGGAAATGAAACGTCTCTGTTCTGGTGCGACAGAGAGCAGAACCCGTCTGGTCAACGTCTTCATGACGGAGATCTTCCTCTGTCAGACAACGTCAGGGTCTCATGCTGTGCATCTATATATTGCTTATCAGTTCAGAATCAGAGAGAGGGAGAGAGAGAGAGAGATGTATTTATTATTAAAGGTTATCTGTTGGTAATGATGAGAGCAGTGCTCTCTCTCCCTCCCTCTCTCTCTCTCTCTCTCCCTCTCCCTTTCTCTCTCTCTCTCCATTAATCCACTTTATATCCTTCTTCCCAGCGGTGGCTCGGCCCTGCCGGGCTCCCTGGAGCTGACACCACCCCGGAGGATTCCTAACAACCAATTTGCCGGCGAGATTCAATAAAGGGAGTTGCAGACGATGCAATTTCTGCCAGTTAATCTGCTGGCAATATGCAAACAGCGGCGTTAACGACTGCAGACGAGAGGACGAGGCGATCTTCACCAGAAGAAGTCGGAGTTAAGCGTCGGTTCGATCCACCGAGAAGAAAGTGAAACGGTTCTGTCTGCTGGCCGTCGTTAGCGTCCAATCTGTCATGACAAAAAGAAGACAACCCTCTGCAAATGGCCGAGTCCAGCCAATCAGCAGCAGGCGTGTGTGCACACACATCCCTGTCCTTCGATCTGAGCCTAAACCTAAACGTACGTATGTCCTGAACCTTAAAGCCCCACGAAGACCCTCAAACAGGCCTTTGAGTGACGACCAGCCAGGAAGTCCTCACTCTGCGGTTAAAAAACATGCAGTCCTCACTATGTAGCAAGCACGAGAAACACACACACACACACACACACCTCCTCAAGCTTCGTTAGCGACGACTGGATTATTTACTGATGTGTTCATATGCAGACAGACTGCAGCCTCACGAGCGACAGCAGCTCAGATTTGTCTGCGATTGCACCGATCAGGAGAGGACAGGAGAGCATGCTGGGAGAAATTATCATTTTGGTAGATTTATTTCTCTGGTCACAAGCAAAGTATAAGCGCTGACATTGCAAGAGCAGGGAGTCGTTTCGTCAACACGCAGGTTGAGAACAAAACAAACTTCCACCACAACCGGATGTTCGGCTGTTTTATACACAGATTTCCGTCACAGGTTTCATCGCATCATCCTAACATCTAATTGGCTCTAACCCTTCAAGGAGGAGGAAGGACACATGTCCTCTCCTTGTCTCACCAGACTGGGGCGTCCATGGCCAGTCTACTGCACCTGGTCTAACATAATGATAACATGTGAGTGTTGTGGCGGTGCCCGGTGTGTATCTAGTCTAAACAGACAGCGGTTCCCCAGGGACCTCTCCAGCTTCATGATCCAGTATTATTATTATTCTGACCCTAAGCGACCTGAACAGGTTTCATAGACAAAAATGTACAATTATATAACGAATGTCATGATTTATATTTTCACCAGGAATACCCTGACGTGTGTGTGTGTGTGTGTGTGTGTGTGTGTGTGTGTGTGTGTGTGTGTGTGTGTGTGTGTGTGTGTGTGTGTGTGTGTGTGTGTGTGTGTGTGTGGTGGGGGTATTTCACGTTGACAGCTGCCTTGATGTCCTGCACGCTGAGCTGCAGAATCATCCTGACAACTTGTTAAATATATTGTTTCATGTGTAGACGGAAGTTTTAAAGACTATATGTAACGAGCAGATATTTACAAAAACCATGAGTAGCTTCTTTTGCAAGATACGAACCGCCAAATATAACCTGGAAGCTTCTACACGTGAAGGCGATATTAACACAATAGATGCTGGTCCATGCTGCTGAAAACACACTAAACACCCCTCAGCCCAAAGACATCCACAGTTTAATATGATGTACAGAAAGAAGAGAAGCAGGAAATATTTATATTTGAGAAGCTATTTCTACATGAAATAAGATGAATCAATTATCAGAATAGTTGTCTGTTATCTTTTAGTCTTTTAACATTGAATTACTTAGTGGCATCAGTTTGTTATTCTTTGTTATTTATTGTTCTTTATATATAAAAGGTTCCCTCGCTCCCTGGCTGATGTGTGAACAGTAGCAAAGTAATTAGTGCGACAAATCTGATTCATTATTGCCAATTAAGGAACATTTGTTCATTTAAGCCGCGGCTATAACATCGGAGCGTTTCCCGGAGGAGCAGCAGGACGACGGCGGCCCGCTCACTGAACCCGGAGCGAGCCGGTCGGAGCGAGCCGGTCGGTCGGACTCGTGCGGTCGCCCCGCGAGTCATCTGTGGCCCCGCGGCCTCATGGGAGCCGACTCAGCGGCGGGAGGCGATCAATGCAGCTCTGGTTTAATCTCCCCGTGTGAGCGCTCAATAAAGATTCAGTTCTCTGTGACGTCGCTCGGTTCGTTTTCAGTCGAGGATTAAAGTTTTCATGCTGCTCTCAGTTTGGAGGAGATGAGAGGTGACGTCACACGGGGTCATGACATCATCGAGAGGGAGGAGGGGCTCTGTTTAAGAAAGTCAGTCTGGTTAATAATGAATGTACGTCATATATTGAATGTCTCAAGATAATATATGTATATATGTATTTATATATATGTATTTATATATATATATATATATATATATATATTCGGCACTGTTGGTTAGTCGTCTAAACCTAACTGTTGGTTTAGTCGTCTACTGATAGCACACAGATATAAAACTGTAAACAGGGTTACAGTGAGGTATTCTGGGAAATGTAGATTGAAGGAAAGCAGCAACGGTTTTAAAACGCTTTACTGAAAAAACATCCTTAATGGAAGTCGTATAGATCGCAGACACGTTGGGTTTTCCCTCATTAAGCCGAGCTTTCAGACAGCAGGGCGAGCTAATGTAGTGAACGTCAGACTGAAACACTCCAGGTCTGTCAACAGTCATCGAGGCTCCTCCCCCTGTTTCCTTCCTCTGCGGGAACCCGACGCACTTGCTTGAACTCATCTTTGAAGGAGTTAAGGACCAGATCTCAAATCCTGAGTGCTAATTATCTTAGATTTGCTGACCGTGTAATTAGGGTCATTCCAAAGGAAATTAGGTAGTCACACCTCTCGGCCCCGTCGCTTATGGACGCAAGACGAACCGAAGCAGAACCAGAACAAAGAACCTGCAGAACGAGGAGTCGACCTTTACATTTAATAGAAGTAGGAATACTTTATGTTCTACTTATTTAAACAGCGTATCAACGGTAATGATATTAAAGAGATGTTGAGTTTAGTTGCAGGACTTGAGGACATCTGAGGATCCTAAGGAAGGACTTGAGGAACCAGGCTACCTGTGGTGCAATTGCTCCTGAAGGGCGCCCGCTCATCGATCAATACTCCTCTGACACATCCATCAATCAGCCTGCTGTCACCCTCGTGTTCTGCTTATTAACTGAAGTTATTAACTGAAGTTATTAACTGCATCGTGGAGCCACAAAGAGGAATCACCTAAAGAAGCTCATTCATGCTTCTAACGAGCAGACGGTTTGTTTACCGGAGTTATGAAACCAGATTTATGACCCAATTCCAAAGCTGAGATGTCGGCGTCACTACGACCAGCTGTTTGAGGGTTAGGATCAGGACATGGAACTACAGGGACGAGGATCAGGACATGGAACTACAGGGACGAGGATCAGGACATGGAACTACAGGGACGAGGATCAGGACATGGAACTACAGGGACGAGGATCAGGACATGGAACTACAGGGACGAGGATCTGGACATGGAACTACAGGGACGAGGATCAGGACATGGAACTACAGGGACGAGGATCTGGACATGGAACTACAGGGACGAGGATCAGGACATGGAACTACAGGGACGAGGATCAGGACATGGAACTACAGGGACGAGGATCAGGACATGGAACTACAGGGACGAGGATCTGGACATGGAACTACAGGGACGAGGATCTGGACATGGAACTACAGGGACGAGGATCAGGACATGGAACTACAGGGACGAGGATCAGGACATGGAACTACAGGGACGAGGATCAGGACATGGAACTACAGGGACGAGGATCTGGACATGGAACTACAGGGACGAGGATCAGGACATGGAACTACAGGGACGAGGATCAGGACATGGAACTACAGGGACGAGGCTCAGGACATGGAACTACAGGGACGAGGATCTGGACATGGAACTACAGGGACGAGGATCAAGACATGGAACTACAGGGACGAGGATCAGGACATGGAACTACAGGGACGAGGATCAGGACATGGAACTACAGGGACGAGGATCAGGATATGGAACTACAGGGACGAGGATCAGGACATGGAACTAAAAAGACGAGGATCAGGACATGGAACTACAAATTTTAAATATAAAAACATACATATAGTCCCCTATACTCCGTTATATTAGTATTTAACTAGATAAATACAGTTTAAAGCCACCTGTCAATCACAGCCTCTCCATGTATCATCAGCGTGACACGTGATGACTGTGAAGCATGTTGGAGATCAGATGAGGCATGCAGTCCACAGCTGGGTGATTCAGAACCCCCTTTAGAACCTCTCTTCAGAACCTCTCTTCAGAACCCCCTTCAGAACCTCTCTTCAGAACCTCTCTTCAGAACCTCCTTCCGAACCTCTCTTCAGAACCCCCTTCAGAACCCCCTTCAGAACCACCTTCAGAACCCCCTTCAGAACCACCTTCAGAACCTCTCTTCAGAACCACCTTCAGAACCTCTCTTCAGAACCTCTCTTCAGAACCTTCTTCAGAACCTCTCTACAGAACCACCTTCAGAACCACCTTCAGAACCTCTCTTCAGAACCTCTCTACAGAACCCCGTTCAGAACCTTTCTTCAGAACCACTCTTCAGAATCACCTTTAGAACCTCTATTCAGAACCACCTTCACCTTCAGCAATCAGTGTCAGTATCACACACACCTCGGCTCAGCAACCGCTCTCTGTCTCTCTGTCTCTCTGTCTCTCTGTCTCTCTGTCTCTCCGTCTCTCCGTCTCTCTGTCTCTCCGTCTCTCCGTCTCTCCGTCTCTCTGTCTCTCTGTCTCTCCGTCTCTTTGTCTCTCCGTCTCTCTCGTATCTGTTTAATCTTAGGACTTTAGAACTTAGAACACGGACGTGATTCATTTAAAGGATTCTGTTGGACTCCCATCTTGCAGAAACTAAAAACTAAAGTGATTGTGAAAGTTTTCTAAAGTATGAATATTACTGCAGTGAATAAACGGCCCGTCCTCTGAGGGCCGTGAGGTCGTTCTACAGTCACAGATCGGCTCGTTAGCGTCAGTCCACTTCGGGCCGACCCGCGGTTCAAAGCCTGGAGTCCACCCGACCTTGGCCTCATTAATTCCGGCTCAGTGCGGCCGAGACAGGAAGCAGCAGGACCTCTAGACCGAGGACGAGGCCGGTGCAGCGAGCAGAGATGAAGAAGATAGAATATGGCCTGCACAGAAAACGATGAAAACTATGAAAACAATGAAAACAATGAAAACAATGAAACGATGAAAAAGATGAAAACGATGAAAACGATGAAAAAGATGAAAACGATGAGCCCGTCATTGGGATACGTAAACGTGTGGACATCCTGGGACTTTGTCAGTTCTCTAGCAAGATGACGAAAATACTTGGAGTCTGGTTCCATCGATGCTCCCCCCCCCCCCCTCCACCCCTCCACAACCTTCATTTCACGAAGCCTTGGTTGACATGCATTGTGCGCTTCCATAGCAACAGCTGTGGAGTATCCCTCAGTCTCAGAATCACCATGGAGACAAGCCCCCCCCCCCACCCCCCCCCCCCCCAGCGTTTCCTCTGCAGACGGTGAAGAGGGAACAGAAACCCTCTGACTCTCTGACAAGCTGCTGGAGGCTCTAATCTGAATGTATCGATCAGTCGGGAATGATCGATGCGATTGATCCCCAGTGATCAGACTCACTGGTTAGCAGCTGGATGCTAACGTTAGCGTAACACCAACTGTACACTACCGTTCATTTTAAGTGCATGAAAACCTCAGCTCTGCTGTGTTCACGTGATGGAAACTGGGTTAGAAAGAAAATATGACATCCTTAAAGCTGCATTCTCTCTCCTGACCACCAGGGGGCGACTCCTCTGGTTGTATAGAAGTCTATGCTTCATGTGTTAAAGCTGCATTCTCTCTCCTGACCACCAGGGGGCGACGCCTCTGGTTGTATAGAAGGCTATGCTTCATGTGTTAAAGCTGCATTCTCTCTCCTGACCACCAGGGGGCGACTCCTCTGGTTGTATAGAAGTCTATGCTTCATGTTTTAAAGCTGCATTCTCTCTCCTGACCACCAGGGGGTGACGCCTCTGGTTGTATAGAAGGCTATGCTTCATGTGTTAAAGCTGCATTATCTCTCCTGACCACCAGGGGGCGACTCCTCTGGTTGTATAGAAGTATATGCTTCATGTGTTAAAGCTGCATTCTCTCTCATGACCACCAGGGGGCGACTCCTCTGGTTGTATAGAAGTCTATGCTTCATGTGTTAAAGCTGCATTCTCTCTCCTGACCACCAGGGGGCGACACCTCTGGTTGTATAGAAGTCTATGCTTCATGTGTTAAAGCTGCATTCTCTCTCCTGACCACCAGGGGGTGACTCCTCTGGTTGTATAGAAGTCTATGCTTCATGTGTTAAAGCTGCATTATATCTCCTGGCCACCAGGGGGCGACTCCTCTGGTTGTATAGAAGTCTATCCTTCATGTGTTAAAGCTGCATTCTCTCTCCTGACCACCAGGGGGCGACTCCTCTGGTTGTATAGAAGTCTATGCTTCATGTGTTAAAGCTGCATTCTCTCTCCTGACCACCAAGGGGCGACTCCTCTGGTTGTATAGAAGTCTATGCTTCATGTGTTAAAGCTGCATTCTCTCTCCTGACCACCAGGGGGCGACACCTCTGGTTGTATAGAAGTCTATGCTTCATGTGTTAAAGCTGCATTCTCTCTCCTGACCACCAGGGGGTGACTCCTCTGGTTGTATAGAAGTCTATGCTTCATGTGTTAAAGCTGCATTATATCTCCTGGCCACCAGGGGGCGACTCCTCTGGTTGTATAGAAGTCTATCCTTCATGTGTTAAAGCTGCATTCTCTCTCCTGACCACCAGGGGGTGACTCCTCTGGTTGTATAGAAGTCTATGCTTCATGTGTTAAAGCTGCATTCTCTCTCCTGACCACCAGGGGGCGACTCCTCTGGTTGTATAGAAGTCTATATAAATGACTCTACTTCTCTCTTGATGTATTCCCTCAGTAAACATTGTAAACATGAGTTTATGTCTCAATCTCTAGTTTCAAGTCTTCTTCAATACAGCATGATGTTCATTTAGTAAATTATGCTCATTTAGAGTCAAACAGACCATAATGCAGGGGATGCTTTAGGGCGGGGCTACAGGGTGATTGACAGGTCGACACCGGAGACGTATACATATTCTGTCCTGATCAAGGTCTTCATATAAATCATCACACAGTTATGTAAATATATAAATACATAACTATGCTGCTGGTACAAACTCCTGCGTGTTGCTGGTTCTTGTCCCTACGGAGGCCTGCGAGGTTCATGTCTGCTTCTCTATTCTTCTCTTTTGTCTCAGTCTGCCGGGTTCACTGTGGGTGAGCGGGAGGGGGGGCATCGAGCCGGCGAGCTCGCTTAGAGACTCGAGGCCCGGTGTGTTTCTCCTCCGTGCTTCGTCCACAGTTTGGATCCCGAGGCGTTCTGGGACGAGCAGGAACGCTTTCTGTTCTCGAGAAAACACAACAACACACGTTTCCCTTTTTATATTCTGCCCGAGAGGGAGGAGATACATCAACGCCACATATTTAGCATCCTGGAGGAGTGCCGATCCAACACGTGAGGCCGCTTAGCCGGTGAAACGCGACCCGCGGGTTCGAGTCCCGGTGGTCAATAACACGAGGAAGCATTAAAAAGGCAAAACTAAAGGAGCAGTGTTTCACTGTATGAGATGTGTTGTTGCTCTTGTCATAAAGTGATGCTGATTATGTCCAGTAAACACACACACACACACACACACCGTATTGATGATCGATGGATTATGAGCAGCGGCTACGCTCCATCGCCGAAGCAGCAGAAATCATTTTGTAAAAAATATTAATTTAAAAAGGGGCATTAGGAAAAGCGACCGTGTGATTGATGCGTTCATCCCGGCGATGTGGCGTCCATCGACCGGCGACGCCTGAAAGAGGAACACGTGA
>CM042230.1:1220000-1235000 GCA_023566465.1 Cottus gobio | reverse complement strand
GTCCTTTAGGGGTCACCTGAACCCTCCACCATGTCTTCACGATGCGACCCCCCAGCCGGCCTCCAGCCCCAGGGGGTCCACCATCAGGGTCTTCGGGGCCTCCAGCTCCTCCAGTCCACACACACCTTAAACTGGACTCCCTGCTACTCTTCATGGGCCCACCAATCAAACGGGAGGACCCATTTTGATAATGGTTCAGTCCAATGGAAGCACTAAAGGTCATGAAGACAAGGTCACGCCCAGAGAGCTACATGTTTAATTTAAAATGGTCAGCATTCACACGCCCTTTAGCAATAAATTCACATAATTGTACCTTCAAACACACACACACACACACACACTCATGTACATGTATACAGCGACAGTATATATATTACACACTTAGTTCTCAAGGCCAGCTGAGTCCAACCCGCGATTCAAACCCGTGACATATCAGGTCAACACAGTTCAACGACGGCGCCGTATTATTAGTGATTTAGTCGTAATGCTGTGGCTTTATGGTGAATATGAAAATAACTAATGAGCTTAGATTGAATGGCCGTAACTATAAAGACATTTCATTTGATAAGTTCTGCATGTACGATACAGACGATGCATTAACCCCTGAGTTACACTCTGCTCTGCTAGAGGGAATCGTGACCCTGCACTGAGCCTGCAGGCTAAGCGCTGCTTGTTTTGGCTCAGCCGGCGAGCCAATTCATCACCGCCGACGCCTCGGAGGGCGGAGATGGATTTTGTTGTTGTGTCCTCGGGGGGAAGAGAGGAACACTATCTGGATGTTTTAGGTATCAGGGGGAATGGTAGCTTTCCATCAGCTGTAGTAGAGCCATAAAACACACCGGGGCAGAACCTCGACAGACAATCTGGAGTCAAGGAGCGCAGGTGTCTTATGGGGAGTCTGGGTAATAGAAACACAGCCATCCACTGCAGCTCAGCTGACAACTGATCTGTAAAACACAGGAGGGAACTTAAAGGACACCCAATTCATCACTTCCAAAGAACTGCATCATACCAATCTGAGTGAACGCGGGACTCGAACTCTGGGCCGACCAAACCGCCTCAAAGGGGCGGGACCTGGAACCCATAGGGGCTCCTTTCTGGTGTGAACGCCTTTTGAACCAATCACAGGAAGCGTTTATGAGTCAGTTCATTGGTTAAAAACATTTTGCTTTTCCATGTTTTGGTGACTTGTCGCCTATTTGCATGTTTTCTACCAATGAGTTTGCTAAATGTGCCGTTCATCAGACCACAAATGAGACACGAGCTAGCTAGCGCACCCTGTGGCCCCTCCCCCTCACTCCCCGCCCCTAGAGGACTAGTTCCCAGGTAAGAGAGCGGTCGGCGGTTGGTCTGCTAGTGACGGACGGACCTTTTAGACCCGGCGATGTTCATCACCACAGGAGCATGAAGCATTGTGGAATTAGCAGGCTAGCAGGCTAGCCAGCTAACGAGCCAGCGCTAGGAAATGGAAACCGCTGGACGCCTGAAACTGCAGATGAAATACACCAACGTCTCTGAAACACAAGCTCAAACAGGCAGAGCCACTGGTTTGGTTCTTTGACCTCGACTGCACCACATCACCATGCACACGTGGTCTCGGGTTTATAGAAATGCAATGCATCGTGCATTAATACACAGGCTCTGCATGCAGACTCAAACAAAGACTCTGACCTTCTGCTTAATGCCATTCAGCCAATGAATCTGCCGCATGCTGCTGCATGAAGACCTGACCTCTGGGGATTCTTTCATCAGGTGTTTGCTTTCTTATTTCCTTGGAAAGAAACTCTGCACACAGCTGTGTTCACACTCTCAGTTCAAACGTAAATCACTGAAATGTAAAATCTGTACAAACTAAAGCGAGTATTAAAACGTACGAGTGGAAAGTTATCACTTAAAGACCAGATGACAACAATCAAATAATGAACTGATCTCATCTGATGCGATCTGATCTGAACTGATCCGATCTGATCTGAACTGATCCGATCCGATCTGAATTGATCTGATCTGATCCGATCTGATCTGGTCTGAACTGATCCGATCTGATCTGGTCTGAACTGATTCGATCCGATCTGGTCTGAACTGATCTCATCCGATCCGATCTGATCTGAACTGATCCGATCCGATCTGATCTGATCCGATCTGATCTGGTCTGAACTGATTCGATCCGATCTGGTCTGATCTGATCTGATCTGGTCTGAACTGATTCGATCCGATCTGGTCTGAACTCCAGTGAGACGTTGAGCCGAACGTCAGCGCCTCAAACACTCAAAGAGAAGACCGGGTCTCAGTCTGGAGCAGATATGAGTCAGCATCCTCCAACTCAAACCTGAATCATCCGACTTCTGATTGGACGAACGCGTCATTAGCTGAGTCGTCATTGGTCCACGCTTACAAATTTTAAACAGGAACAAAATGAACGCAAAGAAAACGACAAAAAGGATCCAAAGATATTCTCCAACAGTAAATAAGTTTAAAGTGTCTATAGGCAGAAATGGAACATATTAAAAAGTGTGTTTAATGAAGCATATAATCACCTGAAAATATAATGTGTTGTGTGAGCTGTCTATATATATATATATAAAACGGACAAACCAACCTCACCGCTAGAGGACGCCAGATCCTTAACACTGCACCTTTAAAGAAAATTAAAACATAAGCTCATAACGGCAATAACAAAAATACATTCATGAATATGTTTATCCACGCTGCAGGAACACTTTTTCTTCATAATCAGCTGACTAATAAACAAGATTATGATTTTTTCCCCAATGCTTTTCTTCTCCACATGAAAGTGTGCTGAACCTGTAATTAATATGGTAAACAGCTGCAGAGCTCAAGGCTAACAGAGGGTGTCGGTCACATTGGGGAGGTATGAATTATGGCTCTAATGTGACAGCTACAGTAACTTAAATTAAACATGTATACTTATAAAATATTGGTTTAGTCATATTTTATTTGAAGATCGGTTTCTTTGAAATGCCTCCAAACACAGAAATGTTGGACATTTAATATTTGGATTTTTTTTTAATAAATTGTTATTGTGCAAAGCTGACCAGATGTATAGCAGGGACACTATCCTCAGTGGACGGCATGAGGAGAGGTTGACCTCTTTAACATGATGATATAAAACCTTCAATCCCTCCACATGTATAATGTGTTTATGGTGATTCTGTTTGATAATAACTTGTTTCTGCATTTATTTGTGATTTCTTGTCCAATAATTGTTTAAATGTGTAATTCATTGAATTTACAAAATAAATATGTAATTATTGATGTACAGCTTCAGTCGGCTTTAATTGGCTCGCGCTCCTTTTGTTCTGACTTCCTGTCGCTGGATGAACCGCACAGGCAGCCGCTCCCGTAATCAATTAACTCCTCCGCCAAAGTCTGCACGCCAGAGATTGCTCCTTTAATTTCACAACCTTTAATTATGAGGATTATATTGTGTCGAACAAGCCGGCATCGATGCGTCGGGGGACCGGCCCGGTTGAGCCATCGCAGCTCTTCCCCGTTAACCGATCGGCTCGAGACGGGAAGAAGAAACAAGCTGTTCTGCTTTTTTTACTCATTGTTATATGCCTTCAAAAGACGTCCTGCACATGCTAATATACTACGGACTTTTGTTTTGACACCTTCAGCCGCCTGCTGCCGTCGTCGTTACGTCACCCAGACTCAGCAGAGATGAATTAATCCTGAATCCTTTCACATCAAGAGCGTCTCCAAAATGTTTGACCTCAATAGTTAAAAATTCAACGAGCCCCTGAGCATTAACTAAATTCTGGGATTTATGAAGAAATAAAACTGAAAAAAAAGAAAAACTCCTCCTCACAGATACTTCTATACAACCAGAGGAGTCGGCCCTGGTGGTCAGGAGAGATAATGCAGCTTTAACAGATGAAGCATAGACTTCTATACAACCAGAGGAGTCGCCCCCTGGTGGTCAGGAGAGAGAATGCAGCTTTAACACATGAAGCATAGACTTCTATACAACCAGAGGAGTCGCCCCTTGGTGGTCAGGAGAGAGAATGCAGCTTTAACACATGAAGCATAGACTTCTATACAACCAGAGGAGTCGCCCCCTGGTGGTCAGGAGAGAGAATGCAGCTTTAACACATGAAACATAGACTTCTATACAACCAGAGGAGTCGCCCCCTGGTGGTCAGGAGAGAGAATGCAGCTTTAACACATGAAGCATAGACTTCTATACAACCAGAGGAGTCGCCCCCTGGTGGTCAGGAGAGAGAATGCAGCTTTAACACATGAAACATAGACTTCTATACAACCAGAGGAGTCGCCCCCTGGTGGTCAGGAGAGAGAATGCAGCTTTAACACATGAAGCATAAACTTCTATACAACCAGAGGAGTCGCCCCCTGGTGGTCAGGAGAGAGAATGCAGCTTTAACACATGAAGCATAGACTTCTATACAACCAGAGGAGTCGCCCCCTGGTGGTCAGGAGAGAGAATGCAGCTTTAACACATGAAGGATAGACTTCTATACAACCAGAGGAGTCGCCCCCTGGTGGTCAGGAGAGAGAATGCAGCTTTAACACATGAAGCATAGACTTCTATACAACCAGAGGAGTCGCCCCCTGGTGGTCAGGAGAGAGAATGCAGCTTTAACACATGAAGGATAGACTTCTATACAACCAGAGGAGTCGCCCCCTGGTGGTCAGGAGAGAGAATGCAGCTTTAACACATGAAGCATAGACTTCTATACAACCAGAGGAGTCGCCCCCTGGTGGTCAGGAGAGAGAATGCAGCTTTAACACATGAAGCATAGACTTCTATACAACCAGAGGAGTCGCCCCCTGGTGGTCAGGAGAGAGAATGCAGCTTTAACACATGAAGGATAGACTTCTATACAACCAGAGGAGTCGCCCCCTGGTGGTCAGGAGAGAGAATGCAGCTTTAACACATGAAGCATAGACTTCTATACAACCAGAGGAGTCGCCCCCTGGTGGTCAGGAGAGAGAATGCAGCTTTAACACATGAAGGATAGACTTCTATACAACCAGAGGAGTCGCCCCCTGGTGGTCAGGAGAGAGAATGCACAAGGTCTTTGGACAGGAAGCAGAGTTACTCTGATTGTCTGAAGGAAACTCCGGCAAACAACTAAATCTGAGCGTCAGAAAACCTGATTCCCCGTTGATGGTTTTCATGCCTTTTGACCCAGTTACCTCCTTGTTTGTGTTCTATTGATGTGCCGTCATTTCTAAAAGTGAAAGAGCATCGTTGACAGCCCCCCCCCCCCTCACACACACACACACACACACACACACACACACTGCAGGCTGAAGTCTCAAATCTGTTCAGAGATGAAAGCGTACAGGGTGTAAAGCGGGATGAGCTGGAGCCAACCACGGAGAAGAGGAGTGATGGAGGACTGAGGATGTTCAGGGAGGGAATAAAACACTATGACCAAATCATCAGATCTAAAATATTCAAAAATAAACTGTAGACGTCTGCAGTTTCTTTCAATCATTTTATTTTCAGTTTATTTAACTAAAAATAAAATAATGAAATAATAAAAATGAATTAATAAAATGTAAAATGTCAAAATATAAAAATATAAAAATGTAAAAATGTAAAAATACAAAAACAAAAATGTAAATTTTTACATTTTGAAATGTAAAATATAAAAAAAATTATTTTAATATTAAAAGTATACATTCCTTCATGCTCTCCAGAAACGTGGAGTTGTTTCTCTGAAACTCGTCCCAGGACGGCCGTGAACCTGCCGCCTCACTTGATTCACCGAGAGGCGGAAAGAGCGTCATGTGACCTGCAGCGGCCGTCGTGACCACGTGTGGACGGACTGATGTCCGGCTGCAGAGCGCCGCCGTTCCATCGACTTCCTGTCCTCACTCGCCAGACTGGGCCTCGGCTGACAGATTTATCATCTGGATCGGTGAGCTCTGATGGATGAGGCGCTCCGGCTGGAGTCTGTTTTAACTTCACGTCCGTCTCGGGTCACGAAGTCGGCAGTTTGCTCCGAGTCGGTGGACCTGAAGTCAGACGGCGATGTGAAACTACATTCACTGGATTCTACATTTGGAATGTTGAACCTCACGGCTTGCAAAGTTTAGAGTCCTTCAGCAGCTTAAAGGACTTCACTTCCGGGGGGGGGCGTTTTGTTTCTCACAGTCATGAACATTTCTGCCAAGGACGTGAACTTCATGAAGCTTTATTCTTTTTTTCTTTTTTCCAGGTTTCTCACACCGGGTGGTCGATGCCGGATGTATTCAAAACGACCACCATGTCGCACAATGACGATCCAAACCAGGAAACGTTATTCCTGCTTTCGAACCTTGACAAAGGCACACAGATCCACTACGATCCTCAACCGATCCTCAACTGATCCTCAACCGATCCTCAACTGATCCTCAGTCGATCCTCAACTGATCCTCAGTCGATCCTCAGTCGATCCTCAACCGATCCTCAACTGATCCTCAACTGATCCTCAGTCGATCCTCAGTCGATCCTCAACCGATCCTCAACCGATCCTCAACTGATCCTCAGTCGATCCTCAGTCGATCCTCAACCGATCCTCAACTGATCCTCAGTCGATCCTCAGTCGATCCTCAACCGATCCTCAACTGATCCTCAGTCGATCCTCAGTCGATCCTCAACTGATCCTCAACTGATCCTCAGTCGATCCTCACATCATAGAAACCGTCGGTCCCACACTCATTGCTCTGAACCTGAAGTTCAGCTCCTCACAAACGTCCCAGAATGCACTGCTGGAAAACCGAGTCACAGCAGCATAAACACAGCTGCTGCTCATTGAATTAATTACAAGCCAGTTTGCTGAAGGTGTTCCAATAAACAGCATTGATAATAACAATAATGATAATAAGGCTGATTATATTCACCAGCTGTGTGAACACATCACATCTTCAATGTGGAAACTGAACTAACCCTCAGTTATGAAAACATAAATACAGTTTCATCTCCACGGGTTAAAGTGTACAATAAACACACAGTTAAAGTACGTTCCTTAGTTTTCATTTCCATGGCAAATCATTTGATCCATCCCATAAATATGAACTGTGAAACAGGTACATAGGCGACATCATTTAAATGAGCAGAACTGATATCAGGAGAAAGGAATGCTGAGGTTTGGCAACGCTTCACCTCTCAGTCTGGAGTAAAGTTGTTAAATAAACCACCTGATCGGACGCGGCTGGTTTTCATTCGCTATAAAAGGAATAATATTGCAGCCGCCATCAGATGACATCATCCGTTATCTGGGACACATTCTGTGTAGCGAGAAGCCCTCGAGGAGCCAGCGCCGCCAGAGCCCAACACTCGTTCTTTTCCGCCCATAGAGGCGCCTCCTCAGGGTGTGTGTGTGTGTGTGTGTGTGTGTGTGTGTGTGTGTGTGTGTGTAAGCACATATTCCTTATGTTCCACGCAGAAGGACTGCAGACTGCAGGTCAAAGTTCCCAGAAATAAAACCTTGTGCCCATTTCATCCTGTTAAAGCCTCATAATGACAGTGACCCCTGAACGCATCGTTTAGCGGCCCGTATTAAAAACTGGTCTCATTCGAGTTCCAGAGGTTTCGAAGTGGAGACAGAGTACGCTTTCTATGAAGAACCAGAAGGATGTGAGGAGAGTCGTGTGTCGGCCACAGAGCAGAGCCTGCCGTAGGCGTGGACCCCCGGAGGCCCTCTGGGGAACCACCGTCTGGTCCGAGCCGGACAGAAATAGCAGCTGCAAGGCATTCTGGGCCGTAAAAACTCCTGAGAGAAGGCCAAAGTACTCTGATCCTTTACTTAACAAGTAAAAGGTACCTGAATATATACCAAGTAAATACTCCATTACAAGTAAAAGACCTGCAGTAAAAATCCAGAAGTATTATCTTTAAGCGGTTAAAGTACCAGCAGTAACAGTACAGTAGTTTTTTCAGCTCCACGCAGTAAAAGTACATGTTGTACAGTCACTGATTATAAAGTGACATCATTAGATATGTACAGTTAGTTTAGTCCAGTGGGTCACTCCTGTGTCTCACTCCTGTGTCTCACTCTCATATCTAACTTACATGTCTCACTCTCATGTTTCACTCGCTCGTGTTTCACTCTCTCGTATCTCACTCTTTCATGTCTCACTCTCTCGTATCTCACTCTTTCATGTCTCACTCTCTCGTATCTCACTCTTTCATGTCTCACTCTCTCGTATCTCACTCTTTCATGTCTCACTCTCTCGTATCTCACTCTTTCATGTCTCACTCTCTCGTATCTCACTCTTTCATGTCTCACTCTCTCTTATCTCACTCTATCGTCTCTTCTGGCCCGTTTTCCACTAATCTTGGCGTCTTGTTTAAAGTGCCCCTGCCACTCAGCTCTCGTCCTATTGGCTCCGCCTCCGCAGCTCCTCACCACCCGTCAGGTTTTGTCCTCCGGACTCTCCCGCTCCGCCACCGAGCCAGTTCACTTCCTCACTAAGCTGCTGTTCTTCAAACGGTCCTTTTGATTTGTGCTGAGTTCGCCTCAAAACACTAAAAATACAAGAACAGCGTCTGCAGACTGAGGGAAGCTTCCACCGTGTGAAACTTTCCTCTTTGAACCAACACTTTTGAAAAGAAAGAAGTGCCGACTCTTCAGTATTCAGATGATGATATCTGACCTCCACGCTGCCATCAAACGCCATCAACATTCAGCCGGAGACCTTTTCAAACTAAAGAAAGCTGCTTCTGAGGCCGGATCAGCACTCCGGAGCCTCGGACACGTCGTGTGCCGCTCCGCTCTCAGCGAGTCAATTAAACCGACTAATTAACTACTCGAACTGCTCTGCAGAGGAGCCGCCGCCACCGGCCTCTGGAGGTCAGCGAGGGACGGCCTCATCTCCAGAAACCTTCAACCAGGAGTCGGATGAATGAACTGTATTCACCAAGAAGGAATGTGCATTTTATTTATTATGTTTCTCAGCAGCAGGTCTGAAGACACACAAAGTGTACATCCATGTTAATGAGTTGGTTTACTAACGGAGAAAAACTACTTTGTTAGTTTTACGTTAAATCGAAAAAGTACTTGGTCCAGTTGAGGTAACACAGGGTTGGGTCTAAAGAAAAAGAGGAACCTTTCTAGGAAATACAAAAGGACAGAGATACTAATATTTAAAAAAAGTCCAAAAAGATGTCACATTGAAAAAGAAAGAACTATTTGGACGTTGAGCTCAGGAGACCTGCTGCAGGCTCAGAGGGTCGGAGGCTAACCGCTAACTCCTAACCGCTAACCGCTAACCCCGTCCGGTAACAACAGATGATGGGAAATACCTCAACATTTCCTCATCCTCCTACTCCTCTTCTCCCTCCTCCTTCTCTTCCTCTTCTTCATCCTCCTCTTCTTCATCCTCTTCTTCATCCTCCTCTTCTTCCTCTTCTTCATCCTCCTCTTCCTCATCCTTCTGCTGCCTGCACACTATATTTTGGTTAGCGAGTGTTTTTAGAGAGGGGTTGCCTAGCAACTAGGACTCTTTGTTGTTATATGTCATCGTGCTGTAGCAAATACACACACACACACACACACACACACACACACACTTCCTAATCCGAACCAAACTAATTATAGATGCCGTCTCTTTCATGTGCGACCGCCTCCCGGTGCTTCCGGGTTTCCAACCGTTTTGCAGCATCGAACCCCCGGGTTGCACACGAAACGCCCTCTGGCGGCTCCGACGCTGCGTCGTGCGTCTGTTCTTCAACAGGAAGGTTCAGCGGAGGATGCAGATAAAAATCCTTCAAACGCAATATAGAAATAAAATGCAGACCGATGCCCCCCCCCCCCCCCTCCCCTCTGTCTGCCCATGCAGAGGGGTTACCGTGGCAACTAGTCACATGGTGGTCCAGATACCAGGGGGGGTTGTGGGAGTTCAGAGTCTCGTATCTGCTGCTCAGGTAGCATCTGGAACTGGGAACCAGCTCCTCACCATGAAATATGAATAACTGGTGGATAAGAAGACGACGCTCATGACTCGTATTGTTGGGAGACCTCTAGTGGCCGGAGGGTTCATGATGTATTTTATTACACGCACACACACACACACACACACACACACACACACACACACACACTTGCAAAAATAATCCTGATTCAAACGCTTCACCTGCGAATGTCCAGCAACACGAGTCAGAAGTCTTTTCAAAATAAAACGGCGTGTCAACAGAAAGAAGGCGAAGAGAACGAAGTTAGGAAAATATCAGGTTTGGGTTAAAATTACTACTTTTAGTTGACTTATTGTAAAGCTCATATATGTATATCTGCCTCCTCCTCCTGCACGGTCTTAAACCTGAATAATTAAAATACATTTATATAAAATCCCAAATCGCACAGGACTATTAATACCCCCTTTGTGGCCTGTAATTAAGGGATATTCTCTCGAGGTTCAGATCCCAGACCAGCTGTTCTAATTATGACCCAACACTGGAGGAGCTGATACCAGTCCTGAGAGATCAAAGTCTTCCTCTGGCTCACCTGGAGCAGAAACCCAGCTCCTGAAACCAGATTACATCGGAGTAATCAGATTACTGCAATGAGTCAAGACCCCCCGCGGTTAACCGACCAATGGGAGGCCAGCTGACTGGTTTCTCTTCAACGAACCAGAATAAAGATATTTAACAGCAGACAGACGGATATGTTTGGAAAAACATATTTTCCTGGAAGGTTCGGGGCCGTGGTCTTCCTCGTGGTCTTCCTCGCGGTCTTCCTCGTGGTCTTCCTCGGTGCCATCTGTTCTGCAGATTCCATTATAGCATGAAGAAGAAGACATGTGCGCCTCCCAGAGCCCAAATGTTTCCAGAACTAATTATCCCTTAAATTGCCCGTTACAGGTTACGGAGGAGGAAGAGGAAGAGGAGGAAGAACAGAGTAAGAAGAAAAAGAGGAGGAAGAGGAGTCCTCGTCTATCATGTGAACCGAGACGTAGACAGTGGAACAAAAACAAAACTCTTTCCACTTTGAAGGTTCAGTCGAAGCTCTCGTGTCCGATTCTGTCCTCGTCCATAAACGCCTCACCAAAGTCACTCCAACAGTAACTAAAAGTAATCGTCCTCTCACAGGAGCTGCTGCCCTTTACGAATGTCTGGAATTGAAAAAAAATCTAATTTGTAATGTCAGCATTCCCATGCTAACCGGGAATGTGGGTGAAACCAGACCTTCCCCTCTGAGAGGAAGAGGATCTAGTTCTTCATCAGGTAAACATTAAAAAACCTTCTGACTCTCAAAACTGAATCCAGCGCCTAAATTAAGCATTATTTGAATTGTATTTATATTATTATATTCACACTAAACACTGATTCACCCTTCTGTTGACTCTCTTCCTACAAAGCCTCCTGGAAACAACAACAACAGCCCTCAGTCACCCGAGGTCTCATCGCCGGCCTTCAGGAAGCAAGGTGCATTATGGGGAGGCAGTCGTGTCTCAGGACGAGCCCCGGAGGCTTTGGAAGCCACGCTCCATTAGGGCCCTGAGAGGTGGGGGGGGGTTAGAACAAATGGCTCCTGGTGCAAAATAAAGCATGAATAAAAGATGAGAGCATAGTTTCACACTGAGCTGAGTGCAGGGAGGGGCAGCTGGGGGGGGGGGGGGGGGGGGGGGGGAGAAAAACACAGCAAGAGAAGTCTGGACTTCCTGTCTGAAGACATATTGACCAATAAAACCAGCCTATCCGGACGGCAGTCACTTCCTGGTGACTAGAGACTAAAGATGGCGACGGCTTCAGAACTTCCGTCCACAAGCGTTCATGTTCAGGATGAACCGCGGGAACGCCGCTCCGACTTTTCATCAAAGTGACGTTCACGACCAAAAAAAACAGCAAATTCCCCGTTTTCAGAAAACTGAAATATAATACCTGCAGCTTTTTGTATTCATGCATCCAGTAGAGCTGCTGCATCCGTTTGAAGTGGCCGGTTTGAACCATCCGGTTTGAACCAGCCGGTTTGAACCAGCCGGTTTGAACCAGCCGGTTTGAACCAGCCGGCGGCTGTGACAGCTTCTCTTCTTCCTACTTCTTGGTGGCAGATGAGGCTCTTTGGACTCTTTTCATGTAGAACTCTCCTCCTTAGTCTGACTCAGAGTCTGCAGCTTCCTGTTAGCTTCCTGTTGTCTCTCGTTAGCTCTTGTTAGCTCTCGTTAGCTCTCGTTAGCGCGGTTCCCACGCAGCGATCTCGGCTGATCTGAGTTTGAGACGATCTGCTACACAACATGCCGACACCTTCACCCTCCAACAGGAAGTCACTCCTGCGACAGAAAGAAACAGCTGCCCACTTTAATTAACTGCAAATTCATTGCTGACACACAGTGTCAAAGCTTCTTCCAGCACACACACACACACACACACAGTCTCGTTAGCGTGGACCTCGCTGTAATTGCATCGTCTAATGAAGAGGAACTCGGACAAGTTCAGAACCAAAGTAACGCCGATAAAGTCAGCTGACTAACTTTATAATATCCACAAGACGACTCTTGGTGGGCGGAGCCAACCAACATGACTTTCGACCAGACGTTCGGCGCTTAATGCCGAAACAGAACCTTTATTATAAAGTTGTAAAGATGGACTTTGTAATTAGAAATCCCAAAACATGAGCACTTCCTGTTTGACGCTGTGGGATCAACGACTGATCAGCTCCATGGATCATGAGCTCCACCTGCTCAGCGTTCAGTGTGATGAACGATGCTGCTTTCAAGTGTAAAATGGATTTTCCAAACACAATCCTGCAGCGTTCCCAAGCGGCGGGAGAGACGTCGGTCCGGACCCCTGACAGGAAGCAGAAGAAATCACTGACAGGGCTGAAATTACAGACTTAAGAGCATGAAACACACACACACACACACACACACACACACACACACACACACAGGATCAGAGACGTGGCTGAGGTTTGGGGTTCGGCACCGGCAGTGGAGAAAGGCATTGTGGGATTGGAGAGAGGGGGGTTTCCACTTACAGAGGCCAGATCTCCTTTCTCCTCCCGGTAAGATCATCCTCCTCAGGGTCCGACTGCTCCACCTGCAACCATCGATCCCTCTATGTGTGTGTGTGTGTGTGTGTGTGTGTGTGTGTGTGTGTGTGTGTGTGTGTGTGTGTGTGTGTGTGTGTCTGTATGTGTGTGTGTGTGCATAGGTTTCACTCTGCAGAACCAGGAGAGTCGAGATGGAAGCTAAGCTAACCAAGCTAGCAGTCAGAGCATGTTTTACCTCATGTTGAGATTTTAATGTTCCTCTTCCAGTTCCTCTTCCTCTTCCTGTTCCTGTTCCAGCTCCTCTTCCTCTTCCTCTTCCAGTTCTTGTTCCTCTTCCAGTTCCTGTTCCACTTCCTCTTCCTGTTCCTATTCCTGTTCCTGTTCCTCTTCCAGCTCCTCTGCCGTCTTTGTCTCTCCAGAAGGACTCACTAATAAATGTCATTACGCTAAATGACCCCAACCACAGAGTCCATTAGGACTTGAACCCACGGGCTCTCAGGGGCCTGTTCCGTGACATGAGGTTGTTTGTGCTGCTTCTGGTTCCTAACTCGTTACACAACACAGTCTTTTCAAAATAAAGGTTCAGACAATAAAAAGGTTCATTTTGTATAGAAAGAGAAAAACAAGAAGCTTGATCCACTCTGCCAACGAGCCTCCTGATGAACCTGCCGACGCTCAGCGTGATTGATTGATTGATTGATTGATTGATTGATTGATTGATTGATTGATTGATTGATTGATTGATTGATTGATTGATTGATTGATTGATTGATTGATTGATGTCTAAACGTGTCTTTCCTCACACGAATCCTTTTTTGATTCGTGTGAGATCAAACTCCAACTTTTGGTGGGAATATTCAGTCTGGTCTCATCCAGCATGTGGAGAAAACTAAAAATCTAATTTTTTGACAAATGTTTTTTCAGTCACGTAATCGTGATTGAGCGATCGTTCCTCCAGGTGACCGCAGTTCGATCCCCGTGTGTGACGAGGAGTCACGTGACTTCAGTAACGTAACGCCCGTAGTTATTTTAACCCAAACTACGACCTTCAACCCTGCTGAGCTTCCTGCGAAGACAGAATTATTTTGAAAAGACCAACTGAGCAATATTCATTGGATATCATACGAACCGAGGACAAGTTGCACTATTTAGGTGTGAACGTTAGAGGCGGGATCCGCCATCCCCATGCTGGACTCTGATTGGCTCCCTGACAGGAAACAATGCGACTCAGAGATGATGATGCTGACCCAGCATTTCCTGCTTCTCCCTTCACATTAAAAGCTCTCAACTGGCAAAAAACAGGGTATTAAGCATTAAAATAATAAGAACCCATGACCACATGTCTAGTCCTGAGAGAGCCCATAACCTCATGTCTCTGCTGCAGAGAGCCCATGACCACATGTCTAGTCCTGCAGAGAGCCCATAACCACATGTCTAGTCCTGCAGAGAGCCCATGACCACATGTCTCTGTTGCAGAGAGCCCATGACCACATGTCTAGTCCTGCAGAGAGCCCATGACCACATGTCTAGTCCTGAGAGAGCCCATAACCTCATGTCTCTGCTGCAGAGAGCCCATGACCACATGTCTAGTCCTGCAGAGAGCCCATGACCACATGTCTAGTCCTGCAGAGAGCCCATGACCACATGTCTCTGTTGCAGAGAGCCCATGACCACATGTCTAGTCCTGCAGAGAGCCCATGACCACATGTCTAGTCCTGCAGAGAGCCCATGACCACATGTCTCTGTTGCAGAGAGCCCTTGACCACGTGGTGTGAAGCTCCGCCTCTCGGAGCGCTGGAGAGACGGAGGTGACATTTAGGAGCGACATTAATCTCAATCAGCTGCATTCAGCCGTTGATTCGCTGGTTTGAGGTAATTGTGTTTCTGAGGAGCTAAAAATAGATTTTTGTCGGCTCAGCAAACAGAAACTCAGTGTTTCAATCTGACGCCGACAAAAAGATTTAATATTTGGTTTTGAGAGAGAAGAAGTATATCTATAGAGACATATGTGCATTTCAAGCAGCATAATATTATTAAC
>CM042230.1:1187500-1215000 GCA_023566465.1 Cottus gobio | reverse complement strand
TCAAACAGCTACCAGCTAGCAGCTAACAGCTAACAGCTACCACCCAACCGCTACCAGCTAACAGCTACAAGCTAACAGCTACACCACGCACAGCTGACTGCAGACAGACAGTTATTCTCTTTATTGGGCATCAAGCACGTTTACATGTTTAGTGTCGTAGAAATTAGACTCAAAGCCTCAATAAACCCTCAGAGTCGCGGCTAAAACTCTGTGAGACGGAGGAGAGACGCTGCGGACGCCTGTGAAATAAAGTTTTACTGACGCCCGTTATGCGTCAACGTTCCATCAGGACATCAACATCCACGGTTTTATTGTCACCGATCTCTGATTAATGTTACAATGTTGCAAAGTGGGAGCTGTAACAATCTCTTATTTACAGTCAATGCTAACGGCGGTAGCACCGCTAACAGCTGTAGCATTGCTAACAGCTAACGTACGGGAATCCAGCGGTTTGTAAAAGATGTTTTCACAACAACATAAATAGATATTACAGATGAATTATGAGCCGTTTACAAAACCTAATTTTTAAAAGTATTAATGACAAGAGGAGCTGTGTTCGTATCCTCGGCAGTAAGTCAGATACGTTCCCGGTGGGTGTTGGCCTCCGCCAGGGCTGCCCTTTATCACCGGTCCTGTTCGTGACTTTCATGGACAGGATATCTAGGCGCAGCCGTGGGGCGGAGAATGTCAGGTTCGGGGATCTCAGGATAGCCTCTCTGCTGTTTGCAGATGATGTGGTCCTGTTTGCCTCCTCGGACCATGACCTCCAGCATTCACTGGGGCGTTTTGCAGCCGAGTGTGAAGCGGCGGGGATGAGAGTCAGCACCACGAAATCTGAGGCCATGGTGCTCTGCCGGAAACCGGTGGATTGCTCCCTCCGGGTGGGGACAGAGTGCCTACCACAAGCGAAGGAGTTCAAGTATCTCGGGGTCTTGTTCACGAGTGAGGGTAAAATGGAGCGGGAGATCGACAGGCGTATCGGTGCGGCTGCAGCAGTAAAACAGGCGTTGCACCGGGCCGTCTTGGTGAAGAAGGAGCTGAGCCGAAAGGCAAAGCTCTCAATTTACTGGTCGGTCTGCATCCCAACCCTCACCTATGGTCACGAGCTTTGGATCGTGTCCGAAAGAACGAGGTCGTGGATACAAGCGGCCGAAATGAGTTTCCTCCGTAGAGTGGCCGGGCTCAGCCTTAGAGATAGGGTAAGGAGATGAGTTTCCTCTGTAGGGCTCAGCCTTAGAGATAGGGTGAGGAGATGAGTTTCCTCTGTAGGGCTCAGCCTTAGAGATAGGGTAAGGAGATGAGTTTTCTCTATAGGGCTCAGCCTTAGAGATAGGGTAAGGAGATGAGTTTCCTCTGTAGGGCTCAGCCTTAGAGATAGGGTAAGGAGCTCGGACATCAGGAGGGAGCTGGAAGTCGAGCCGCTACTCCTTTGTGTCGAAAGGGGTCAGCTGAGGTGGTTCGGCATCTAATTAGGATGCCTCCAGGACGCCTCCCTTTAGAGGTTTTCCAGGCACGTCCAACTGGTAGGAGGCCCCGGGAAGACCCAGGACACGCTGGAGGGATTATATCTCCCAGCTGGCCTGGGAACGCCTCGGGATCCCCCAGAATGAGCTGGTAGATGTTGCGGGTGAGAGAGAAGTCTGGGTCAGCCTGCTGGACCTGCTGCCTCCGCGACCCGACCCCGGATAAGCGGTGGAAAATGGATGGATGGATGGATGACAAGATTTGGATCCTTGTAGACCAGCTGATCCACAACAAAGGGATCTGGATCTGTTCATATGGATCATCAATGATCAGTTATTTGTGAAAAATGTGATCAGGGATCAATAAAACACTAAAATGTTTTTTGGGCTGAGAGGTGAGAAAGCAGATGAAGTTCCAGCTTCATGAAAACAAACAAACAAACAAACAAAGGTGTTTTCCTCCCCGCCGGTATCGGAGCAGACGTTTATTAATACTCAACACTTATGAGCTGACCTGTGTCCAGACGGCTCAGGAGAGGACCGCTGTGAGAATATTAAGTTATTAATATTAAGATGCTCTTCCTCATCCTCATCCTCAGAGAGAAGCTCATACTTTCAACCTTCTGTTTCCTTTTTCCACCAATAAACTAGAAAACAAAAGGTCAAAGTTCACGATTGTGAACATGTTGTTGTTCTTACAGATGATAACTAAAGTAGACAACACCTGATTCAGCAGACTTCACCTCCCTGCTTTACCCAGGTGTTCATGTGTTTCATGTGTTAATGTGTTCATGTGTTCATGTGTTTCATGTGTTAATGTGTTCATGTGTTCATGTGTTTCATGTGTTCATGTGTTTCATGTGTTCATGTGTTAATGCAGTTCATGTGTTCATGTGTTTCATGTGTTCAGGTGTTCATGTGTTTCATGTGTTTCATGTGTTTCATGTGTTAATGTGTTCATGTGTTCATGTGTTTCATGTGTTCATGTGTTCATGCAGTTCATGTGTTCATGTGTTTCATGTGTTCAGGTGTTCATGTGTTTCATGTGTTTCATGTGTTTCATGTGTTTCATGTGTTCATGTGTTCATGTGTTTCATGTGTTCATGTGTTCATGTGTTTCATGTGTTAATGTGTTCATGTGTTACATGTGTTCATGTGTTTCATGTGTTCATGTGTTTCATGTGTTCATGTGTTCATGTGTTCATGTGTTCCTGTGTTTCATGTGTTCATGTGTTCATGTGTTCATGTGTTCATGTGTTTCATGTGTTCATGTGTTCATGTGTTTCATGTGTTCATGTGTTCATGTGTTCATGTGTTTCATGTGTTCAGGTGTTCATGTGTTCATGTGTTTCATGTGTTAATGTGTTCATGTGTTCATGTGTTTCATGTGTTCATGTGTTCATGTGTTTCATGTGTTTCATGTGTTCATGTGTTTCATGTGTTCATGTGTTCATGTGTTTCATGTGTTAATGTGTTTCATGTGTTCATGTGTTCATGTGTTCATGTGCTTCAGGTGTTCATGTGTTTCATGTGTTCATGTGTTACATGTGTTCATGTGTTCATGTGTTTCATGTGTTCATGTGTTTCATGTTTTCAGGTGTTCATGTGTTCATGTGTTACATGTGTTCATGTGTTTCATGTGTTCATGTGTTTCATGTGTTCAGGTGTTCAGCTGTTCATGTGTTCATGTGTTCATGTGTTCATGTGTTCATGTGTTCCTGTGTTTCATGTGTTCATGTGTTCCTGTGTTTCATGTGTTCATGTGTTACATGTGTTCCATGTGTTCAGGAGTTCATGCGTTCATGTGTTTCATGTGTTCATGTGTTCATGTGTTTCAGGTGTTCATGTGTTCATGTGTTTCATGTTTTCAGGTGTTCATGTGTTCATGTGTTTCATGTGTTTCATGTGTTCAGCTGTTCATGTGTTCCTGTGTTTCATGTGTTCATGTGTTACATGTGTTCATGTTTTCAGGTGTTCATGTGTTCATGTTTTCAGGTGTTCATGCGTTCATGTGTTCATGTGTTCATGCGTTCATGTGTTTATGTGCTTCAGGTACTCACACGAACGCGTGGTACAGCAGCGCCCACCCTCTCGGCCTCTCCAGCGCGTCGTACAGCAGGTTCTGGATCCTCCTCCTGCGGATGTTATTCCTCTTGGCCGGCCGCGTGTAGTTCAGCGGGGTCTTGGCCAGCAGCCCGATGCCGATGCCGATGCCCTGCGAGCCCCGGCCTGAGGCCGCCAGCAGCAGGGCGCCGTCCTTGTCCGCTCCCCCGGCGCCGTGGTCCAGTAAGTCCCCGGGTGGCGCGCCGGAGGTCTTCTTCTGCTCCTCCGAGCCGCTAGCGACGGTCCTGGACCGGAGCCCCATGGTCAGTGCTGGATGCCCCGTGCGGGCAGCATGCCATGATCCGGTGGGGCGGAGGGGGGTTGTGGGGCGCTGGATCCCGGACACCCCCTTTCTCAGCCGCGGGTCATCTAAGGATGTGGTCCCTGGCGCGAAGGGAGGCGCTCAGCGGTGTGACTGGAGAGAGAGGAGGGGGAGCGCGTTACAGCCTTTATTCTGTCGGACTATCGGCATCTGGTCCATGTTGAGGGAGCAGAACCCAGTAGATCCCAGCGGAACCAGACTGAACCCAGCAGAACCAAGCAGAACCCAGCAGAACCCAGCAGAACCCACGCGCCTTCCAAACACTAAACATCACAGTGACACAACTCTGATAAACTCAGTGTGAGCACACAGCATTATTATTATCATTATTATTATTAATCACATCATTATCATCATTGTATTAGTATCATTAGTATTATAGAGAATATTAAAGAGATCCCGCGCGACATAAATCACCTGAAGATGAAGAATCCTGTCAATCAATTTAAAATCCAAAAAGAGCAGCGAGCAACAACTCCCACCCCTCTCCCTCTCTCTCTCTCTCTCTCTCTCTCTCTCTCTCTCTCTCTCTCTCTCTCTCTCTCTCTCTCTCTCTCTCTCTCTCTCTCTCTCTCTCTCTCTCTCTCTCTCTCTCTCTCTCTCTCTCTCTCTCTCTCTCTCTCTCTCTCTCTCTCTCTCTCTCTCTCTCTCACACACACACACACACACACACATGAGAGACAAAGACCTGGCATCACGCTGCATCCCCTCACACACAAACACGCGCATAAAGAGACACACACATGGGAGGGAAACAAAAGACACAAACAGTTCGCAGCAGCCGAACCGAACCGAGCCGAGCCGAACCCTACCGGCAGCGGTTCCCGTGCATGGCGCGTGTCTCCGGGGCTTCCAGCCTCCATCCACCTGCAGAGGAAGAGGCGCTGAGGCGGCGGCGGCGGAGGAAGAGGAAGAGGAAGAGGAGGAGGAGAGGAGAAGGAGGAGGAGGGTGGAGAGCAGAGATGCTGCGTGGAGGAGGTCGATACTGAAACTGAAGCGGAGGAGAAGCAGAGAGACAGGAGAGAGAGATGGAGAGAGAGAGAGATGGATGGAGAGAGAGAGGTGGAGAGAAAGAAAGAGAGAGAGAGAGAAAGAGAGAGAGATGGATGGAGAGAGAGAGAGAGAGAGAGAGATGGATGGAGAGAGGGAGAGAGAGATGGAGAGAGAGAGAGCTTTCATCAGCAGCAGCGCAGACGTGACGTGCGCGCGCTTACACACACATACACACACGCACACGCACACACACACGCTCTCACACACACGCACACACACACGCGCTGGAAAGACAGTACATTTTGACGTGTCCTGAGTAAAGAAACATGCGCGTGAACACCAGACAGGTGATGCAGAGTGGATCAACACGCAGCACGTGCACGTGCAGCCGCGCGCTCCAGAAGAAACATTACTACTGTACAAGTACTACAGGCCGTGTTTGAAGTATTAGAAAAAGACCAAAAGTAGCATTATTTATCATGCAGATATAAATACATATATACCATACAATATATACTGTATATAATATATATATATATATATTCAATTTATACTGTATGGTATATACACACATATACATATTATTTACCATATTGACCAGACGGTGGCGCTAAAACAAACATTCTGCTCTTTAAGGGTCAAAATAAATAATAAATACATTGACACACTGAGGAACTAGTAGTACTGTAGTGTTGCCTCTTGTGTATAATCTACTTTATAATCTACTTCATAATCTACTTTAAACGTTTCAGTCTGGACTGAATATGAAACCACACAAGGAGGCTGCTCTCATATTTCATATTTAATCAAATCCATCTTATCAAAGAGCAAAAGCAACAAACATCTCATTTTAATTAAATAACAGCTGAGACTGCAGTCGAATGTCACGCTGAGAAAATACACCCTATATATACAGGTTATACAGTTTACAATAATAATGATAATAAATAAATAATAATGATGACAAGACGACTAAACCAACAGTTAGGTTTAGACGACTAAACCAACAGTTAGGTTTAGACGACTAAACCAACAGTTAGGTTTAGACAACTAAACCAACAGTTAGGTTTAAACGACTAAACCAACAGTTAGGTTTAGACGACTAAACCAACAGTTAGGTTTAGACAACTAAACCAACAGTTAGGTTTAGACGACTAAACCAACAGTTAGGTTTAAACGACTAAACCAACAGTTAGGTTTAAAGACTAAACCAACAGTTAGGTTTAAACGACTAAACCAACAGTTAGGTTTAAACGACTAAACCAACAGTTAGGTTTAAACGACTAAACCAACAGTTAGGTTTAAACAACTAAACCAACAGTTAGGTTTAAACAACTAAACCAACAGTTAGGTTTAAACAACTAAACCAACAGTTAGGTTTAGACAACTAAACCAACAGTTAGGTTTAAACAACTGAACCAACAGTTAGGTTTAGACGACTAAACCAACAGTTAGGTTTAGACAACTAAACCAACAGTTAGGTTTAGACGACTAAACCAACAGTTAGGTTTACACAACTAAACCAACAGTTAGGTTTAGACAACTAAACCAACAGTTAGGTTTAGACGACTAAACCAACAGTTAGGTTTAGACGACTAAACCAACAGTTAGGTTTAGACGACTAAACCAACAGTTAGGTTTAGACGACTAAACCAACAGTTAGGTTTAAACAACTGAACCAACAGTTAGGTTTAGACGACTAAACCAACAGTTAGGTTTAGACAACTAAACCAACAGTTAGGTTTAGACGACTAAACCAACAGTTAGGTTTACACAACTAAACCAACAGTTAGGTTTAGACAACTAAACCAACAGTTAGGTTTAGACGACTAAACCAACAGTTAGGTTTAGACGACTAAACCAACAGTTAGGTTTAGACGACTAAACCAACAGTTAGGTTTAGACGACTAAACCAACAGTTAGGTTTAGACGACTAAACCAACAGTTAAGTTTAAACAACTAAACCAACAGTTAGGTTTAAACAACTAAACCAACAGTTAGGTTTAAACAACTAAACCAACAGTTAAGTTTAAACAACTAAACCAACAGTTAGGTTTAGATCTTCTGGGTAAAATAACTACAGAAGTGTTGTTACTGAAATACAAAAGTTAAGTGACAAATAAAACAACTTTACAAACAAACATGTGCTTCCTGGTTCTTGACGTCTAGTTGCAGCGCATTACATAAAGCAGCCTGAAACACACAGAAGACACAATCGCTAATTAAAATACAATAAACACTGATTCAATCAGCGCTTTCCAGGAACTAAAATCCTCTATGCGATCACACACACACGCACACACACACACACACAGGAGGTGAAGCACAGAACAGAGCAATCTTAAAATAGATTGATGGCGTGTCTCTGCGGCCTTTAGCAGTTCTTCCTAATCGTTGGTGGTCGGAGGATTGGACTAATTATCTGGATGAGAAACGGGCAGAAGGAGTCTGTAATTGAAAAAGCAATAGTTTGACCCACAGAGCTCAGCTTCTTCTGATGAAACGAATCTTCACGCTGACGTTTTGTTTAGCTTCAGCTCCATTCAGTCAGCTGATGAGCGTGAAGCACCGCCTGGTTTGATTCAGTTTAAGCAACCGAAAGCAACCTGCTCAGTCAGGAAACCATACACATCACGGTATAAATACACGGGTCACGTGTAAACTTGTTCCAGCGCTGCAGTACAGGACGGCGTGCGGCGCTCAGCAGGACTGGAGGACTGGCGTGTCAATATGTGGGCGTAGCGTGAATGGTGATGGACGAGGCAGCGATCAATACTCCTGTCCGTGGAGGGGATCCCAATCCATCATCCGGGCAATTTGACTGGCTGAGAGGAACACGGCGTCCCCGAGCGAGAGAAACCATCCATCCGTCCTGCTGCTGCCACGCCGCGGTCACAGGTTCGACTCCCACAGCGGGATGGTCCCGCTGCACCAACAGGACTTATGCAACGCTGGGAAGACGTGGACTCAACAGTCACCGAGCGCCCGTCTTCTTCCTCTGCTACCGAACATCAGACAGCCAGGAGCATGCTGGGTAGTGGAGCGGCCTCAGGTCCTCGCTGGGCTAGCTTAGCTTAGCTTCCCTCTCCTCGTTAGCCTCGTAATCATAAACTTTAATAAAACTATGAAACCACAGTTCAAGAAAAATAAGAAAAGAGACTTTGATAAAGTTTAATAAACACGTTTACAAGAAGACGGAGAAACGCTCATATCCATAAAAACGTAACGTAGCATTCAAGATATTTCTGTCTGGAGTAAAAACCGGAATCAGGAGCGTTGGCCGTCCTGGTTTCGAGGTATTTGAGTGCGTCTCGTGGAGCAGGAGGGTCTTTGTCACAGCTCCAGCTGCTGAATAATGGACGGCGTTACAGGCGTTAAGTCTGCATGAAGAGGCCAACTGCAGAAGCTGCATGTTTTATTCACGCGCTTCATCCAACTTTCATAACACGAGGTGAAAAGACACAAAGGGGGAGGCGGCCACGGGGGAGCGGCTACAAGGATGTGATGTAAGAACTTCCATTCAGCTTCACACCGTCGTCACAGCAATACCAGTCCACCGTGGGAGGCCTCCCAGTCCACAGTGGGGGGCCTCCCAATTCACATAGAATATTATGATTGATGGATGACATTAAACATTACCATGACATTCATATTCTTTTACTTTTCAAGTCTTTTTCCACCACACTAAATGGAAATTAGAAAAAAAGGTTTTGGTGATATAACATAAAGACATTAAAGGAATAGTGCAGGTGTTTCCATGTCTTTAAACACACATTTGATCTCGTTGAGCAGGAAACAGATTCACAGACTTCTCAGACGCCGAAGGTTCAGTTTCAAGTAAAACAACCAGACAAGCAGAAATAAAAACAGAATCCCTGACGTCAGCTCTTCCTTTCGGTGAGAGCGTCTTCAGACCAGCGAGGTCCGGTTACACCAAGTCTCCTCCGCACTCAGCACTTTCCCCGAGGTGGATCCCAATACAGAGGATCCTGATCACAAGTCTCCTTTCAGCTGAACTAAAGCTCACGAGCAGCTCAGCCGGGAACCAAGTGCAGCGCTTAGCAGCTAAAGGGACGGATGTTTCCCTCAGGAGGTGGAGACCAAAGACGGAGCTAAAAGAGGAGGAAATACTGGACTTCCCAAAGTCTCCTGATGAATCGTCACGTCGCTCTGAAACAGAGCCGATTCCCAGCATGCCACATAACTAGAAAGTATGTCAACAATGCTCTTTTCCTAACCCTAACTCGCTGGTTTTGAGGCCTGAATCTGAACGTCCTGCAAAGACGGAAGTTTATTTTGAAAAGACACGATGCATGTCGTGTAGAAAGTGACCCCAGAGGGTGGGCGTCGCAGGGTGGGCGTCGCAGGGTGGGCGTGTCCCTTCCCCTCACTACATAGATGGTGTCTTTTCAACATCAGCTTCAGAAGTAGATGAAGGGCGATGTAAAGACGACTCCGTTTGAGCTCTGAGCTTCCTGCAGAGTCCCGGTGCTGATAGAAGGTGGAGGCGTCCCTGTGTGTGTTAACCTTCACGGGAGGAACACGGGAGGCCGTGTGCAGCGCCCGCGGACCAAAAGCCGCCATGAATGAAGCCGCTCGCGTCTCCGGCCGCGTGACAAATGTCTCCGGCTGTTGGAGCTGCTGCTGAACTCGCACCAGATACAACGATTCAGCACGAACGCTAAAGCAAACACATCAATCTCACCGGCCGGCATAAATCACCATGTGGTGGGGGGGAGGGACCAGGGGGGACCAGGAAAGAATCAGAAATCTCTCAGAAACTGACACCAAATCAGATTCCTAAAGCTGCAGAAGATTTTTTACGTAAATAGTGACGTTAATGAAGGCGCTTCTGGAGCTACTGCAGCATTGATAAATGATTATTGATTGTTGATTATCTGAATCCTCACAGAAGGTGTGAAGGACTCTGCTGTGAGGCTTCACTCAGCCAGCAGCTTCTGATACTCCGGTGTGATTGATATCCAGGGAGTTTGGTTTGAAGACCTTGATTTAAAACGTATATTTGGGACGGAGGGTGTGTAGAGGAACTGTTGGTTTAGTTGTTTAAACCTAACTGTTGGTTTAGTTGTTTGAACCTAACTGTTGGTTTAGTTGTGTTAACCTAACTGTTGGTTTAGTTGTTTGAACCTAACTGTTGGTTTAGTTGTGTTAACCTAACTGTTGGTTTAGTTGTTTAAACCTAACTGTTGGTTTAGTCGTTTAAACCTAACTGTTGGTTTAGTTGTTTAAACCTAACTGTTGGTTTAGTTGTTTGAACCTAACTGTTGGTTTAGTTGTGTTAACCTAACTGTTGGTTTAGTTGTTTGAACCTAACTGTTGGTTTAGTTGTTTAAACCTAACTGTTGGTTTAGTCGTTTAAACCTAACTGTTGGTTTAGTTGTTTAAACCTAACTGTTGGTTTAGTCGTCTAAACCTAACTGTTGGTTTAGTTGTTGAAACCTAACTGTTGGTTTAGTTGTTTAAACCTAACTGTTGGTTTAGTTGTTTAAACCTAACTGTTGGTTTAGTTGTTTGAACCTAACTGTTGGTTTAGTTGTGTTAACCTAACTGTTGGTTTAGTTGTTTGAACCTAACTGTTGGTTTAGTTGTGTTAACCTAACTGTTGGTTTAGTTGTTTAAACCTAACTGTTGGTTTAGTCGTTTAAACCTAACTGTTGGTTTAGTTGTTTAAACCTAACTGTTGGTTTAGTTGTTTGAACCTAACTGTTGGTTTAGTTGTGTTAACCTAACTGTTGGTTTAGTTGTTTGAACCTAACTGTTGGTTTAGTCGTTTAAACCTAACTGTTGGTTTAGTTGTTTAAACCTAACTGTTGGTTTAGTCGTCTAAACCTAACTGTTGGTTTAGTTGTTGAAACCTAACTGTTGGTTTAGTCGTCTAAACCTAACTGTTGGTTTAGTCGTCTAAACATAACTGTTGGTTTAGTCGTCTAAACCTAACTGTTGGTTTAGTCGTCTAAACCTAACTGTTGGTTTAGTCGTCTGAACCTAACTGTTGGTTTAGTCGTCTAAACCTAACTGTTGGTTTAGTCGTTTAAACCTAACTGTTGGTTTAGTCGTCTGAACCTAACTGTTGGTTTAGTCGTCTGAACCTAACTGTTGGTTTAGTCGTCTAAACCTAACTGTTGGTTTAGTCGTCTGAACCTAACTGTTGGTTTAGTCGTCTAAACCTAACTGTTGGTTTAGTCGTCTAAACCTAACTGTTGGTTTAGTCGTTTAAACCTAACTGTTGGTTTAGTCGTCTGAACCTAACTGTTGGTTTAGTCGTCTGAACCTAACTGTTGGTTTAGTCGTCTAAACCTAACTGTTGGTTTAGTCGTTTAAACCTAACTGTTGGTTTAGTCGTCTAAACCTAACTGTTGGTTTAGTCGTTTAAACCTAACTGTTGGTTTAGTCGTCTGAACCTAACTGTTGGTTTAGTCGTCTGAACCTAACTGTTGGTTTAGTCGTCTAAACCTAACTGTTGGTTTAGTCGTCTAAACCTAACTGTTGGTTTAGTCGTTTAAACCTAACTGTTGGTTTAGTCGTCTGAACCTAACTGTTGGTTTAGTCGTCTGAACCTAACTGTTGGTTTAGTCGTTTAAACCTAACTGTTGGTTTAGTCGTCTGAACCTAACTGTTGGTTTAGTCGTCTGAACCTAACTGTTGGTTTAGTCGTTTAAACCTAACTGTTGGTTTAGTCGTCTGAACCTAACTGTTGGTTTAGTCGTCTGAACCTAACTGTTGGTTTAGTCGTCTAAACCTAACTGTTGGTTTAGTCGTCTAAACCTAACTGTTGGTTAAAACAAGGTTCCAACCAACCAGAAGCATCCGACATGTGATGCTGGGAAACCACTTTGACCTAATGGTCCCAGAGAGACCATAAATTAATTGTTAAATACCACTAATGATGCCTTTTCCTGCCCGTTGAGCGGCGTCGGCATATTTCAGTGCTGATGTCTGGTGTTAGATGCACAACGTGTGTTATCTGCACCGCCACCGCCGTTCATCAATAATTAATGAGGCGGAGCAGTCGTCTGTGCTGTCAACAGACCAGATCAGTTTTAACCGTGCTCAGATCTGAAGGAATATCTGAAAATAGTTAAAGTGTAAAACTGTGAAAACTTCCATCAGACAGCTGACGGCTCCTTTTGAACATCTGTGGACATCGAACTGGCGGCACGCTTTAAAGTCCGCTGACAAATAATAGCAAATTTCCGGAGCTCGTCCTGGTGAAACATTGCGCAACGGTGATACTCGTTAGCATTTATTTATTTTTTGAGCAGCAAACGACCAACAGCACCAAACTTTGCTGGACGATACGATACGAGTCACGAGCGAGGAGACCTCAGCGGAGGTTCAAGGAGAGACGAGCAAACTTCAGAGTGCACTTTGGACTCGTGTCCTATGAAGCTTAAAGGAGAGGAAGCTTAAAGGAGAGGAAGCTCGGAGCCAACCTAAACCAGGCTCATGGATTCATTCAGCTTCAGTTTACAGGCCAGAAAAACAAACATCTGCACAAAGAAAGGAAACTTTCATTTTTCTCCATGAAGATTTGATTTATTGTTTTCGGCAACAGCAATAAAACTTACAACTCGTATCAGACGCAGAAGCTGAGGCATCGTTTCACCCGGTGGATGGTTCTGTCTCCACGATAACTTTGAAGGGCACTCGGGGGTTAAACCCCTCCCCCAACTTCATGCTGAAGATGCTCTACGGTCCATTTTTAATTTAACACAAAATAAAGAACGTATTGTCTGGAATTCAAAACGTTTGTTTGCTATTAAGGATGTTGTTCCACAACAATAACTCACTATACATGTGGAATGATGTTAGCTTTACAAATAAACAAGATCACAGGAGTCAGCATGGATGTTTACAGTTTCTTTGAATGGTTCTTTGAAGGGATCTAAAGGGTTAATCACCTGCTGGCAGCCGCTCGAGAACCCTAACGTTAGTCTCCGTAGTTTTAACCACGTTGAATAAAGAAATAAAGGTCCAAATAAGCTCCGCCTACTCACCATCTAACCTGAAAAACCTCAGAAACGAAGGCTTTGAGAACAGACGTGTCTTAGAGTCTTAGAGTCTTGGAGTCTTGGAGTCTTGGAGTCTATAGCAGTGGGGGGACGTCAGGGTCGTCCACAAACCCGTCAGAGAACCTGGGACCCGCGGCGGTGGGCGGAGCCTCTTTGGTCCTCTGGCGCGGCGCGATGTCGGTGAGGTCGACAGCCGTGCGCCTGCTAGGCTCCGCCTCCAGCCTCTCGGGAACGCCGTCGCGTCTCCTGTTCAAACGTCGAGGAAAGACACACCTTAGAACCAACAGCAGCTTCCTCTTCCTCTGCTATGGGGTGAGAACCCAAAGTGATCAAAAATCACTTATTGTCATGGTTTATTGTATTTGAGATGTACAATTGTATTCCATTTTATTGTTATTTCATTAATCCCTTATTTTATCGTGTTTGAATTGTAAAATATTATAAATATTATTGTAATTTTATTTTATTACTTTTTAATTCACACGGTTTACTATTAATTTTATTTAAGCATTTTGAATTATATTTTATTACTTCCATGTTTACCTGCCAGCCAATCAGAAACAAGTATCTCAGTGGCCTTGGTATAAAAACACAAGTCAGATTTGAACACTGATACACAACGTGAATACATAACATATACAACACCTGATAATCGCTGACCGGCCCGTGTTCGGGTCCTTAATGGGACTGGGAGGTCATTCTGGGAGTGATATACGAGTGAATATGAAACGCAGTAATGCATTGCGGTGGCGGTGTTGTGTCCCATAGCTCCCAGTGCATACGTATATCAGGCTCCTGGAGCAGAGAGACAAACGACCTGGTGTCACTTGGGTATGTTTAATATGCCGGAGGGTCGTGAGCTCACGAGGCCACGCCTCCTGGAGACGGCGAGTCAAACGGCAAACACACAATAAACATGTGATATTTCAGTTTGCTTTCATTATGAAATGTTCAAATGTTGCTCAGATAAAAACATGTAAATATGAACGTTGTGGTTCTACCGCCGCCTCCTTCGGCTTTAACCTGAGACCTCGACGCCTTCAGATGATGCTCTCAGGGTTTTAGTGTCTGCAGACATTAACTACATCAGCAGGTTCTGCTCAGTGTCTGAAGCCACCGTCCACACAGGATTAGGTCTGTAGTGAGTCACCTGTCGAGAGGAGGCAGGCTGAACAGCTGATGGAGAGTCGTGACGATGATGATGATGATGATGATGATGATGATGATCTTAATATCTCATAACGTATTGGGATATATTGGTTTACGTCAGAGGTAACGTCTTCAAATGGGTTATGAGATTAAGATCCGTTAGCCATGAGATTAAGATCCATAAAGCCCAAATTAGATGATGCAGGTCCTCTTTAACTGGCAGGAAGAGCTTCATGAATCTACGGCGTGTTAACTGCGAGGAGGTCAAAGACCCCAGCAGGTCCTGGAGGTCCATGTTAGTCCAGCAGGTCCATGTTAGTCCAGCAGGTCCTGGAGGTCCATGTTAGCCCAGCAGGTCCTGGAGGTCCATGAGCCGTTAGTCCAGCGGCTCCTCTACTAACGGCCCCTCGTCAAAGTTATTTTTAATTAT
The DNA here is from genome assembly GCA_023566465.1 of Cottus gobio. Lineage (NCBI taxonomy): Eukaryota > Metazoa > Chordata > Actinopteri > Perciformes > Cottidae > Cottus > Cottus gobio. The sequence continues at coordinate 1,200,507 of CM042230.1, read as the reverse complement.
CAACTTTATTTTGATAGTTTATTCATTTATTTATTCTTTTATCAAACAACTCATTGTTTCTAGTGTCTAAAATGTGATATTTGAAGCTTTTCTCAGAAAAAAAGTTTGTATTTTCAATTAATTTATAATAACTGATTACATTAATACATAACTGCAGATAAAATCTGTTTGGGCTTCAGACTGTGAGAGAGTTTTTGATATTTTACTGACGTGATGATGAATTGCTTTAATGTAAGAAGAATAACAGATTTAGTGTCTGAACCTGAAGCTGCAGGACCTGAGGTTGACCCTGACCTCTGACCTTTAGAGAACACGTGGGCCCTGACCTCAGGCGATGAGCTGCGCTGTTTTAAATAATGTTTGACGTTTTCTCCCATGAGCCTCGTGTCATCAAGCAAATACATCTCAAACCCCTCGGATCCGTTTCCATCCAGCGGCCAAGTGAACAATATGCGTCTGAGTCTGAGGGTCAAAGGTCGCTCTTCACCAGCAATCACTCCGCAGCCGGCGGGTCGATTAGCATCTTCATTCCCGTTTGCATAATTTGAGGGTGCAGCGATCTTCGCTGTGTTTGATGGGCCCTGCTCGTAAAGGGGAACGATGATGATGACGATGATGATGATGATATAACAGAGCTCAGTCAAACAGCACTGTGGGCTAACGAGATGTCACCGAGAGGTGAAGCTGCTCTGGGCTCACAGTATCCCAGCGAAGGTCTTGACCTCGTCCAGGAACGACGGAGCGGATCGGAGCCTCAGGGCGGAACAACGACGCCATCACTGGAGCCTTTATTCTGTTGGATTTTGTTTTCACACTTTCTATTTGAAAAGGAACCATTTATTTTAGACTTTGATGGGTGGAGACCAAGTCAAGACCAAGACCCTGGTAGGGCGAGACTGTGTGAAGACCAAGACCACCTAAACCAAGTGATGTCCAAGACCAGAAAGTACAGAGACCAGGACTGGACCTAGACTTTGAGGGGTTAAGACTAAGTGAAGACCACGACCACGTAAAACAAGACCAAGTCCTATCGAGACCAGAAAGTCACTACGATGGAACAAACGTCTTTATGTCCATTGTTTTATGTGTTTTTGTCAAATATATTATTATTTTACACCCGCTTGCTTACATTGTCAACATATAGTATTATAATAGTATGAAGACTAACAGTAACGGCGTGCGATAACTTCATTACAGGCCTGGGATGAGAGCTGAGGGAGTCAACGTGTTGATCCTTACCGTTCCTTGCCGGCTCGCTGCGCTCCGGGCGGACGTGGGCCGGCCTTCGTCGCTTTGATTTCACCTTCAGCCTGAACAGACACATCAGACGAGGAAACGGGTTTCAGCTTCTGCTCCTGCACCCGTTCACCCGTTAACCGGCACTGTGGGTCAGCGGCCGCTCGGAGGTCCTCCGTTAGACCTCAAAGCAGACTGGCCGACCCGTGTTGGAACGAGTCACAGAAAGAAAACACCCTGAACGGCGTTAACCAGATCGTTAACGTTTTCCTTCAAGTATATATAAAGTTAAGGGTACCATCATTTTTGTCCAGGCCATTTCATTACTGTTTTATATATAATTCTATTTAAAGCAATGAGTTCATCTTCAATGCATTTTGTATTTATCATTACTCTTTGTGGGGTTTTCTTTCAGTGAGGAAGGGTTAACTGGTCTGAACTGGTCTCGCGGCCTGCAGAAGCCTGCTGGGATCCGGTACGTACCCGGGGCATGCTGAGGACCAGGTGGCCCGTGGTCTGGGACCTCTGAGCCGTCGAGCTGTCGGGCTTCACTTCCGCCGGCAGGACCATCTGAAATATCTGCAGAGTAAATGATTCACAACCTTAATTAGCAAGATTAATACGCTGATCTGGCTCCAGCGTGGCAAATGACTTCAGTCATTAGCCGTCTTTTTATAGGAACTCGTACTGGGACGCGTGGCGAGGGACCAGAATAGCATCCGACTGGGAGCACTGGTCATCGATCAGGAGGATCCACAGGGACCAACAGCCAGCTGACGGAGGACGTCAGGCTACGACTATCTGATTCACACAGGGAAGCTAGGGGGAACCGTTGCTCACAGGGGAGGAGGAGGAGGAGGAGGAGGAGGAGGAGGAGGAGGAGGAGGAGGAGGAGGAGGAGGAGGACGACGACGAGGAGGAGGAGGAGGACGAGGAGGAGGACGAGGAGGAGGAGGACGAGGAGGAGGATGAGGAGGAGGAAAACGGGGCTATCAGACTTGATGTGTAACGATGACTCCTGCAGTCGGTCCTCCACATGCCTTCATATTCAGAAGGAATTTTAAAGGCCTGAGTTGATGTATCACCCGACATGACGGTCCAATCAGGATCCATAAATATAACCAACAGCAGGACGAGTCCCTGTTGGATTTATGAGCTTTAATCCGGCTTTAAGGGTCTTCTGGTTGTGATGTTATTTATTTCAATATACAGAATCATGTAAAAGCCTCTCTTCTTCTCCTTCGTAGCACGTGATGGTCTCTGATGGTCTCTGATGGTCTCTGATGGTCCTCCGGTGGTTTGATGACTGGGATCTCAGCATTTAAGGTAATTTAATATTCACGTTGCCTGATCACACGTTTGTCTTGTTCATCGGAGCGAAAACCCAAAAGAAAAGATTCTCTTTTGAACGTTTTCCCCGTAATGAACGAGGAAGTCAGGTCTTTGGGAGAAACAAAATGGTTAACTTTTGTATTTATTATTATTTATTATTTTATATACAGCACTTCCGTAGTTATTCATTTATTTATTTATTTTTATTTACTCAAACGACGATCTTTTCTGAACTTCTTTTTTTTTTAAGTCATGTGACGTGGTTCTCGGGTTTCAAGCTCTCGAAGGGAGGAGCCAGCGGACGGTCCAGTCGGTTGCAACCTGCAGATGGCGGCGCATCCGGCACGCTGTGCACACGCAGGCCCGAGACCCCTCCACAATAAAGCTCCATCAGAGCTCACACCGAGCAGGAAGCGAACACCTGACACCAAATGATCAGGAACTCGACTCCTGCTGAGTCTCTCCACGTCTGACAGGAAACAGGTCGAAGAGAAAGAGTCTCGGCCAGCTGGACAGCGGACATTTTGGGGGAAGTAAAACAAAAGTGTGAAGACAAGCGGGATCAGGTGTCGTAAACGCATCGGGGGGTCTGACCTCGCTGGGGGACTCAGCAGCTACATGACGGGTTGTTACTGAAGAAGAAGAGTTCAGTTTGAGCAGAAGACTCTGCTGTCTTCCCACAAATTCACTTATTCATATTTCACCTTTTCAGGTATTGACGTACACACACACACACACACACACACACACACACACACATACATACATCAGTTCAGAGTGAAGACCAAACAGTGTTGAGGAAACCTAAAACCAGGAAGTGTAATAAAGGGGAGGGGCTAATGCGTGTCCTCGGCGTACCTTTCCTTTGACCTTGACTCTGGCGTAGGTCGGCTGGACGTCCACGTCCAGCAGGGAGGAGTCCATGTGTCTGTGGGGAGAGAAAAAAGACTATTATATTATATTATCTTACAATATAATATAACATAATGTAACATAGTTTTCCTACCTGTACACTTCCAGATTCAAAACGATCGTGTTGTTTTCTTCATCTTCAGTGAGAGAAAAGTCCAGTCTGTAAAATACAGAGAGAAATACGATGGTAGACAGGTAGGTATGTAGGTAAGTAGACAGGTAGGTATGTAGGTAAGTAGACAGGTAGGTAAGTAGGTAAGTAGACAGGTAGGTAGGTAGACAGGTATGTAGGTAAGTATACAGGTAGGTAGGTAGGTAGACAGGTAGATATGTAGACAGGTAGACAGGTAGGTATGTCGGTAAATAGACAGGTAGGTATGTAGGTAAGTAGACAGGTAGGTATGTAGGTAAGTAGACAGGTAGGTATGTAGACAGGTAGGTAAGTAGACAGGTAGGTAGGTAGACAGGTAGGTATGTAGGTAAGTAGACAGGTAGATATGTAGACAGGTAGACAGGTAGGTATGTGGGTAAATAGACAGGTAGGTATGTAGGTAAGTAGACAGGTAGGTATGTAGGTAAGTAGACAGGTAGGTATGTAGGTAAGTAGACAGATAGGTAAGTAGACAGGTAGGTATGTAGGTAAGTAGACAGGTAGGTAAGTAGACAGGTAGGTATGTAGGTAAGTAGACAGGTAGATATGTAGGTAAGTAGACAGGTAGGTAAGTAGACAGGTAGGTAAGTAGACAGGTTGGTATGTAGGTAAGTAGACAGGTAGGTAGGTAGACAGGTAGGTATGTAGGTAAGTAGACAGGTAGATATGTAGACAGGTAGGTATGTAGGTAAGTAGACAGGTAGATATGTAGACAGGTAGGTATGTAGGTAAGTAGACAGGTAGGTATGTAGGTAAGTAGACAGGTAGGTAGGTAGATAGGTAGGTATGTAGGTAAGTAGACAGGTAGGTAAGTAGACAGGTTGGTATGTAGGTAAGTAGACAGGTAGGTAGGTAGACAGGTAGGTATGTAGGTAAGTAGACAGGTAGATATGTAGACAGGTAGACAGGTAGGTATGTAGGTAAGTAGACAGGTAGATATGTAGACAGGTAGGTATGTAGGTAAGTAGACAGGTAGGTAAGTAGGTAAGTAGACAGGTAGGTAAGTAGACAGGTAGATATGTAGACAGGTAGACAGGTAGGTATGTGGGTAAATAGACAGGTAGGTATGTAGGTAAGTAGACAGGTAGGTATGTAGGTAAGTAGACAGGTAGGTATGTAGGTAAGTAGACAGGTAGGTAAGTAGACAGGTAGGTATGTAGGTAAGTAGACAGGTAGGTAAGTAGACAGGTAGGTATGTAGGTAAGTAGACAGGTAGATATGTAGGTAAGTAGACAGGTAGGTAAGTAGACAGGTAGGTAAGTAGACAGGTTGGTATGTAGGTAAGTAGACAGGTAGGTAGGTAGACAGGTAGGTATGTAGGTAAGTAGACAGGTAGATATGTAGACAGGTAGACAGGTAGGTATGTAGGTAAGTAGACAGGTAGATATGTAGACAGGTAGGTATGTAGGTAAGTAGACAGGTAGGTATGTAGGTAAGTAGACAGGTAGGTAGGTAGATAGGTAGGTATGTAGGTAAGTAGACAGGTAGGTAAGTAGACAGGTTGGTATGTAGGTAAGTAGACAGGTAGGTAGGTAGACAGGTAGGTATGTAGGTAAGTAGACAGGTAGATATGTAGACAGGTAGACAGGTAGGTATGTAGGTAAGTAGACAGGTAGATATGTAGACAGGTAGGTATGTAGGTAAGTAGACAGGTAGGTAAGTAGGTAAGTAGACAGGTAGGTAAGTAGACAGGTAGATATGTAGACAGGTAGACAGGTAGGTATGTGGGTAAATAGACAGGTAGGTATGTAGGTAAGTAGACAGGTAGGTATGTAGGTAAGTAGACAGGTAGGTATGTAGGTAAGTAGACAGGTAGGTAAGTAGACAGGTAGGTATGTAGGTAAGTAGACAGGTAGGTAAGTAGACAGGTAGGTATGTAGGTAAGTAGACAGGTAGATATGTAGGTAAGTAGACAGGTAGGTAAGTAGACAGGTAGGTAAGTAGACAGGTTGGTATGTAGGTAAGTAGACAGGTAGGTAGGTAGACAGGTAGGTATGTAGGTAAGTAGACAGGTAGATATGTAGACAGGTAGACAGGTAGGTATGTAGGTAAGTAGACAGGTAGATATGTAGACAGGTAGGTATGTAGGTAAGTAGACAGGTAGGTAAGTAGGTAAGTAGACAGGTAGGTAAGTAGACAGGTAGGTAGGTAGACAGGCAGATCTAGCTATATTTATGACAGTAGCAGTACTAATACAACAGTGTATAAAAACTGTGACAGTAGCAGTACTAATACAACAGTGTATAAATACTGTGACAGTAGCAGTACTAATACAACAGTGTATAAATACTGGAGTACTTGGGCTCGTTGACGTTCATGACTCGTCCATCAGCAGTGATCAGCGTCCTCGAGGCCTTCGGCTGCTTCTCCTTCCCCCTGCAGGGAGACGGCAACGCATGAGTGTGTGTGGTGTGTGTGTGTGTGTGTGTGTGTGTGTGTGTGTGTGTGTGTGTGTGTGTGTGTGCGTGCGGGGGAGGTGGACTGACAGATGACAGTAGCAAGTTATGAGGTCTTCAGGGTGAAGGAGAGAGCTACTGCTGCTGCAGAGGCGTCCATAAAGAGATGCAACACATAACGGGCCAGAGAGGGTTTTACTGTGGGACAGATTTATATATATATATATATGTATATATATATACATATATATATATATATAAAAGAGTTAAAATGTGGAGGAAATTACGGTCATTTATAGTCAAACAGACCATAAAGCAGGGGATGCATTGGGGCGGGGCTACAAGGTGATTGACAGGTCGACGTCTCTACGTCACTCCTCCTCAGTCCTTATATGGTCACTTCCTGTTCACTGGCCGACCTCAAGGCTTCAAAACGTCCACAAACCAACGAAAGACGACCACGCCCACTTCTTACTAACAGACGAATAAATAAGTTGACGTTGCTGCGGTCGTGGACGTCGACTTGTTGTGTTCATCCTGCTGGTTTTCATCTTGTTGTCGTGCTGTGGTGATAATAAACTCCAGGACAGGCTGAAGATTCTTATTTTCTACTTATTGAACGGACAATTTGAGGTTTATTAAAGCAGCCATTCCAGCAGCCAAGTGGATTTAATGGTAAAGATGGATGTCGTCCATCGCCACCAAATAACATCGCAACCGATCAGCTGACAGTTTGAGGTCATTTCCCAGGTGTGGTTTTCATTTTGAGGTGTGTGTGTGTGTGTGTGTGTGTGTGTGTGTGTGTGTGTGTGTGTGTGTGTGTGTGTGTGTGTGTGTGTGTGTGTGTTGGGGTGAAACAGAGGGCAAGTAACCACTTTGAAATATCAAACCAAGAGAATCACCTCCATCACCCTGAGGACTCTTCACAGTCTTCGCTCCATGAAACCCCATTCTGGAGCTTCTCTTTTCTTATTGTCCCCAGAAGGAGGCGGGGCTTCTATCAAACAGCTGAGTCACAGAGACGTCAGCAGTGACAGCCTCACCGCTGGTTCGAGTCCGGAGCCGAGGACGATCCGTCCAGACAGCTTTCAATGAGCCGAGAGGAGACTCATCCTGCAGGACTACGTTCTCAGGAGGGAGGAGACCTCCTGCTGAGCCTCTGCCTGGGCTGTACTGATATAATGTAATATAATATAATGTATATAATACAATGTATATAATATAACTTTATGTACATTAACCTTTTAACTTTTTTGACATACCATAACTTTTGTAATACTTTTTTTGATAATTATTTTTAACTTTTTTGACATACTATGACTTTTTTGACATACTATGACTTTTTCATACTTTTTTGGACAAATTATATTTTTTTACTTTTTTGACATACTATGACTTTTTTGACTATGACTTTTTCATACTTTTTTGACAAATGATATTTTTTTACTTTTTTGACATACTATGACTTTTTTGACATACTGTGACTTTTTTCATACTTTTTTTAACAAATGATATTTTTTTACTTTTTTGACATACTATGACTTTTTTGACATACTATGACTTTTTCATACTTTTTTGACAAATGTTTTTCTTTTATTTGTTGGACATACTATGACTTTTTTCATACTTTTTTTAAGAAATGATATTTTTTGACTTTTTTGATATACTATGACTTTTTTGACATACCATGACTTTTTTCATAATCTTTTTGACAAATTATATTTTTTTACTTTTTTGACATACCATGACTTTTTTGACATACTATGACTTTTTCATACTTTTTTGGACAAATTATATTTTTTTACTTTTTTGACATACTATGACTTTTTTGACTGACTTTTTCATACTTTTTTGACAAATTATATTCTTTTACTTTTTGGACATACTATGACTTTTTGACATACCATGACTTTTTTCATAATCTTTTATGACAAATGATATTGTTTTTACATTTTGGACATACTATGACTTTTTTGACATACTATGACTTTTTTCATACTTTTTTGACAAATTATATTTTTTTACTTTTTGGACATACTATAACTTTTTCATACTTTCTTTGAAAGATAATATATGTTTACTTTTTTCTAATATTATTTGAGTCGCCCCCTGGTGGTCAGGAGAGAGAATGCAGCTTTAACACATGAAGCATAGACTTCTATACAACCAGAAGAGTCGCCCCTGGTGGTCAGGAGAGATAATGCAGCTTTAACACACGAAGCATATACTTCTATACAACCAGAGGAGTCGCCCCCTGGTGGTCAGGAGAGAGAATGCAGCTTTAACACATGAAGCATAGACTTCTATACAACCAGAAGAGTCGCCCCTGGTGGTCAGGAGAGATAATGCAGCTTTAACACACGAAGCATATACTTCTATACAACCAGAGGAGTCACCCCTTGGTGGCTGGTAGAGAGGATGAATCTTACCACATGAAGCTTTGGCTTCATCCTTCAGAACTGGAGGTTGCTTCTTGGCTTAAACATTCAACAACATACCACACGTTATTTTCCGCCCATGCACATCCACTAACTGCACCCATTTATCATCCATCACTTATCTCCACCTCAAAAGGTTCCTCTGTGGGTTTTTTCCGGTTCAGCCGTTGCAGTCTGCAGGTTGTATCTGCTGCTCGTCCTGTGTGAGCAGCAGCTGTTACACACTGGCGCCTCCCGGCTGACCTTTCCAAACGGAGCTCCTTTTTCCCAGCCGGCATGAAGGCGACTTCTGAGCTCCATTTGAGGGAACACCGCCCTGAGATCCTCAACCGTCAGCTGATAACAGCGAGCGCCTGAAGCCCATTGGCTCTCTTGAAACTGGTCCCGGGTCAGTGTGGGAGGCTTCCTCAGAGGGATGAGTGGCTTGGGTTGTAGCGCCCCCCAGTGGCCGAGAGGGGGACGCTACAAAACCCACGTCAGCCTTTGAGAAGTCAAGCTGGTTGAAGCTGAGAAGTGTTTTCATAAAGAACAGAACAGAACTTTAAAACCCGCTGAGCACTTACTTCTCTTTGCCCTTCTTCTTCTCCTCCAGGTGGCGGTGAGCCTCCAGGCGAGACTCGGGGGTGAACGCACACGGCGTGTGCCAGAACTCCTCCTCCCGCCGCTCTTCGTCCACCTCCTGGGTCTCCTGGTCCTCCTGGTCCTCCTGGTTCTCCACCGATTCTGGCCTGCAGAGACGGAGACTCGTGAGTAAACGCTCACCTTTACCAGGTCGGTGTGGTTTGACTCCTTCATGGGGCAATAAAGAAAGAAAGAAATACTAAAATGACAGTTGAGAGTTTTATAATACAGTCCTTGTCCATAAAGTAAATAAATAATAAAAAGATGGAGTGAGATATGAGCTTCTTTTTCTTTTTACTTCAGTACGTTGCACCTTGACCTTTGACCTCATACTCATGATAAAACATGGCGGTCTAAAGGCTAACGTCTGTCTGAGCGGCGCTCGTACTCACCTTCGGGCGCCTGGCTTCCTCTCCTCGTCTCCTTTCTCCTTCCCCGCCTCCTTCTCCTCGGCTCTCCTCCTCACGTGCTCCGCCTCCTTCTCCTCGGCTCTCCTCCTCACGTGCTCCGCCTCCTGCTCCCACACTCGCCTCCTCACCTCCTCCAGCCCCCGAGCGGCCCGGAGCCTCTCCGAGCGGCTGATCTCCGTCCCGTCCAGCCACTGAGGACGGAGACGTCGCTCACAGATTATTATATAATTATTATTGTTATTATTATTATTATCAATGTGGTCATTAAGCCATGAATCATCTTTTCTCCGTCATCCTGCTTCTCGTGATTCTCTCTTTGAGAGTGTCACGCCTTGAGAAGTGAATGAGAGGTTCTACCAGCCGGGTTAAGTTTAAGTTTAAGTTGGAGGTTTAAACCTGGGTTTAGGTTACCCAGAGGCTTAAGTTGGAGGTTTAAACCTGGGATGAGGTTACCTGGAGGTTTAAACCTGGGATGAGGTTACCTGGAGGTTTAAACCTGGGTTTAGGTTACCCGGAGGCTTAAGTTGGAGGTTTAAACCTGGGTTGAGGTTACCTGGAGGTTTAAACCTGGGTTGAGGTTACCTGGAGGTTTAAACCTGGGTTGAGGTTACCTGGAGGTTTAAACCTGGGTTGAGGTTACCTGGAGCTGGGGCAGAGCGGCCACCACGTACTGCCTGTAGCCCTCAAACTGGGAGCAGGGGTTCCCCACCAGGAAGAGCTCGCTGAGGAGCTGGTTGTGCTGCAGGGACGAGACGCTGCTCACACGGCCCACGAAGTTCACCGTCAGGTCCAGTTTCTGGAGGCTCTCACAGCCTGGAGACACACACACACACACACACACACAGAGAGAGAGAGAGAGAGAGAGAGAGAGAGAGAGAGAGAGAGAGACACACACACACAGAGAGAGAGAGAGAGACACACACAGAGAGAGAGAGAGAGAGAGATTTTGATTTTTAAAGGAACTTTATTTTAACAAAGTCCCATTTCGTTACCTACAAAAAATAATCTCTTCAACAAGCCAACAACACATGTACATCCACATACACTTAACTACATGACATCACCTCCTGAGAGAAGATGAGTTGGTCTCCTTCAACAGAGCACAACACATCCCCATGAGCCCAGATCACACTGAACTGATCCACATCCTTCATCTCTTTATAAAAGTTAAAATCAATCCTGATTCTGGCTTTTACCATTCGAGTAAACAGCAGGTTCACATTTATATCAACCGAGTCATCCACCTTCCTCTTCCTGCTCACGTACACGGCCATCTTTGATTGGCCCAGGATGAAGTTCAACAGCTGACATTTATGTTTATCTACCTTCCTGTACCCGAACCCGAGGATGAACATGTGCTTGGAGAAGACCTCCCCTACCTTACTGAACAGTTTCTCCAGCAGCACGAACAATGGCAGCAGACGCACACACTCAGCAAAACAATGGAACACGGTTTCTCTTTCCTCACAATAGGGACATTTGTTAGAAACACCAGGACTAATGACAGACAGAAACGCGTTGACCGCCACTATCCCGTGTAACACCCTCCACTGCAAGTCAGCTACTCTTTTGGTTAATGGTGGTTTGTATAACGCCCTCCACGCAGGTTGGACATCAACCGCCAAACCCAGATGACCTCTCCACGGTGTGTCAGCCCGGTCATGGAGTTTGCTCTTATTCAAACATAGCACCATCATTTTATAAAAGGCTTTCCCTTTTGCCTCTTTAAAGTCTACAGTGCAGCGCTTTACATCAAACAAACCACCAACACAGTTCTCAAGGTAGGGACGGACACATAAATCAGGGAAGGAATCGTCCGATCGAGGTATTCTCTGACCAACATGATATTCCTTCAACAGTATGGAGTCATGTCCAGACAGCTTGTATTTCCAGTGGTCCAATAGTTTTGAGATTGTTCGGACTGATCTCATACCCAGAACAGCTGCCAAGGCATCAGCATTGTTTAGTTCAGGTCCGGCAATATCCACCACATTCCCCAGCGTGAGCACCCGTGCTCTGCAGAATGCGTCTGTGATGGCAGAACCTGCCCAGCAGGGGTAGTCCATCCGGTCCCCGTACACCACCGGTTCCTGTAGCAGCCAGTGTAGGGAGTCACCTTGCGGCCGTCTCTCCTTGGTCAACCGCTTCCACACCGTAAACACTCCACGATAAAAAGGCGGCAACGTCTGGAAACTCAGCGCCTTCACATCCATCAGGAACACAGAATCTCTTATTCCAAATCCCTTAAAGTTGTTCAGCACCCAGTGGGCCAGAGGTCTCCAGACCAGGTCTTTAGGGCCAACCAGCAGTCTCTGGAGGAACTGCAGGCGGAAAGCAGCGCCCCTGCTGGCCAAATGAACCAGTCCTTGTCCTCCTTGTTCTTTGGGGAGAAAGAGAACCGCCTGGGGAATCCAGTGCAGCTTATCCCAAAAGAAATTGATCAAAACGGATTGAATTTTTGCAAGTAAATCAGAAGGGGGGTCCACACAAGACAGTTTATGCCACAGAGAAGAGGACAGTAGATTATTAATAACAAGTGTCCTGCCTCTATAGGACATGCTCGGTAAGAGCCACTTCCATCTCTTTAAACGGCCCTCTATGTTTTCCAGAGCAGTATCCCAGTTCTTTTGCATCACACATTCCTCTCCCAAAAACACACCCAAATACTTTACCCCTCCTTTCTTCCAGGTGAGCCCTCCTGGGAGAGATAGCTTACTCTGCAGCTTATCCCCCACCACCACAGCTTCACTCTTAGTCCAGTTAACTTTAGCAGACGAGATATGATTAAAAATACTTACATTCCCTACCAAAGTGTCGATATCTGCTTGTTTGTTTAAAACCACCATGACATCATCTGCATAAGCTGATATTTTAACAGCTGAATCACACCCCGGAAAATAAACACCTAAAAGTTCCTTCCTGAGCTTATTGAGCAGAGGCTCAATAGAGAGGGAATAAAGCATCCCTGACAGAGAGCACCCCTGCCGTACCCCTCTCTGCACATTAAAAGGTGCAGCCAAACCACCATTAACCTTTAATATACTCGCAATGTCACGGTACAGTACCTGTATCTTAGCTATGAACCCTGGGCTGAAGCCAAAAGCATTGAGCGTGTGCCACAAATACTGGTGTTCAACCCGGTCAAAAGCCTTTTCCTGGTCTATGGAAATAAGGCCAGTATCCATGCCCACCGAGCCAGAGACGTCCAAAACATGCCGAATTAAAGTGATATTGTCACTCATTAACCTGCCGGGCACACAGTAAGTCTGGTCGATGTGAACCACTTCACCCATTACCTCCCTCAGCCGAGAAGCGAGAGCTTTGGACAAGATCTTATAATCCCCACACAGCAGAGAAACAGGTCTCCAGTTCTTCAACTCCTGCAGGTCTCCTTTCTTCGGCAGCAGGGTAATGACGGCCCTTCTGCAGCTCAGTGGCAGACGTCCTCTGCTCAAGCTGTCTTGCAAGACCTCCAGCAGATCTTCACCAATTACTGGCCAAAAGGTCTTAT